>JALMQS010000140.1:1420543-1444734 GCA_024734495.1 Forficula auricularia | reverse complement strand
TATTTTTGGTTTAAAGTCGATTTCTCTATGTCTTCAGCAATGGTTACTAATAAAAACCGAAACGTCAAAAATCCAATATAGAATGATTATTCCTCAAGTACTAGATGAGAATCAATCGCTATTTTTGGTTTAAAATCGATTTCTCTGTCTTCAGCAAAGGTAACGGATAAGAAAACAACGCAGTTGCTATGGTTACTCATAAAAATTCCTCCCAAATTTTTAGCATTTCACAGAGAGAAGCCTATCCATTCTTACTTAAGAAAGGCTAAATGAGCTATATTAAAACTTTCAAATGAATAAATTTTAAAGAATTTAAAAAATTAAATAAAGTACCATCTTACTCTAGAGTAAAGTACTTTAAAATATAATTTTACTAAAAACTTTATTTAACCTTTTTTGTGGTCCCCAAGGTACTTAATTAGGATATTAAATTTCATCAAAATTGGTTAAGTCATTTTCAAGATATTTAGAAAAAACTAAAAAAGTACTGAAATAAAGTACTGAAGTTTGTGGGCCGATATGTACCAAAAACTAATCAGCGCTTCATTTTGTTAAACTAATGGTAGGTTTTCAATTTCATTTCAATCGGTGTAACGGTGTGGAAAAAATCGTGGGCCAAAAAAACGATAACATACATCCATCCATACATACATCCGCACGCACTAAATGAAAAAATCGCACTTTTTGGTCTCTCGACGAGACCCCATGTAATTTTTGGCAAAACCGTCACGTGCTAAAATTCAACCTAATTGAATACTACAATTTGTGACTTTAATTGAGTCCATGGGTTCCGTAGTCTTTACCTGAGGACCCTTTGAAGCCACGCTTGCCCCGAGAGCGATTACAATACTTTACCCATGCTTTGCATTGGATAAAGTAAAAATTACAGATATGTACCATATATTTACAAAAATAAAATAATTTAATAAGTAATATTAAATTATTTATAAGTGAATTTCATTTATTTAGGAACGAATCAAAGATTTTAGTAGAAATATTTGGTTTAGTCCCCTCGAGAATCGAACCCAAGCGCTAACTAGCTTGCCGGGCCGTTAGTCGAACCCTTAAGACGAATCTCTCTCCGATATGCAACATATATAAGAAATAAAGCAACAGATTTTTCACTCCTTTCAATTCGAAGGGAATAGTAAAAAATCAGGCTAAACTGAAAAACCTCTGATATGCAATGTAAAAATATTTCTACTAAAATCTTTTATTAATTCCTAAATAAATTTAATCCACTTCTTAATATTATTATCCGGTTGATTTTTGAAAAAATTCCATCTTTTTTCAAAAAAGAAACTCAAGAAAGATGCTTAAATCATTACATTAATTAAATTATTTATTTTTAAATTATTATATTTAAATAAACATATTCGTAGTAAGAGTAACTCACATTCACCGAAATGTTTGTTTACAGTTCACAGGTCACTTCGAGAAATCCAACCTCAGAGTATATGACCTTGAATACATTTTTATAAGTAATCAATGAGGCTGCCTTTAAAAGATACAAATAAACATTTACATAAATTATATAATAGTATATAAAACATTAATATATATAATTTATTTGTTAGAGACTATAGTTATGAAAGTTTAACACCTTCATCATCAGTCTTAATGGGGTATTTTTATTTCTAATTAAAAAGACTGATGATGAAGGTCAAAACTTCGAAACTGCCTCAACAGATAAATTAAATATATATATATATATATTTATTATTTATGTCCATCGATTAAATTAATAAGTTGTCGTAGGGAAACAAGGACAATAGCTTATGCAAATATTTTTTATTTTATGCCAACGTTTCGTCAACTTTGTTGACTTCCTCAGGGCTCAAACAAATTAACTTCTTTGCATATTTATAAAATGACAAATATGCAAAGAAGTTAATTTGTTTGAGCCCTGAGGAAGAAAAATATTTGCATAAGCTATTGTCCTTATTTCCCTACAACAACTTATTATATATATTAGGGTGGCCCTTATTTTGGGTATTTTCGAATTTTTACGCTCGCAGAGGCTCATTGGTTCGAAATAAATAAAAAAAAAAAATATCTTCCAAGTTTTAAGTCTCTATCTCAATTATTTTAACCTGTGCCTCAGAGCGATGCAAGTTTCCCATCTAAATAATATGGGGTTTTTGGCATTGAACGATCAATTTTTTATTCCGGCCAAAGTAATATTTCAAAAAATTTAAAACTCAGTAGACTTTACCCTTATAATAGTAGCTATCCTTCAGTTTTTTCAGATTTTTAGTTATTATAATTTTGGTGTTACAACTAGATAAAATACTGCCATATCGTAAGTTATAGACTCCAAAATTATAATAGCTACAAATCTGTAAAAATTCTGAAGGGTAGCTACTATTATAAGGACAAAGTCTACAGAGTTTCAAATTTTTTAAACCAATGCTTTGGCCCGAATAAAAAATTGATCGTTCAATGCCAAAAATCCCATGTTATTTAGATGGGAAACTTACATCGCTCTGAGGCACAGGTTAAAATTGAGATAGGGGCTTGAAACTTGGGGGATATTTTTTTTTATTTATTTCGAACCATATGAGCCCCTGCCAGCGTAAAAATTCGAAAATACCCAAAATAAGGGCTACCCTAATATATATATATATTCATCTTTAAATTCATCTTTTTTTTTTCTATTTTAAAATTCCTCAAAAGGGAGAAATTCGCCCAAAACGTTTGGTATTTTAATAAACGTTTGAAGATTGTTTTTTTATAAAAGATTTATATTTATTTATACATTTGAGGAATATATATGTATATCTTTATTTGCATTAAGCAGAGAACAATCTCATTGATTTCTTTTTATCCATAGATCTACTCAAATGCTAATCAAATAATCTTGAGAATAGATTTGACGGGTAAAAAAAAATTAAGTATAAAAAAATAAAAACCTGGGGTGTCAATAATATTAATATTATGATCTTTCCATATCGTATATGTAGCAGCTGATTTAATTGTGATGCCGCGTTGTCGTTCTAACTCCATTGAATCCATTACAGCTCCAACTCCGTCCTTTCCCCTTACCTAAAAGTTTCCAAAAACATATTTTTGAGACTAATCTAATTTAAAAAATTTTACTTTCACTTATATCTATATCATTACATGATAATACATATAATTTGTAGAAGTATTGGATTTCTATCCCGAGGTCTGGACACTTTCGAGCAAGATTTCAAAAGTTATTTTTACTAAATTAGGGAACGAAGAAAAGATTTTTATATTATAGACAAAAGGATCAGACGGGATTCGAACCCGGAATCTTCGCATGTGCGCTGAGACGCCTTTATAAGAGCCTTAGCTTTTATCCTCTCGGCCACTGATCCCCGAACCCAAGCTGATACTTAATGTCTATATGAATTAGGAATTTCATTTTTATTTAATCTTTTAATCTCTTACTCGTTCATTTTTCGCAGCTCTGTAGTTGGCTTGACTAATTAATTTAATTTATAATGCCATATATAATTGTCTTTCGACGCGGCCTCATTGTGGTTGCGCCCTGGAGTAAAGAAGAAAATTATTTTAGACCTTTGGGTTCGCGATCGAGTGGGAGGCGTTTGGATATAGTTATTTTTACTTTTTCATTTCTAAATGAGCAGGAACTTGTGACTTCGTAGACATGTTGTGAAAAATGCTAATTTTATAAAGAATGTGAATTATACGAGAAATATAATACTAAAGTTACATACTAGAGAAAAATATATCAGATTATATAAATAAAATAGGGAAAATTGTTTAAGGTAGTTGTTTCACCATATGGATTTTCTTATGATTTTTTTGAAATTTAGACAGATTTTTGTTTAAATACTTCTGCATCGATTGGTGGCAAAACGAAATTTATGAACAATATACTTCGGGATATATTAAATTCGGTACTTACGTATTAACGCCACCGCAGCTAGATTTGGCGGTTTTTAAATTTCGCCAATCTACACCTAAAGTTTGTTTGGGAACGCATTTTTTATCTAATCAAACCGAGATCATAAACCGAACCTATTCAAGATGTTTTTTGACAGAGGGGAACTGATTTATTCTATTTTATGATTAATCTCAAAAAGTTTAGGTGTAGATTGGCGAAATTTAAAAACCGCCATAGCTGCGGTGGCGTTAATACGTAAGTACCTTAAGACTCTTATACAATGCTACTATTCGGGATATCAGAAAGTTTACATACATATTTAATTCTAATTAAGAAACTCTTCTTACTATTGTTATAAAAAACTAAACCAACATTAAACAATAACTAATACATTTTTTAAGAAAATTTTAATTCATAGTTACAACACAGTTTTTGAGATACCTAATAATGAATGAAAAATGTATAATGAAAATTTTACACTAAAAACAAGATGGCAACAATGCATTTATTTAACCTAAAAAGTGGGTTAACTTTAGTAATTTTTTTGACGTTTTTTCGCTTCATCCATTGTCGCAACAGCTTTCAATCGCTTATTAAGAACTTTTTGTTTTATAAATCTCCCTTTATAATGTACTTTATCTGAAATTTCTATGATAAAATATATACAAGATCGGACAGTGTTGCCAGATTTGTCAAACGAGAATGGGATTGGCTAGTAGTGGTACATAGACAGCAAAAAGTTTTGGGCTTATAAATTATGAATCCTTATTGTCTGTTCTATATACTCTAGCATTAACTTTTTGCTAATATTGTCGCGAAACAACTACCTTAATCAGAATAACTTTTTAAACTAATATGTTATAGTGTTATACATTTTCAAGCAAATTTTGAATGTAACTAATAACTGTAAAATAATTACAAAAATCAGGTCTATTCAAAACTATTAATATATGGAGCCTTCTTGGGAAATGGGCTTTGTCAATGTGCCCTTTAAAAGAGAAAAAGGTTCCTCAACCCTGAGCTAGAGTATCCAGTAGTCAAGCTTTGTTTGGTAACTTTTTGTGTTAGTAAAAAACGGTATATTAATATTATTTTTATATTAAACAACTTGTTTTATTTGGATTCAATTTTTTCTTTATTTTGAGGGCTTTTTCAGCCTGGGCTCTGAGCTGGTGCACCTGTTACAATGGTCAAGATACAGGGGCGGATCGGGCCATACAATGTATGGTAAAGTCGAGGGGTGAACCGCGACCTAAAATCGTGTACACCTACTTCCACTTTCATTTCCAAGTAGAAGACAATAGATTATCTAATGAATTCCAAAGACGGTGTATACCTAATTTCAATCGCGGTTCACCCCTCGGATTCATATTTTATTGTTTATTTGTTATATTATATTTAAATTCTTCCAGAACTTAAGTGACTTGATTTAAATTTTTTGTTAAATTGACAACGAACATAGTTTCGATTTTGAAGGTGTAAAGATTCTAGATTATGAGATGAATTGGACCAAGAGGAAAATAAAAGAATCTCTTTATATATTGAAAGATATCGATGAATGTGTAAATTTCAAAATGGATTCGGAAAACATATCAAAATGCTACAGTCTCGTTACGATCTCATTGTTGTGAAAGTGTTGATTTGATTTGGTGTGTTGATTAAACAGGTATTAATTTTATAAGAAAAATGCTAATAAGGAGATGTATATTTTGATGTTCATTAATAAAAAATAAAGAATAAATTAACTTATAAAAGTATTTCTGGAATAGATTATTTATAATGGGTTTAATTGATTAATAATTAACTTCGCAACAGAGATAATTAGGAAAAAAATAAAATTGAAAATAATATTTAATATAATCATTAATTCAAAATAGTTTTCTGGTTCAGTGATAAATGTTTTTATAAATTGTTGCTATATATATATATATATATATATATATATATATATATATATATATATATATATATATATGTGTGTGATTGTAATGAATTGTGTGATGTATCTGTTTTGAAGATTTGGGAATGAATGTTTCATGTGAAATGACAAATTCCGGTTCTTGAACGAGATGTATGTATGATTTCAAACTATTGTATATTTTTTTGTGTTATATAATTCTCTATAAAAAGAAAAAATGTAGATAAAATGTTTCATTTCAATTTTAGAACTACTGAGGATGGTCAACCAGTGGTGACCGAAACTGTATAGTTTTCAATTAAATAATTCAAATAGTTATTGAAATTATTGTTTTATTATATTTGTGACAAAAACAACCCTTCAATTTAACAAAAAAAATTATATTTAGTCAGTGTTGGGTTTCCGGGAGGCTGTGAGTTCTTTGGGTGGGTGTATTTCTGGGCCTTGATAGTTTTTTCCTTGAAGCCTTACCCGTTGATGTTACTGCGATAAATGAATCTATTAATTCTGTAAATGACAATGATACCTTTAACTCTAGCATTCATTCCTCTATTCAAGAGTTCACTCTTTCTTTTAAGAAATCCTTTGTCATAGGTCATATTAATCCTGGAAGTCTCTACCCTCACATTGAGGATGTTAAATATTACATCAATGAATGCAAATTTTCTGCACTTGGTGTTTCTGAAACATGGTTAAAGTCAAGAGACACCAACAAATCTGTGGAAATACCTGGCTACAGACTCATTCGAAATGATCGCAGTCGGATTAGAGGTGGTGGGGTCGGATTATATCTACTAGCAGAATTGAAATACAAAGTAATTGCAGCTTCAGAAGGTATACCTCAGAAATCTGTTGAGTTCCTCCTTGTTGAGGTGAATGTAAAAGGCTTAAAAATTCTAATTGGTGTAATCTATAGACCCCCTTATAACAGCATTGATATTCTTGAAATTGAACCTATTTTAGCTGGCCTTGTATTTCAATATGATCAAGTGGTGCTGGTTGGTGATTTTAACTTTAATACTACACACAATCTTGCTGGCTTTAGAGAATTTAATGATATGGTAACTTCACTTAATCTTTCAATCTTGGACTCTGGCCCAACTCATTTTACAAGCCACTCCAGCAGCACAATTGATCTCTGCCTAGTTAATAGTCCGCACAATATCTTAGCTTATGAAACATTTGATGTCCCCGGTATTTCAAATCACAAAATGATAGTTGCAATTATCAAGTCACCTTCAATTAAATATAAAAATAAAGTCTTTGAAAAACGAAATTTCAAAAAATTAGATTTAGAAAAACTTAATAACTCGGCAATGCAACTTGATTGGTCATCTATTTATAGTTGTACCAACGCTAATACCATGTTGAAGTTTTTCAATGATAATTTGATTGAATTAATGGACTTTGTAGCCCCGGTCAAAAAAATTGTATCTAAGCGTCCTCCAATTCCATGGTTTAACAACAATGTCAAGCGGTCTATTAGAAAACGTGATTCTCTGTATAAGGCTTGGAAAAAAACGTTGTCGGATGATGACTTTGAGCGTTTTCGCGCACAGTGAAATAAGACTAAGGTCTTGATAAGAAATGCCAAACGTGAGTTTGCCGCTACCCAACTGGACTCAGCAACTGTTGGGACCACTGCGCTCTGGCGCAATATAAGAAAATTTGGTCTCAGTAAAAGTTCGGATGAGCAATTAACCTCATTTACTCCTGACGAGTTCAACTTAAATTTTGTAGGATCTTCTGTTGGTAATAATAATACTTTTACTGGTTCATCAGACCCTCCCGGGTCCAATGATTTTTTTTCGTTTTCTTTCAAAAATGTTTCTGAGGAGGATATTGTTTTTGCGGTTCACTCAATTAAGTCTGGTGCTGTGGGGTGTGATACCATTCCAATTTCATTTATAGTAACTATACTTCCTCTAATTCTACCACACCTTACACATTTGATAAATTTTTGTTTGACTTCATCTACCTTCCCTTCTGCTTGGAAACATGCTATTGTACTGCCCTTGCAGAAAATTAGCTCACCGAAATCCCTGTCTGATTTTAGACCTATTAGTGTTCTCCCTGCCTTGTCCAAAATATTAGAAAAAATTATTAACTGTCAAATTTTAAATCATATCGAAAATAACAAATTTTTAGACCCTTATCAGTCTGGCTTCCGTAAAGGACATAGCTGTACGACTGCTTTACTAAAAATTACGGAGGATATTCGAAGAGAAATCGACGTCGGAAAATGTACAATTTTAGTACTTCTTGATTTTAAAAATGCATTCGGTTCAGTCAATCACTCGATTCTTTTAAGTAAACTTGCTTCCCAATTTAATTTTTCATCCTCAGCTTGCAAATTAATATCTTCATTTCTAAGTGATCGGACTCAAGCAGTTCGTTGTGGCTCAGATTTTTCATCTCCGCTTTCTCTTAGGACAGGGGTGGCCCAGGGATCTATCCTGGGACCTCTATTATTTTCTTTATTTATTAATGATATCTCCTCTTCTCTTTCTAGCTGTAATCATCACCTATTTGCCGATGATTTTCAGTTTTATGCTCACTGCTTGCTCAACCAAGTTGTACAATATATTTCATTAATTAACCTAGAGCTTCTGTCACTTTCTTCCTGGGCCATGAATAATTTAATCTCTGTTAATCCTCTAAAATCGCAGGCTATTATCTTATTCAAAGAATGCCTTCCTACTAACTTACTACCTCCTATTCTCTACAATAACAATACTATTCCATTCACTTGCTCAGCTAAGAATCTAGGATTGACTTTTTCGTGCAATTTATCTTGGAAAGTGCAAATCAATAATATGTGCCGTAGTGTTTATGGGGCCCTTCACTCACTGAAGCGACTCTCATATCTCACGCCATATAATCTTCGCCTCAATTTAAGCAAGAGTTTGTTAGCACCCCTTTTCCAGTACTGCGACATAATCTTTTCGAATTCCCTCGACAGTAAATCGGACAAAAGACTAGAAATAGCTTTGAATGCATGCACCCGCTATGTCTTAAATCTAAAACCACGTAGCCACCTTTCGGACCAGGATAAAAAACTCATCTTAAACACAGATCTTTCTAAATTTTACGCTTGGCTGTGTGATTATTTATAAGCTATTAAATTCTGAAAAATTCATTTGCCCGTCTTACTTAGAAAATCTATTTGTCGTCGGTCGCTCCACCAGGAAGACAACGCTAGTGCAGGTGCACTGTAAAACTAAACACTTCTTTCATTCCTTCAAATTGGCGGGTGCAAGGCTTTGGAATGAACTTCCATCCAAATTTCATGCAAACCCGACTCTTGGTGCTCTCAGGTCTTCGTTCTTTATGGATCCCAATAACTGATACTCCTTACTCTTATTTCCTTTATGTCTTCTAATCTTTCTCTACTTTTTTTTTCTTCTTCCCCTCCAAAATTTGTGTATTTGTGAAATCTTTTGCCAACATTGTAAAATATTATTGCTAAATTATGTATAAACACTAGGTGGGACCTAAGGTCCTATGTTTGTATACTTTGTGAAAAATAAATAAATAAATAAATAAATAAAAAAAAAAAAAAATAAAAATAAAAAATACTACCCTTTTAGTTATATTTTGTGTAAATAAAAGTGTTTAAAAATTAATCACATTTTTTAACCCCATATAAAATAGGAAGAGTGAGTATTTATCAATGTTGGGAGTCTCTGTTGCATCTGACCTGTCTTGGAATGAACACATCTCCTCTGTGGCGAAATCTGCAGCAAGGAAGATTGGCTTCTTATTCAGGTCCAAGCGATTTTACAAACCTTCACAACTTCTCACCATCTACAAGGCCCAAATCCGCCCCTGTCTCGAATACGGCTCTCATCTATGGAGAGGAGCCTCAAAATACTCTCTTGCTACCCTGGATGCAATTCAGAAACGAGCCGTCAGGCTAATTGACGATTCTACCCTCACCGACTCCCTCGACTCGCTGGCTCATCGAAGAGATGTCTCTGCCCTTTCCCTTTTCTATAGATACTATCACGGCAGGTGCTCTGATGAGATAAAATCAATAATTCCCGCCAAAGCATGCTTTGCACGTAGCACGCGTTTTGCCGACTCCCAACACTCTCTCGCGGTCAAATTAGAAAAGTGCCGGACCACTTCATTCGAGAATACATATATCCCCATGATTTCAAGGAACTGGAACTCTCTTCCAGCCTCTATCTTTCCCAGCACCTATAATCTTCAAAACCGGAGTGCATAGACACCTACGTCTACACCCTCTCACTTAATTAACTTTCTCTTCTCTTCGGTAATGCAAGGGTCTTTCGAGATCCATAGGGGCTGCATCTTTACTGGTGCACCCCTTCTTGCATTCAATTGCATTAAAAAAAAAAAAAAAAAAATTTTAAAGTAAATTTCATATTGTGAACAGGGGTATGATTGAGGGGGGGAGGGGGGGAGGACCTCAAGAAAATTTCCTGGTGGACTGAAAATGTCCGATCCGTCCCTGTCCAGATAATTGTAATTATTCTTAAGAATAAAAAGCGTTTTAGATTACCTCATGCATTTCATCAATCCGGCCGGTATAGAATAGAATTCTTTCAGTTAGGGTTGTTTTACCGGAATCAATATGGGCGGATATTCCGATATTTCGTATCTTTTCAATTTCTCTATGTTCGGCAAAACTTGTCTTTTGTGCGAAATAAGCATATCTATTCTTTAATAAGAATTTAAAGGATTATTCCAAGTTTACTTATATAACCTCGAATGAAATAATTCATTTTTATTAAATAAAGAAGTACCTTTAAGACATTTCTTATTGATTGTTTTGTTAAATGATTCGTACTGCGTATTAAATTCAATATTGTCATTTTGAAAATGGTATATAAATTATTTTAAAGAAGAAATTGGATTTATAGTTGAATTTGGAAACTAAATTTCAAAAGATGGACAAGGGCTGGTGGCATGGCTTAGATAGAGAAAATAGAGAGTTGCAACTCAAGGTTAAAATGCAGTTCCATTGATGACGTCACATGCAGACGCCATTGCTTGGCTCCATGGCGAAAAAGCGCACTCCTCATTGGCGGTCGGCTGTGGAATTAGCAGAGAGAATTCGGAATTAGCAATATTTTGAGCAATTTTAATCATTTGGCAAAATTACTATTTCTAAAAATAAAACAAATAAGAAAGGAAACTATGAAATAAATCTGTTTAAATAATTAAATATAATCATTTTTAAGTCGTTTATTTTAATTGTTTAAATAAATGAAAACCGCGCAAGTCAAAAAATTCCGAATTGAAAAATCTCGGCTTGACTTCATCACAAATTGGATATTTCTATGTTATTCTCCTAATTTCTTAAACCGAGTAGGGTAGGTTCTTTGCAAAAAAACTCATGAAGCTCGTTGAGTTTGTCTAGGCCAGAGATTCTCAACCTGGGTTCCGCGGAACCCCAGGGTTCCACAAAGGGAGGTTTGGGGTTCCGAACCTAGAGGTCAATAAAAGTCAAAATAGATAAACAAAAATAGTAGTTAGTAGTATCACCCCTCAAAAAATTTGTGATATAAAGAAAATAAACTGCAACAGATCGTGCCTAAACTTTATCCAAATCCATTTTTTTTTTTTTTTTTTTTTTTTTTAATGATAATGATGAGAGGAGTTACACCAAAAAGGTGCGACCCCCAAAGGCCTGGATTGGCCCCTCTATTGTGAAAAGAAGAAGAAAGAATTTTATGGGCTGGGCGGGGGTCGAAGGTATCTGTGGATTCGGGTCTTAAATAGCTTGCAGTGGTGTATATGACTATGGATGTTTGAATTTGAAAATGGATATGAGGCTTGGATGCGAGGTGACGTGGGCTTGCTCTTATAGCAAGTGGTTTACTTATATACTAATTCCTTAAGGGTGATGGGTGTACTGAGGGTAGTCGCTCCTCAGTGCTTATAACCTGAAATGATTGAATTTAAAATAAGCTACTTTACTGAATTTATGTTATAGAATGAATTTAAATAAAAAAAAATGCAAATAAAACAACAAGGATGGATTTGTGGGTTTTCAACAATAATAAAGTTTTTTTGAGAATTACTAAATTTAAATATGTGAATTTATTTTTTTGGTTTATCAATAATTGAAGTGAACAGTTAAATGAGTTGTTTAAGAATTTATATGTGGCGATATTACATTCCTCTTGGACCAAAGGTATGAGATTATTCTTCTTTCCGTCGCCTGGACTCCGATTGTGCTTCAGGCACCTATCTTGAGATTTTTAGGTGCGCCTGAATATAATTCTTGGCGTCCAGCAGGTTCAGTATGATGAAGTTCCTTTTGTCCCGTTTGCTTGGAGTGATATTTCAGTAGGCTCAAATGTGATGGTTTTAGTGAGCTCGTTGAATGCCAAGTATAGAAGGCTATGATATGAATTCAGTTGTGTTTAGTATAGGAATGTTAAGTATAGAAATGTCTCGCATAGAATGCTATAGTAGGAATGTTTCGCATAGAATGTTTTGCGTTGTCTTGCTATAGTCTGAATGTTTTTCTCGAATCCTTCTGTTTTTGTCACAAATTCTTATTCCCCCATCCGTCGGCTCAATTTCAAGTATTGATTTCTTTTTACTTTATCCAATGCAAAGCATGGGTAAAGTATTGTAATCGCTCTCGGGGCAAGCGTGGCTTCAAAGGGTCCTCAGGTAAAGACTACGGAACCCATGGACTCAATTAAAGTCACAAATTGTAGTATTCAATTAGGTTGAATTTTAGCACGTGACGGTTTTGCCAAAAATTACATGGGGTCTCGTCGAGAGGCCAAAAAGTGCGATTTTTTCATTTAGTGCGTGCGGATGTATGTATGTATGTATGTATGTATGTATGTATGTTTTTTTTTTTTTTTTTATAGAGGTTTAGGAAATGCCTTCGCACCATGGCAAATAATTTTCAGTACCTGCCGAGTGTCGGACTTGCACCGACTAAACCCTTTCCTCTGCGGCCTTTTAATTCCCCCGCGGGACGACCGCTAGGTATTGCATCGCGGGGAGGCCTTAGCCGTAGCTCTTGCTTCCGTTTCGTTTAGACTACGTTTCTTATCCTTTCCATGCGACGCAGCTCCTGCATGATCTGCGACGCAAATGTTTGGACCGCGGACCATTTGGCAATTGATTCCAACATGCCCGGGACCATCCCTTCCACACACAGCTCCTCACCCATCACCTCTCGAAGCTCGTCTCTATGTTGTGAGAAGCGCGGGCAATAAAAAATTATGTGTTCCGCATCCTCGATAACGTTTTCGCCGCAACCGGGGCATCCTGGTGCACTCTCGTGGCCAAATGTATGTATGTATGTATGTATGTATGTATGTATGTATGTATGTATGTATGTTATCGTTTTTTTGGCCCACGATTTTTTCCACACCGTTACACCGATTGAAATGAAATTGAAAACCTACCATTAGTTTAACAAAATGAAGCGCTGATTAGTTTTTGGTACATATCGGCCCACAAACATTAGTACTTTATTTCAGTACTTTTATAGTTTTTTCTTTATCTTGAAAATGACTTAACCAATTTTGATGAAATTTAATATCCTAATTAAGTACCTTGGGGACCACAAAAAAGGTTAAATAAAGTTTTTAGTAAAATTATATTTTAAAGTACTTTACTCTAGAGTAAGAGAGTACTTTTTTTAATTTTTTAAATTCTTTAAAATTTATTCATTTGAAAGTTTTAATATAGCTCATTTAGCCTTGCTTAAGTAAGAATGGATAGGCTTCTCTCTGTGAAATGCTAAAAATTTGGGAGGAATTTTTATAAGTAACCATAGCAACTGCGTTGTTTTCTTATCAGTTACCTTTGCTGATGACATAGAGAAATCGATTTTAAACCAAAAATAGCGATTGATTCTCATCTAGTACTTAAGGAATAATCATTCTATATTGGATTTTTGACGTTTCGGTTTTTATTAGTAACCATTGCTGAAGACATAGATAAATCGATTTTAAACCAAAAATAGCGATTGATTCTCATCTAGTAATTGAGGAATAATCATTCTATATTGGATTTTTGACGTTTCGGTTTTTATTAGTAACCATTGCTGAAGACATGGAGGAATCGACTTAAAATCAAAAATAGCGATTGATTCTCATCTAAAACTTGAGAAATATCCATTCTATATTGGATTTTTGACGTTTCGGTTTTTATTAGTAACCATTCCTGAAGACATAAAGAAATCAACTTTAAACCAAAAATAGCGATTGATTCTCATCTAGTACTTGAGGAATAATCATTCTATATTGGATTTTTGACGTTTCCGTTTTTATTGGTAACCGTTGCTGAAGACATGGAAGAATCGAATTAAAATCAAAAATAACGATCGATTCTTATCTAATACTAGAGGAATAACCTTATTGCATTCCATTCCAATTTAGTCTTTTTGATTTTAAGTCGATTCTTCCACGTTTTCAGTAGAGGTTGCCATTAATAGTCAAAACATCAAAAATGGAATGCAATAAGGTTATTCCTCTAGTATTAGATAAGAATCGATCGTTATTTTTGATTTTAAGTCGATTCCTCCATGACTTCAGCAATGGTTACCAATAATAATCGAAGGGTCAAAAATCTAATGTAGAATTGTTATTCCTCAAGTATTAGATGAGAATCGATCGCTATTTTTGATTTTAAGTTGATTCCTCTATATCTTCACCAATGATAACCGAAATGTCAAAAATCCAATGTAGAATTTTTATTCCTCAAGTATTAAATGAGAATCGATCATTATTTTTGAATTAAAGTCAACATGAACTGTAAATTGCATGTGATATCTGATTAATAATAAAGGAATAACCATATTAATATTTCAAATAGCTCGCTAAAGCTGGGTGCCTCCTTCCACAGGAGGACCGAGCTGTTGCTTACCAAACTATCTGCGGTATCATTACTGCAACTATTAGAGGGACGATTAGGGCTGGCTGGGAGGCAGCCGCTGTTGGTAAAAGATGGGAACCGATAGTCAAATCCAACCCCATCCCCAACAACCTGCCAAGGGAAGTCGCGGTTGCCACCTTTAGAATGGCTACCGGCCATGATTACCTCCAGAGCCATCTGCACCGCATTGGTCTTGCTGACTCTCCTCTCTGCCCCTTATGTACAGAGGAGGAGGGAACGGCTGATCATCTCAAGAGATGCGGTGCCCTGGAGGTGGTCGACGACGACTTAGAGGGACGGGCAAGGCTTTATTGGGCAGCACGGCGTCTAATGGCCGACCAGCCACGGACGGGCGTTGGATAAAGAAGAAGAAGATATTTCAAATGAATTTGGATAAAGTTTAGCAACGATCCGTTGCAGTTTATTTTAAGGTGTAATCAATTTCGGACAACTAATCATCTCATCCGGAGACGCTGCCCACCATCAGGGCCACCCAAGGCGTGCTTTAGGCATGCCTTTACAGCTCGTTATAATATATATACATATATATTTGTTTTTTAATTACAAATCTCATCTCATTAAAATAAATGAATTAAATAAAATGGAAAGGATAAAGGAATTAATAAAATAATCTCAATGTTGTTATTTTATTTTAATTTATTAAGTTTTAAATAAGGCTATTTGTAAAAGAGCCATCACGTTGATTGAAGACAAATCCGCTAAAATTGCCTGTAAAAAGTAATTTTAATCAAAACGTCGTACAGTTAATAGAAAATTTCATTAAATTATTTTGACAACTTTGATATAAAAAACAAATCATCGCTTATCTTAAAAAACCTCGCTAGTCCTAAATTCAAAGTATGTCAGAAAACAAGAAAAACCATTTTAAACAATACAATGCAATATTTATTATTTATCCGTAGCGCGAAATTAAATTGGAGTAGAATAATAAGGTTTCAATAAACAGACGCGCCGTAAAAACTTGGTCGGTATAAACGTATAATACGTATTTGGCCAAAAATCGGACTTACGAGGTTTTGTAAGATCAGTGACGAAATTTATTATTTGATCTCAAGAAAAATTTTGCTGATCTGATGAAGATAAAAGATGAAATTGATATGTAAATAAGTTGGCCCAAATTAATTTGTGAATAATTAAAAATAAGTATAATAAATTATTCTTAATATACAAAATACTTTTTTAATCTCCTTTTTTCTTACCAAATTCTTTTAAATATTATTACCTCAAGTGCTGCTAATGTTTCCACGCGCATTAAATTCTCTCTTCTTAAACCCAAAATGGCAACTGCGAGGAGAGGTAGAAGCTCAAGAGTATCATAGCCCAATATTTGGTCCCATAAGGATAATAACTGCGCTGGCGGTAAATGGCCACTAAACCCCCGCATTAGCCATTTGAAAGCAACTCGAATTCTAAATAAAAAATTATAGTAGATTTTAATTAATATATACAAAACCATCCAGGAATTTTTCATGAGACAGTGTAAGATTTAATTTTTTGGTCTTTTTTTCAAGGTGCTGCAAGAATCTTATTATATTAAACGAGCAATTCTTGTATATATATCGTCGGGTTACTGCCAAAACAAGGTAACTCCATAATTTGAACTTTTGAGAAATTGTCGTTTGAAAATTTAAATTGAAATGAAAATTTGTCACAGCTTCAAAATGATTTATTGATTGAAAAAAATCAAAGAAACAAAACAAAAGAAAAATTCCTTATAAAAATTCCTAAAAATAAAAACATTTTAATTTTTTTCAGTAAAAAATTTTTTTTGTATAAATGGAGTTGGGTTTTTTGGACCACTTGTTTTGCCTGCCTTAAGGGCTGGAACACACTTGGCGTTTTTTACTGATCTGATTTTTTGCCGCTGCCGCTCTAGCGTTTACACACTGGGCGGTAAACATTCTTTCCGATATGACACTGTTTAGCATAAAAAATAAATATAATCTCACCGATTAGTATAATTATGCATATAACAGGTACTATGTCTATTGAAACTTTAAAAATGTAATGTAAATAAAATTATCTTGAAAATTAATTTTTAATGACTATTAATTATTAGTTATAATGCTATTTAATTGACCTTAATAGTCTTAAATTAATTTAATATAATATGAATGATTTGTTAATTTACTTTTATTAATTTTACTTCAGTGTCTTGTTTATCTTTATGTGTAATGTACGATGTTTTTGGTTTGTTATTGAAATTTTGATTCCTCGCATTTGCTAGTAAATTTACGATTGCAAATAAAATAATTAACTATACACAACTCTCAATTTTTAACTTCAGCGGTCGGTAGACTGGACGCCGAGTATGTAAACGTGCATTTACTCATGTAGGCCACCATTTCAGCGGCTAACCGACGAATGTAGTTGTCGGTAAAAAAACCGACGAAAGTAGTAGCAGTGTTCGGCTGCATCGCTGCCATCGACGTTAAATAATCCGATCGTTTATTTTACCGCCCAATGTGTAAGTGGCAATACCATCCTATGCGCCTCTACTGGCACGGCGGCATCGGTAAAAAATCCGATCGGTAAAAAACGCCAAGTGTGTTCCAGCCCTAACAGTTTGTTTGGAGTTGTCTGGTTTTGTCAGTATGTTTTTCGAACATTTTTTAATCTAATGGAGTACTTAACTCCGAATTGAGTAAAAGTGGAGTTAGCTTGTTTTGGCAGTAACACGACTATATATATGTCGTGGCCACATCGTAGAATTGCCCATTTCATGAAATTCTCGAGCATTTCATGAAATGGTTACATTTCATGATGTGGCCAACTTAATTTGACCAGATCATTAAATCGCGAACATTTCTTGATTTTGCCATCCACGATTGGCCGTATCGTAAAATAGGCTGTCCATAAAATATTTAATAAAAATCCAGAATATGTTACAAACTTGTTTATTGTTCTTTAATTCAGACAAACATTTAACTAGAAACTATTAAAAGAATCTTAAAATACAACATACCAAATCTAAAATGCTACAATGTACAAAAAAATATTATTTTAATTTGTTACCTATTCATTTATATAGGTTCCTAATATTATCCTTCAAAATTAAACATCAAACACGTCAAGTTACATAATTATTTTTAGAAAACAAACAAATATTTAGATATAAGTAGGTACTTTGGTACAAAAAGCAATCGAAAATTCACGTGGAATGCACAAACAATTTATATTATTTGAAAATAAAAGAAGACAGTCTTACAATATTTCAGTCATTTGTTGCCGCACGACAAACTTTGCTGACACTTCGAAGTACAAAGTGTTTTGTTTTTTAAACATGCTCATCTGTTTGTACGGCAGTGATTTTTTGCTGGCTTGCATAAGCATTTTTGAAAGCCTTAACCTCCAAATAAAGATTGGAAATTTACAGCTTCTCTCAATGATATTGGCAATTCTGTTATAACTTCGGAATAAATTATTCACTTTTTCACTAAGAGTAACAACATTGTTTTCAGCGGCTGCCATGTTGACACATAAACAAAACGCTTCCAGTGCCTCTACCGGTAATTAATGTAACCATTTTACGATATGATCAAATAATCTTGACCATTTCATGAAGTAGCCGCGCATTTTGTTGACCATATCGACAAACGATTTCTTATCATTGATCTGGCCAAGGCACATCATGATGTGGCCAAAAGACAGTGAAACATTTCATGAAATTCTCGAGCATTTCATGAAATGGTCAATTCTACGATGTGGCAACGACATATATATAGAATCGGTTTCTCGAAAACGGCTCTAACGATTTGAATAAAATTCACAGGTTAGGTAGTTTTTGGGTTGACAATTCGATCTGTCAGGGTCTCATCTTTGGCTAAGTTGTTTTTTATGGGTTTTTTGTTAATTGAAATAATTATTCACAGGTGGTTGTCTCGATAAAAATGTATAATTACATTTTTATTCAATTTCTTTTTAATAAATAATTGGTTTTTTAATTTAAAATCCCGCAAAAAGATCATTACAAATATTATTATATATTAAAATTAGGCAATTTAATTAATTAGATAGCTGGTTCAAAAAATTGTCATTTAAATAAAAAAAAATTAATTAGATGCATTGAAGATGGAGAGGTAGAATTTAATGCTGAATTAATGGAAAGGCTGTGCAAAGATAAAGAAAACTACTAATTCCAATTACATTGAATTGAATTTTAGACGTTCCGATTATTATAGGTAACAATTGCTGAAGATATGGAAGAATAGATTTAATACGAGGTCTCACTTTGGGGAAAAAAAATTTTGATAAGTTTTTTAATGAAACTAATTTTTAACAGGTGGTTGAATCAAAATAAAACAAATGGTTGATTAAATCAAAGACAAACACATGCATTACCGAGTATCGCTCGGTGTTCCAGGTAATAAAAATAATCCATGTATGAAATAATATTTGTTTACAATGCAAATAGCCCAGAATATAGGGGGTTTCAACTCAATTAATTGCGGGAAAATATTTTTTTCTAGGATCGTTTGGTATGGTGTGGGTATTCCAAATCTAGTTTACGACCTTGCAAGTGTGGGGGATAAATTTTGGTGGCCGAAATACCTCGAAATTTTCGGACTTTTTCTAGTTTTTCGCTAATAACTCCGATTGTATTATATATTTAATAAAAGCTGGCCACTATCGTATATTAATTTAATATATCTTCTTTTTTAATTATTAGCAGTTTTCAGTGAAATGAATCGACACTTTATAATCATCCTGTTTACTAAATAAACTTACGGTTGAACATTGATAATTTTGAAATGAAGCCATAACTTTGGTTCATGGCGTTGAAGTAAACGTTCAAATTGGAGGCAGAGCGCTAGGATTCCCTGATTAAAAGAAAATATATTTTTTAATCAACCTTAGATTATAGATATGACCTTATATAACATAATAAAATATATATTCATTTAAAAATTGGTCATTTGAGCTATAATTAAAAAAAAGTAGTTATTAAATAAACTTACCTGAGGATGCGAAGATACTTCATGCAGACGGAACCAATATCGAACATAAAAAGCCCTTAAAATTAAATAGAGAGCGACTGGATCCGAATAGAGATAGCAAAATGGAGTAGCTAAAACAAATTATATGACAATAGACTTTTTAAAAGATACTTTTGAAAAAAAAAAATCATTCTTAGTATTGATCTTGTTAACTAAGAAAAACTAAAATGGCTTTTATATCGGTCTTTTTAATTAAAAATATTTTATCTGCTCTTTCTCAAGGTCCCAAGAACTCGAATGGACTCAAATTCTTTTTATTAGTAATCTTGTACTCTTCCATACATCATGTGGCGTTTTTCCCTCAATTGACTTGAAGTGATAAGGGCTGTAAAGGTCTGGATAAAGGGGCCACAAACGCTTGCATTTTAGGATTATACTAGTATTTTGGAGATTTTCACATGTTGTCATGGAAAAACAAATAAAGGCTATTAACACCCCTTAATAAACTAATATAAAATGAAGCGATCAAAAATAATGTTAAAATTTAATCGAAATATGAAATCTAATAAGCTGTGCTAAGTTTCAGTTTACTAACTTAAACTTAGCTGAGAAAAAAAAGGCTGTCCTCTACTTGATAAAAATAAAAAAATATATATAATTCATTTGTTTTCTATTAATTCTCATGGGTTCAAATACACGATTGGATTTAGATAAATTCGTTTTGTTGTAGGTAGGGCATTGAACAAACGAATATAGGTAGGTATATGGTATATGTTTATTTTCATCAAGCATAGGACAATCTCAATGATTTCTCTTTGTGAACCAACAACTATAGAGAGGGATCTGTATCTAGTGAGGGAGGGTATGAAGGATAGGAAAATAAGGTGTCTTATTTTTGAAAGCAACGTTTCGTTTCTTTCTTTATTGAGACTTTCTCAAGCTCTTAAATTTATTGTTCACATTAGATTTAATAACTACATTTTCTGCTCACTTATTACATCTAGATAGTTCTAAATAACATTGATACTAAATAATTCAGTGATCTTGTATTTCCTTTGAATTTTAAAATTAACTTATTACTATCTACTAGTATCAGCCTTAGTTAGAACTAACTATATGTAATAAGCGAGCAGAAAATGTATTTATTAAATCTAACTTTTTTTTTTTAATAATATTGATGTGAGAAGGAGATACACCAGAAGGTCCATCCCCTAAAGGCCTGTATGGGATGGCCCCTCCATTGTGAAAAGAACAGAGTAGAAGGAAAAGAAGCCGGGATCACGAACCAAATCTCAGAAAGTTAGATATAGTCCAATTTACTAAGTTTTTAGGGGCTTCGAGCAGTGGTAAATTCTCCGCGCGATAAATTAGGTTAAATTTATCTCCTACTTAAAACAATAAATTTAAGGACTTGAGAAAGTTTCAATAAAGAGTAGGAACTTTGTTTCCAAATTAATTGCGATTAAGTCCAAGTCTCTACGAATTCTTACGATTAAATTTTAAAGGAAATTGTTTGAGTAAAATCACCTTTTAAATCTTTCTAAAAATCTACTACTGATAATATTTCAAGAGAATGTTCACTTTTGGTTTGCCTACCATACATTGTGAATCCATGAAAAGGGATGACTCCCGATGGTGGGTATAAAACGGCATTCTCAATTTGTTGTGATTTATTTCGTAAAATGGCATGAACTGGAGTAGCACACGCATGATTAAATACAGACAACACCTCAACATCTCGAGAGAAACATAACAACACCTGGTAGAGCACATCTTCAAACACGAAATATTGATCGTCATTGGAGGCAGTCAATTGGACATCCTATAAACATAAACAGATCCTATATATCTTAATCTTAACGTAACTATACAGACCCAAGAGTAAAGGTCACTATTCTGAATGGACATGAAATCAGTCATTTTATATATTATGTCTTATCCCGATAAATTTCAGAGAAACGCTACTTTGAAATACATATATTTTTTAAATACGATATTTCGTGAATTGGTCGTAAAAAATATATTTAATTTAATTTGTAGATTATAAAACTATCTATAAAAAAGTTAGTTTAAGTTGTTTTTTTAAGAGCAACTCATGGGAATTTTCTTGTGTTAGTTATCTAAAGGAGTGTACAATATATTATAATTTGAAAAATCAAATTGTATTACTCTCCCTACGGAGCTCCGCTTGGGAGGCAGGCGAAGGCTGCTAGACGAGCCTAGTAATGAATTCACTCAAAAAATTTAAATTTTTTTTTTTTTTTTTTTTTTTTTGTCAGTTTCTAAAACCGTCCCCACATTGAAAACAACATATAGAGAATTTTATAATCTACAAACTTGAAAAGAATAATTTTTAACAAAGCACCAATACATAACGAAAAATTTACCAAAAACAAATGTTCATTAAAGTAGCTGCAACTCGAGCAAGGTTACATGTTTGTATCATATAACCCTGGGGAAAATTAAGTGACAATAGTGGTTTTTCAAAAAAAAAAAAAAAAAAAAAAATTACTTCTACTGGTATCAGCAAAATTTAATTTTATATTTATAACATTTTTACTTTACCATACAGGGTATGTAATCGTGCTTGAAAAAAGTGTTTTTTTCCTTCTTTTTTTCGAAATATCTCAAAAACGGCTGAAACTATTTTGATTAAAAAAATGAGCGAAACCATGGCATTTCGCTCTACAAAAAAGCACTAATAAGTGAACATTGAAAAAATTATATTTTTCGAGATAATAATTGTTTTATCAAAATGTCTGTGAGTCTGGTTGTCTGGTTGTCTGGATGTTTGGTTGTCTGGATGTCTGGTTGTCTGGTTGTCTGGTTGTCTGATTGTCTGGATGTCTGGTTGTCCGGTTGTCTGGTTGGGTGTCCCTTAGTCTGTGCGTTACCAAATTTTTGTGGACGAGCTAGCTCAAAAACTAGTTTGAATATCGAAACCAAATTTCACATGTAGTTTTGGTCCATTGAGATTAAGGGCTGATTAGATTTTGATGCATATCGACCCAAAATTAAGGGGGTGGAAGGGGGTTAAAAATTAAAAATCTAAGCCATTTGAACAAACTCAATTAAATTTTGTATACATAATCTGTGGACCCCTAGAAGTCTAAAAATGCAAAAACTAACCGTCCAAAAGTGGGGATGGGAGTCAAAAAATGAAAATCTTTGCCATTTACCAAACTCAACCAAATTTTGTATATAAAGATAAAAATAAATAAATATTTTATGCAATATTCATTTAATATGAGTTAAGGATTCTAGGTCACATCCTTAACTCATAGTATATAATATTTATTTATTTTTATCTCTATTAAAGATGTTTCACTTTGTACCAACACCACAATCTCTACTAAATTTTGTATACATAATCAGTGGGACCCCAGAAGTATAAAAATGCAAAAACTAACCCCCCTACATGATTATAAATAATTTTAGGGGCCAGGTTGGATGGTAAAGTCAAGTGGATGGCCACATCAGAACACGTCAGCTTATTTTTGGAGTGGTTTTCAATCAACCGAGAATTTTTCCCCAGGTCTTTTTTTTAATGAAATTGATGAGAGGAGTTACACCAAAAAGGTGGGTTGGCCCCTCCATCGTGAAAACTTGAAAATAAGAAGAGGGGATTTTATGAGCTGGGTAGGATTCCAAGGTATATGTGGGTACGGATCTTAAACAATTGAATGTTATAAGTTGCAGGGAAGATGGTAGCTGGAAGCGAGTTCCAGTCTCTTGAGGTCATAGGGATAAAATAGTTGGCGAAATCGCTGGTTCGATTTTTATCCAATTTACCACGAAGGAGAGCTGAACGTTCTAAAACATCGCGTTTCTCACAATGAGGGCTTTAGGGGGGATAATTGATTTCAGCTCGAATGAACAGACACCATTGATAGTATCTAAAGTACAGGGCAAGGGCATATGACTAGAAAGAACTAGGTGTTGAATCGTCCTATATACTAATAAGTTTTTCTCATTAAAAATGTGCAATCTAGGTGATATCAGCTGTAACTTCTCTTTTGATAAATAAATGATATTTCCTGCTGGGTCAAAGGTGTGTTGTATTTAAATAATCCTTACCTTAATGATTAATTTATCAATCATCAATTCGTATTTCAATACATAGTCTTTCAATTGTTTAAAATATTCCCGATGCTAAAACAAATAATTTTTGTTCTTTTAATATCAAGAAATTAAATCAAAATACATTTAAATTAGAAGAAAAATCAATAAGTGTCCAAACTCTTCCCGTTTAAACTTTTTCTTTTGCACTTTAAGAGACATCAAAAAACATTGCTTCATAAATCATAAAATGTTATTTAATTTTAATTTTTTTTTTTATTTTTAGATACTTTCGGAAACCAGAGGTCAGTTCTAAGTATATACCTACGTATATTTAACACAATATTTCATAATTAAAACTCCAGATATATTAGAAGTCATTAGAAAAATTTATTTTAAATTTTATTTTAACTCAAGATTCGAACATTATATTGAGTTCAGTGGTGTAGCGTCAAATTTCGGGGGGGGGGGGGGGGGGGGGGGGGGGGGGGGGGGGGGG
>JALMQS010000140.1:1060538-1416014 GCA_024734495.1 Forficula auricularia | reverse complement strand
AAAGAGATGATAAAGAAAATAAACGAATCAACTTGCCCAAGATGAGTAATGATTAAATGAGTGTCAGAAAAAAGAAAAATATCATTAATTAGAGGAAAAAGCCAACCAAGGATGTTAATAAGATTCTGGAAGAAGCTTTCTTAAATTTTTCTTTGACGTTTCTCAAATTTCAAGTGAAAATAAAATAAATATTAGCTTCAACAAAGTAGATTAATTATTTGTATCAAAAATTATACCTTAGTATAAATTAATTTGTTGGAAAACTTTATTTTTATTATTAATTATCAGCTTTATAATCTTTTTCCACCATCTTCTAAAATAAAAAAGAATTATTTAGCAATCGAATGTTTTCTACATTTGATTCAATCGCGAATCAAATATAGGGAATTTTTGTCAAATATTGAGTGAAAATAATATTTGAACTTATATATTTCTAACTTGAAATAATGATCTTAAATAAATTTTTATAATTTTTCTAATTAATATAACAAAGAATAATGGGCATATCAATGAGAATTGTTTTTGACCGCGCTTATTTGAAAAAGATATTTATCACGAGACTATTGCGGATTACGCTATTGGAGTCTGCAGAGGCTTAAGTCTGGACCAAGAGAGAAAAAGATGTGATCCACTTAGCTACAATCCAACGTCATTTCGCGTATAGCCCGTTAGACATTCGGATGGATCACCAAGTGAATTTGGGTAAATAGTATCAAATGTCACAACCGGGGGATACTCGAACACCGGCTGATCCTTTTCTTTATAATAAATAATATTTTCTTCGTTCCCTAATTCAATAAAAATAATATTAATATACATGGAGGTTCATTCGTTGACACTTTAAATTCCGTCAGCAATGAATTATAATAAGTACCTACTACGTTTTCAATAGAAAATACCTCTAATTAATTAAATTTCCCATTTAATATATAATAATAGATTCAATGAACTATTAGTCGGTTTTAAAATTAAAAAGCCAATCTATATTAATAAAAGAAAATTAAAAAAATTTAATTGTAAATTTTTATTGACACATCCAGCTGTTAATAATTATAGAAAATTGATGATTTCAATTCAAGGACAAATTGTGGTACCGAAATAAAGAACCCACAATCGATTTTAAAACGGGTAAAAAGTAGGAAATGAATCTCCCTTGAAATCCTTGAAACGATGCGATTTTATTTTAAGGTTAGCAGTTGAAGGGAATATGAAAAGTGAATTCGTCCTTGACACATGCAATGTATTTCATCAATTTTTATCACATCCCCAGGCACACCACCTATATCACCCTCTATAGTAATATAAAGGTCACATACTAGAATGTTAAGTGTCACATAAAATGGAATCCAGAGAGAGTAATAGGGCTTAGATTTTATCATTAATATAAATGTTCTTTATTTTATTACTTTTCTACCAATTATATAATAATCATCTCCTCTTTAATTTTCGATTAAATCGAATAAAAATAATAAAGAAATATTAATGAAAATGTGATACATGTTTTCTGGTCCCATGGCTAAATTAGAATGATCAAAATTTACTAGTTTAATACGTTAGAGGTTTTTCTTTATACTGCTAGATTTTTTGATGGATGAAAGACAATCCAGAAATAAATAAAAAATATTATTTTCAATAAAAGAGTAGGTATTTATTGGAATGTTTTCCTTCTATAATTCTTTTTGAAACCGACGCTTTGGATAATCTTCCCTCTTTCTTCAGGCTTCTTTCATTGATCCTTTTGAACTCTGAAGAAGGAGAAAAGATCAGCCAAAACCTCGGTTTCAAAAAGAACCATAAAAAGAAAACATTCCAATAAATATTCCTTTATTGGAAATAATCTTAATTTATTTTTGGACTGCCTTCCATCCGATCCTCAGTAATTTACTAGTTTATTTCA
This sequence comes from Forficula auricularia, assembly GCA_024734495.1. NCBI lineage: Eukaryota > Metazoa > Arthropoda > Insecta > Dermaptera > Forficulidae > Forficula > Forficula auricularia. The sequence goes on along the minus strand of JALMQS010000140.1, from coordinate 1,414,117 downwards.
CGAAGTTTTGTTTTCTACTTGTGAAGTCGTTTCCAGAACAGAAAATTGAATGAAGAAGGAGATGATAGCCTCCGAAACGTCGGTTTTATGAATGAAAAAATAGCGTAAATTATCTTCTTCTTTTTTCGGACTGCCTCATCGATATCCACTTAAGAAAATTGAATTTCCTCATGCAAAAAGAGATGAGTTTTTGACCATTATAAGATGGTGGTTGATTTTAGGTACAGAAGGGTAGATTTATCGTTTAATGCAACAAGAAACCCTCTGAGTGCTTATAAGGTGTTACTGTTTACTGTTGAGTGCTAGAAGGGATCCAAATTAAAAAAATATCCCTTCTTACGCGAATTGACAATCTGATGGATATCCCCTTTTCCAGTATATTTACAAACTGAACTCTTTTATTCCACTCCACTTCTCGTAGTGCAATCAAAGCTCAGTTAAATTAAAAGGGTGTTGAAAAAATTTGCAAGATTTATTACAATATAATAACTAAAAAAAAAATTATTCTGTATATCTCGAAAAACCCCTCCTAAATTGTTTCAATATTAATGTCAAACCATGTATAATAAAATAAAATATAGAAGGCTTATTTTATTATGGTTTGAGCTTAAGATGAAAAAATAGCAATATACATTTTTTACAATGGAATTTATATTGAATAATTAATTATCTATATCTTGAATAGATGTCACCTCTATAGATAATTTCGTCAATAAGAAATTAAAGCTTGTTTTTTCTGCTTAAAATAAATATTTTTAATTTATTTGTGAGTATAGTTTTGGAGAGCTTATATGTTAAACAAACAACTGTCATTCTTCTCAAGAAGTAATTTAATCGAAATTTAATTAGAAAAAAATATTGACAATAAATTATCTTATTAAAGACGCCATAAATGTTTTTTAGATGATTTTAAATCAAGCTATTATTAAACAAAGCGTGGAGCCCTCCTCCTCGAAGTACTCCCTGCTTTTGTCATATAAATAAAAGATCTAATATAAAAGTCAATTGATTATATGTTAAATTTTGCAATTTAATTTTAATTTATAAGTAATGATTTGACATTAATTGTGTACGGGAAATTATAAATATTAAATTATTTTTTTATACATAAATTTTATATGAAATTGACTAATGCGCCTTGAAATTAGACATGAGAATCAAAAAGATGTAATGGTTGTCTACCTTGCAGGCGCCGTCGTTTGAAACAAGTAAATTGAAAAACTTTATAGATACCTATATAAGCAATATTATTTTAAGAAAAAATATATAAAAAATAATATTAAGATAAAACTCAGAAAAATTATCTACAAATATGAAACTTGGAATGAAATTTTGTAAAATAATAAATTATATGAAAATCATTAAGTTGGTGTCATCTATCAAATTCGATGGAATGGAATACTTTTAATTATATGTCAGATGGGTTATTTTTCACCCTCGGGAATCAAACCAGAGTGCCAGTAACAGCAATCCGGGCCACCTGGTTGTTACTGGCACTCGGGTTCGATTTCCGAGGTGAAAAACAACCCTCTGACATATAATTAAAAGTATTCGATTCCATCGAATTTAATAGATGACACCAACTTATGATTTTCTTGTAAATTTGAATCTATTACCATCGGCAAATTAATATCTTTCATAATAAATTATAGGTGTATGGAATAGAATGAATCTGTTTCCAAAGGGGAATTAATATAATTGTGCGACAAAGAAGGGACATTTAATCTTTGTTTTACGAAATGTCTTAAAAATTGCTACAAGCATAAGTATTTTTATTTAAGCTATATTAAGATATTTGGGATTAGCTTGTTTCGCGGCAATAGGACTAAAGCAGGGGTTCTCAACCGGGTAGGAATTCCCATTAATGCCTAAGGGGAATTCTTAGTATTTCAAGGGGGGGTTAATCTGAGTACAAATTTCAGAAGGTTTAAAGAACGTATTAAAGAACTGAAAAAAAGCAATCTAAGCTTTCTCATTAGGTAAATTTTATTTATCTTTCTGTTTAAAATAAAATATCACCAATCCTCCCTAATATATGTTAAGTAAATACTTTATTTTCCAACTATTTTTATTTATTTTTTAGTTCAAATGATGAATAATAAAATTTGTGATATTATATTTTACTTAAATATTTATAATAAATATTTTTTAATCATTTTGATAACTTTTACTTAATTTACAAATAATATACATATATACGTACACACCATCAGTGGACCTGACTTTTCAACCAAGGATGCTGTCCAAAAAAGTAACCTTCATTTTTTGAAATTTTATTTTAATCTTCCTTTTTTTTTGCAAATTTCATCAATTATGATGCCGCATTTTCGTTATTTTTCAAAGTTAACATTAGATTTTTTTAAAATATATTTTGGCTTTAGTTCCAAACGGATACTGCTTTGTATAAGTGAGGGTAGGAGCCAGAAATTTTATCTTGTGACTTAAACTCCACAGTCTTCGGGATGGAAATCGACCATCTTCCAAAATGAATCAGCCTGTCTTTTAAGAAAATCTTAAATTTCTCCTAATTCTATTGCTTTAAGAAAGCTATGACTTGACTATAGCACTCTTAATTATTTCCCATCTTTATATATTGAGAGTTCTTAGAAATGGATTAGTCCAAAAATTCCCGAATCATCTTTATTTCTTTCTTTTTTGTATTATTGCTATTTTAATAGTTTCTAATCGAGAACAATTTTGATTCGACTAAAACTTGTTTGGACTTGTCTTTGACATGCTTGAACTGGAAGATATACCATACAGGGAATTCAAACCTTCTATCTATTTTTCGGGAAATAATTCATTTTAATTGCCCCTTGAAACTATGCAACAATTTAATTTAATTTCGAGAACCAATTATACGATACTTTTCAAATCAAAAAATGTATTTACTTTATCCAATGCGAAGCATATCGGGCAAGAAACATTAGTACTTTATTTCAGAACTTTTTTAGTTTTTTCTAAATATTTTGAAAATGATCCTAATTAAGTGCCCTGGGGACCACAAATAAAGGTTATATAAAGTTTTTAGACAAATTATATTTTAAAGTACTTTAAGTAGTCGAGAATTAGATAGTACTTTTTTAAATTCTTTAAAATTTATTCATTAGATCGGTTTAATATAGATCATTTAACCTAGCTTAAGTAAGAATGGATAGCCTTCTCTCTGTGAAATACTAACAATTTGGGATGAAATTTTATAAGTAACCATAGCAACTGCGTTGTTTTCTTATCAGTTACCTTTGCTGAAGACATAGAGGAATCGACTTAAAATCAAAAATAGCCATGGATTCTCATCTAATACTTGAGGAATAACCATTCTAAATTGGATTTTTGATGTTTCTGTTATTATTGGTAATCATTGTTGAAGACATAGAGGAATCGACTTAAAATCAAAAATAGCGATTGATTCTCATTTAATACTTGAGGAATAACTTTATTGAATTCCATTTTTGATGTTTTGACTATTAATGGTAACCTCTACTGAAGACATGGAAGAATCGACTTAAATCCAAAAAGACTACCATAAATTCTTTTTTGGGAAACAACTCATGGTCAAAAACACAATGTAGAATGATTACTCCACAAGTATTAGATGAGAATCGATTATTTTTGAATTTAAGTCAACATGGACCCCAGATAGCCAGTGATATCTTATTAATAATAAAGGAATGAACATATTAATATTTCAAATGACTTTGGATAAAGTTTGGCAACGATACGTTGCAGTTTATTTATAGAAATATTTGAAATAACGGATAATAATTTGAAAATTTAAAGATCCTCCTGAAATGTTGAATCGACCTAATATATTTATGAAAATACTCTAAATGTTTGAAATTTTAGGGATGCGCCTCATCCACCGCATCCATGGACCGCACGCCACTGGTACACATATATATATTTAACTTAGGCCACCTGCTCCCCCCCCCCGAAAACAAATTCTGGATACGACCCTATTAAATGAAAGAATAATGTCCAGAATCTTTGACGTCGGTGTACATTTTAAATAATTTTTTTGTTTGAAATTTTGTTCTAGAGTTTTGGCCCCCTCTAGTCTCGGCGCCTGAAAGGGCCGCATCACTTGCATACCGCTTAGAGCCAACCCTGCGGCCATCCACGTACTCTACTAACACTTAATAATAGTTTTATACAAAATAAGATCTGGCTAAATGTACTTTAGTATTCATGAGCAAAAAAAGAGCCAATTAATGATTCTATTTAATAAGTATTTCTAATCTACTTTTTGTGTAAAATGGAAGGATTAAGAAGAAAGTCGTTTAGTGAACACCAGTTTATTTTTTATTAGTTATATTTGACAAAACTACTGTCATTTTTATTATCTAAATGTTCTTCTACGTTTAATGTATTGTTTATTTTTTTAAATTCTTTGATTTATTTGTTAATTAGAAGATACCCTAGATAAAATATTAATTACTAAAACCGTCTGAATATGTCATCTCCTTTGATACGGATTTCTAGCGCGAGGTCACTAGACCAGATTATTCCAGTCTTCGTGTCAGCTCATATCACTTGCTAACTTAATAAGGGCTAAATACAAATTATTAGATAACATTGCCCTTGCGTTCTCATACATTATGATGATTAAATTTTAATTACTGACCGCCTGACCCTCAATATTTTAATCTATACTATATTCATAGAGGCTGTCGAGAATTAAGTAAGCACATTTTAGTAGATTTTCGATTCCTCATTCCCCTAAGAAAAAATAAGAAAATCACATAACTGTATCTTAATTAGTAGAGATTGTGGTGTTGGTGCAAGGCGAAACATCTTTAATAAAGATAAGAGTAAATAAATATTACATTCAATATTCATTTACTATGAGTGACCAAGAATCATTAACTCATAGTAAATGAATATTAAATATAATATTTATTTACTCTTACCTTTAACTGTATCTTGCCTAAGATGTCAGCTTTTCATATAAAATAATTGTATTTAATAGGTTAGGTATATTTTTAATTTTTTCGTAAAAATAGACAAGAGTTAAAACCTTTTCAAAGTTCGGTACGCACGCTATAGTAATAAACTTACAATTCATTTTCATAATCACTTGTGCTAAAATCTACTGACTGTAAATGGATTCCGAACCTAAGAATCGTCCTGACAAGTTAGTAGAAAATATTGTAAAATAAAAAAAAAAAAAAATTGTAATATGCTTCCTTGTAATGTAAAGTTAATTTTATTGCACTTTGTAAAAATATCTGCAAGAAATGCAAAATTCAAACACCCCATAAAGAATTCGTCAAAAATTCTATACTTTTGGACTATATTATTTTGAGACTTAAAAAGAAGACCAATAAATAAATCATTACAAAGTTCAAAAAGCCTCAATAGTGATTTTCACGGAACATAATTTGAGAAACCTTGCTGTATGGCAAACTGAACTTAATTAAGGGGTACTAATGAAAAATTTCGATAATGTCAAAAATGAACGAAAATATAAATAAACTCGCCCTCAAATATAATTGACATTGACAAATAGACATAAAATGTATGAAGTTTTTTTAATAAATAAAAAATATGCCAAATATGAATCGATATTGACAAAACGCATAGGAATGTGATTACTCAATCATTCTCTCATTTCAATTTGGTCCTTTTTTATTTTTTAATTAAATTTCCCTTTCATCACATAATCTGCATTGATTATTTTATTTATATTAATTTAGTCAGCTTCTACGTAAACTGGCAATGTTATTATACGCTTAAGAAATTTAGCCGTTTTGTTTCTTACGAAGATTGAAGGTCGCAATTTCCACTCACCCCATTCGATTCCAAGTCAATCCAGGCAACATGACTGCGTTTACAAAGAATGTAATTATGCCAAAACCACATATAGGGTCTTTATACTATCATTCACCTCAGGACCCGTAAACATATTGGTTAACTTCGGAAATACTTTGGTGTTTTGATCATGCCACTGGCTTACATTTATATTAAACTTATTAATGTATCTAAAAACAAATCAATTTTCCTTTTGAGACCTAAAACCTAACCAGTAAACAAAATAATTTATAGAAAATTGTAACTTCATGACAAGAATGAAATTCCGTCTTAGTGACTGATGGATGGATGAACATAAACAGATTCTGAAATTTAGAAACTTAATGGTAGAATATTAAAAAGGAAGACATATTATTGAAGAAAAAAACAATTTTATCATTCAATGTTCTTCTATATCATTGCGGTTCTCAATCTTTTTTTCTTCATTCCCTCCTCAAAATAGTTTAACTCAACACCCGAGCTCCAATTTTACAGATAGTAAATTATATATAGAACATCGAATTTTAAAGAATAGTGGTCCCAAATCTCTCCCTGAAATCCTGAAATTCTCTTCTTTAATGAATTTTTCCCAGGCTGACAACCCCTATTTAGAGACTTAAAATCTCAGTTTTCATCTTAATCCAACTGTCATTACTACAATCTTTCAAAACACAAATCCACGAATGTCTTCAACCTCAATTCAAATCCGGAATATTCAAATATGTAGTTTTAATATCCCTATCTTTATTATCTGAGATTTTCCAATCAACCCAATCAAAAGAAAGAAAAAATACGTGATCACTGAAATTGTGAGCTCCTATCCTTTCCTACCTTTAAAAATTATTTAATTATCCAATCATTCAATTCCGAAGTCTCAACATGACATTAATTTATTTTCTGGACAATAAATTCCGACTTTAGAGATCTTGAAATATTTAGCTTTCAAATCATTAAATAAAAAAAAGAAGAAAACAAGTAAAGAAATATATAAAAAACGTGTGACCCTATTCTCCCAATTCTCCCAATCTCTGCTAAAACCCAGAATTTACAACCTTTTGAAACAATTGTTCTAGTAAAGATCCAAATCAGATGTGATTCAATTTGAAACATCTTTATTTTGTGAATCAAACGCAAAATTTGTTTCTAAGAACTCAAAACCAAAATTTCAAATAAAAAATATACATTTAATTACTTTAATATAATTAAAATACTTTAACCATTCAATCACAGCCAAGTTATCAATCTCTGTGAGGTATCAATTCTGTTTGATTTATAACTTTTAATCTTTTTTATTATACAACAATTTTTTATGTATTTAGAAGGGCTGGTTTGAAAATGAAAAAATGAATCTTTACATTTTTAAACTTGTGTAGTATTGATCGCTTAAGCAACAACGCATTTCTCAATTTTTCGCTAAAACGTAATATGCTTATCATTAAAATTTAACCTTGTCATTAATTCATAATTTAATTTATAATTTAAGCACTTGTTGATCAGGAGAAAATCATCTAAAATGTATTAAGATAATGTATAGAGTGCCCTTTTAATTTGAAAAGGTCTTTTGTATGTTTTGTAAACTAAGAAACAAATACTTCCATGAGTAGAATAGTTTCGTCTTAAACAAACTAGATTATACATATTATATTATTAATCATTTAATCATATTATTAATCATGTATTCTCATCAGAATGCACAACGAATCTGAGGCCATTTTAATTGATGTTTTCAATTTATCTAAGAATGGCTTCTCTGGCTCGAGAAAATGGCTCCAGAACTAGAGGATGAAATATTGTGCATTCTGAAGAGAATACTTGTGGTATGTGGTTTCAGGCAAAACTTATCTAGTGTTAAACAAAATATTCAGCACTCATTAAATTTTCAAATGTTTTCTTTATAAAAAAGATATTTTGCAAATATAAAAGGCATTGGGTGTCACTTTTGAAAACAAAATTTATGAACATGAATAAATTCTCTCGCAATCACAGTTTGTAAATTATTGATAAAAAGCTATCTCTGAATGACATTGCATATGTTAGTACCAGAGTCAATGATTGAATAAAATTCCTGAAAATAGACAATATATATATATAATAGAAATCGTGTAATTTAAACCAAAAAACCAACTTGGGTGGTGGCGAATATTTTTGTGCACCCAGATTTTGAAGATCTGAAGATATTATGGAACTCGAGAAATAGGGTGCCATGGAAGTAGTTCCACCTTTTAGAAGTCATGGAAACAAAAGAATTCACGAATATGTGGGTTAAACATTTTGCCAATTTGGCCGCGAATGGCTGTTTAGAATCACAAAATCGGCTTCGATGAGAAAATGATGTTTGTGGGAGAATCAACCACAAGTCATGATAAAATCTATATACTTACAAAATAGCTGTACGCCTAGTACCTACTCTATGGCCTTACAATTGTTGAGATTTAATGCATAGTTGATGTTTTGTTTATCACAAGAAAAGTTTCTCCTGTAACCACCTATATTAGGCATTTTTAATGAGCTAGTCTGATCAGAATGTACATGTACAATGATAGAAGGATAGCATGGATCAATAGAAAAAGTAAGTTAATAGAGATTTCTTCTTGGTCTAATAGAGGAAAGTGACCTGGTGCAATGCAGCAAATAATGACCCATTAGAGGAGACATGTAGAGAGAGTGCAGAACATGAAAATGCCCAAAGGCAAATTGATGTCAATAAAATCAATACATATTACTTATTAATTTCAAGTCTATATCTTTTTATACCGAGACTAATCAGGCCAGATGAATTAGACAAAAATAAAATAAATATTTAACTGGATATATTTCGGGGTATTAGCCCATCTTCAGGGGATTCAAAGGAATTCTCTACCCCGAAATATATCGAGTTCAATTTTTAGATATGTATATCTTTTATTTTCGTGTTAAGTTTTTATGGAACCCTAAAATGGAGAGAAGGTCCCAGGAAGAGTTGAATGGATCTGCAAACCATGGGAATTGACGGCTGACAATGACAAGAGCTTAATCGGAAAGAGTTAGGTTTAGTCAAGCGGTCAAGGCTCAGGATGGACCATAGCGCAGCTGTGCATGTGTAAAGAAGAAAAATTGAAATACGCATTGTTGCTGCTTATGTGATTATACGTATTTTATACGAGTTTCACAAAAATAAAATAAATAACTGGCAACAACATATATTTAAATATTTAACTTGACATATTTCGTGATAATTTCGCCCATCTTGAGGAGATTCAAATAAATTCTCTTCTCCGAAATATGTCGAGTTAAATATTTAAATATATTTTATTTTTTATTTTTGTGAAACTCACCTTGCGAACATTATTTTATTGAAAAATCTGTTTCTTTTTCAATTTCACCTTGGGCGGTGATATTGATAAAACATGACTATATATAGAAATATATTTTACCTAAAGTGATGTAGGTATATGTGAATCGTACAAATGCAAACACACTTACAATCTTGTTAATATTCGATTACTTCTTTCTATTTCCAAGTTCTATTTGTAAGTGGACTACTAGTCCGTAAAATTATCTAAATAAATAAATAAATAAAATCGAAGTGTACAAAAACACCAGAGAATCTTTTCTTATCTAATAAAGAAAATTTTTTATAAAATAAATAATAATAAAAAAAAACAAAGTAGTTTTTGAAAATATTTTAAATTCGTTGTTGAAATGTGCTAGAATCTTTTCGTATTTTAAGATAAATTTGTTAAGAATTTCATACATTGAGCATCTATTAAGTTAATCGTGTTGACTCAGTGTGCAGGTAAATATAATAATTTAAGAGAAAATAAGATATAGATATACCAGATCAAAAGAACCTTATTATCTTTTATATGTAGAGAACTACTGGTGACGAAAACAATTCTAAACTAGGCTTCTTTTTTGGAAAATCTAGAGCAAGTTCTACAAACAAACTCCTCTGATTTATAAATTATTATTTATTTATTTAAACTTTCCTTGAAATCAAAATGATTTTAGATTAGGTAAGAATTTCACGTATTTTTTCCTTTCAAGTCAAATTTATCTTTTTGTTCTGTGATATTTTCGATTACTGTGATTTTAATTTTAATTTTCCTGAGAAAATTGTTCACAGAGCAATTTTCCGTTTTATTCTAAACTGAATTTGGTGATGCGGTTTGAATTTTTGAAAGAGGGGGTCGAATCATCTGGATTTAAAGTCGCTTTAGTCACTACTTTCAAGTAGCGAATCTCAATCAAAAATATATGAGGTGAAAATAAAAGCGCAATTCATAAATGGCAACACAGCTTTATTTTCTTTATATATAGACTTTGTGATTTCTTATTTGAAAATATAAAATTTTTTATTAAAAAAACGCGTACTCGTAATTGTGGTCACATCAATAATGAACATTTTTTACTCGATTCTAGAAGGGAGCGAGAACGCCATTCACCTCCTCGAACTTGGCTCTGAAACGAAGTTTTTATTTAAATTATTTTTTTTAATTTCATATCGAGTATGTTCATTCAATTCCAAATCATCAATATGATCACTAAAACCGCCACCACAAAACGCATGGTATCTTTTAAATCATACATGACAATGCGAATTCAACTGAATTGCCTAACGCTAATCGCGTCCCGAGGAGAAAAATCGTCGGGCACATCCGAGGTTAAATCGGGAAGCAATCGGGCTGGAGTAAGGTGTGCATTGTCGGGCGATGCTACATGAAATCATTTCAAAACAAATTTCAAATGTGGAAGGAAAAATCAGGCCCGTACGTGCTATGATGCAGAGAGGCGGCCTCATCAAGCGGCGCCGTAAAGGAGCGCCGTAAGCAGCAAAATCAAAATATAATTGGAACAATTCAATAACTAAAAATCTTGATACAGCGCTATTCTCTATTGGTTTATATACAATACGAAAAGTGGAAAGTTATAGACAATCTGGATATGATCAGATCAAAATTGCTGTTAATGAGATTGGAGAGAATGTTGAATGCAGTACAAGATTTCCTTCGGATACTGAAGTTAGAGCAAGAAGGAAAAATGTTTAATTTGACTATGAAGAAACTGTCAATGAACCCTTAAGAGAGAAAAATAAACTTTATCAATTATATACAGGACATTACCTTCAAATCTCTGAATGAACGATAAACGCATCTGGAAGGTCATAAAATAAACACCGTATTTCAGCCTGCACATAAAAATTCTTCTTGAAGAATAAATTGGTACTAGTTTAATAAATAATTGCCAAAAACATGAGACCGCGTTAGATCATGTACGTTAAGCAAAATATAACACGGTTATTTCTAGATGACAGATAATCCAGCTTGTGCTACATATTTAACGTTGTTTCTACATGCGTGTTGCTTGAATAGCATAGTGAGAATTAAAAATGGATACTAGCAGTAGCAACTAGATCGCAACTAGAAATAAAATGCAAAAATTACTGGCTTACTTTGTATCCGAATACCCTGTTGTAGTTATAATAATTTTATTAAAACTCCCCGTCTCTGTAGTGGGGAAAGAAGTTTTATTTTTCCAAATTAAACTTAATAAAACACTAGTATAAGAAGTTTAATAAGACAAACAAAACTTAAAAATCTGTCATTAATTTCTATAGAAACTACCAGGCGACATTTCCAAGACTTGCATCATACTCAGAAAATGTACAGCAAGGCCCTGAGAAAAATAGTACAATAACCAAGTAGAATTGATACAAGAGAAAATCTTTTAAAAATACTTTCAATTTCACTGACGAAAATATGGATAGTAGGTCGAAGATCAAAATATAAAAACCAAATTTCCCATTGAAAATGATGAAGAATTCAAGAAAATTCAATGACATAATTGCCGAAAATCAAAACTATAGGAATACATCCTAACATCAATCAACTAAAAGGACTGTTAATGGAGACGATAAAGAGGTTCTTTCATTGAAGCCTTTAAACCCCGAAGAAGGAGAGAACATTCTCCGAAACCACAGTTTTAAAAAGAATTAAAAATCAAATTTCCTCATCAAAAAAATGAAGAATTCATGAAATTCAATAAAATAATTGGAGAAAATGAAAATTACATGAATAAATCCTAACATCAGTAAAGTAAAAACATTGTTAATGGAGACGATAAGAATGTTCTTTCGTTGAACATTCTTTGAAACCGCAGTTTCGAAAAGAATGAAAAATAAATTTTCCTATTCAAAAAAATGAAGAATTCGTGAAATTCAATAAATTAATCGCAGAAAATCAAATTTATAGGAATAAATTCAAACACTAATCGACTAAAAGCATTGTTAATGCTGGAGAAGATGAAGAGGTTCTTTCGTTGATCTCTTTAAACCCTGAAGAACAAGGGAAGATTCTCCGAAACCGAAGTTTTGAAAAGAATGATAAATAGAATTTCCTTTTCAAAAAAATGAAGAATTCATGAAATTCAATAAAATAATTGGAGGAAATAAAAATTACAGGAATAAAATCCTAACATCAGTTAACTAAAACACTGTTAATGGAGACGACAAGGAGGTTCTTCCGTTGAACCCTTTAAACTCTGAAGAAAGAGGAAACATTCTCCGAAACCGAAGTTTTGAATAGAATGATAAATAGAATTTCCTCTTCAAAAAATGAAGAATTCATGAATTCAATAAAATAATTGGAGAAAATAAAAATTACAGGAATAAATCCTAACATCAGTCAACTAAAAACACTGTTAATGGAGACGACAAGGAGGTTCTTCCGTAGAACCCTTTAAACCCTGAAGAAGGAGGAAACATTGAAAAGAATGAAAAATACAGTTTCCACTTCAAAATAACGATAAATTCGAGAAATTCAATAAATTAATCGCAGAAAATCAAAACTATAGAAATAAATCCAAACACTAATCGACTAAAAGCATTGTTAATGCTGGAGACGATGAAGAGGTTCTTTCGTTGATCTCTTTAAACCCTGAAGAAGGAGGGAACATTCTCCGAAACCGAAGTTATGAAAAGAATGATAAATAGAATTTCCTCTTCAAAAAAATGAAGAATTCATGAAATTCAATAAAATAATAGCAGAAAATCAAATTTATAGGAATAAATCAAGTAATGGCACGGTTAATGCTGAAGACGATGGAGAGGGTCTATCGTTGAACCCATTTAACCACGAAGAAGGAGGAAACATTCCCCGAAACTTGAAAGAAAAGAATGAAAGATAACTTCATCATCAAAATGATTAAGAATTCGTGAAATTCAATAAATTAATCGCAGAAAATCAAAATTATAGGAATAAATTGAAACAACAATCAACTGATAGCACTGTTAATGCTGGAGACAGGTTCTATCGTTGAACCATTTAAACGCTGAAGATACAGGGAACATTCTACGAAATTTCAGTTTTGAAAAAAAGAAAAATAAATTTTCCACTTCAAAATAAAGATAAATTCGTGAAATTCAATAAATTAATCGCAGAAAATCAAAACTATAGGAATAAATTCAAACACTAATCGACTAAAAGCATTGTTAATGCTGGAGACGATGAAGAGGGTCTATCGTTGAACCCACTAAACCCTGAAGAAATAGGGAACATTCGCCGAAACTTCAGTTTTGAAAATAATGAAATATACGTTTTTACTCTTAAAAATAATGATAAGTTCGTTTAATTCAATAAATTAATCGCAGAAAATCAAAACTATAGGAATATATTCAAAGACTAATCGACTAAAAGCATTGTTAATGCTGGAGACGATGAAGAGGTTCGTTCGTTGAACTCTTTAAAGCCTGAAATTGGAGGGAACATTCTTCGAAACCGAAGTTTTGAAAAGAATGATAAATAAAATTTCCTCTTCAAAAAATAAAGAATTCATGAAATTCAATAAAATAATTGAAGAAAATAAAAATTACAGGAATAAATCCTAACGTCAGTCAACTAAAAACACTGTTAATGGAGACGACAAGGAGGTTCTTCCATTGAACCCTTTAAATACTGAAGAGGGAGGGAACATTCTCCGAAACCGAAGTTTTGAAAAGAATGATAAAAAGAATTTCCTCTTCAAAAAAATGAAGAATTCATGAAATTCAATAAAATAATAGCAGAAAATCATATTTATAGGAATAAATTGAAGCAACAATCAACCAATAGCACGGTTAATGTTGGAGACGATGGAGAGGGTCTTTCGTTGAACCCATTGAGCCCTGAAGAAGGAGGGAACATTCCCCGAAACCTCAGTTTTGAAAAGAATGATAAATAACTTCATCTTAAAAATGATGAAGAATTCGTAAAATTCAATAAATTAATCGCAGAAAATCAAATTTATAGGAATAAATTGAAACAACAATCAACTGATAGCACTGTTAATACTGGAGACGGTGTAGAGGTTCTATCGTTGAACGCTGAAGAAACAGGGAACATTCTCCGAAACTTCAGTTTTGAAAAGAATGAATATAAAATCACTTGCTCTAAAGAGAATACTCAAATACCTGGTTAAGATAAAAAAATATGCTCTAAGAAAGATGGCCTTTGCTGAGTCTCAGAAACATTCTAAGGGGATTTAAAAACAGGGTAGTGACAGTTTCTGCATGTGACATGAAGAAGAGGATCGAGAGTTTGGGAAATGTGTAGGAACAAGTGATAGAGAAAGAAGATGAGGAGTTCATAAGCATTGTGGAACAACTAATAAAAACAGACATAGAACAAAATTTACAGGAAGAATGATCCAGGATAGATAGATAAATCAAACTATTGCCTGTATTATAAACACCTGAAAGATGGATCAGATCTAGAGAACTATTAGCTCGAGTAGAGAATGGAGAAAAATAAAATTCAATGGGTCAGAGAAAATGTGGCAACATTTGGATGGGGGACAATGAAAGAATGGACAACTTATGTAGAGGGTCCAAACGAAAAGTGGAAAAGCCGGCACATGCTGAGAAATGCCAAAGATTCAAAGATAGAATGGGAACGGACATGAAATTTTGGTGTGCAGGGTTGAAAGGACAAATAGAAGACAACATGTTAAGACTGGCAGAGAAGATAGAGGAGAAAGAGAGCGAAGCTGCAGTGTAGAGTACAGGGAGAAATAGGAAGAGAGAAGAAGCCAAAGAAGATTTGAAATTATATTGGAAATACTTACGATCAATAATTGTAAACTAAGTAATGTAAAAAGAGTAAAAATTGTAAGAATCCCGAGCAGGGTATGGATAGAAAATAAATAAATAAATGTAGAGGTTCTTTCGTTGATCCCTTTAAATCCTGAAGAAGGAGGGAAGATTCTCGAAACCTCAGTATTGAAAAGAATGAAAAATAAATTTTCTTCTTCAAAATCATTGAAGAATTTATGAAATTCAATATAATATGGTAATACCCAAAATGAAAACTATAGAATTAAATTCTAACATCAATCAACTACTATAAAAGCACTGTTAATGGAAACGATAAGGAGGTTCTTTCTTTGCACCCGTTATACCCTGAAGGAGGGAATATTCTCCGAAACCTCAGTTTTGAAAAGAATGAAAATGACTTCCTAATAATTATATTTATTTGGAATTTTGTTGTTTTCATTATTCTTTGGCTGCCTTTCTATCAACTCACCATCTAATTTTACCAGTCCATTTTTATTCTATAAAGTGTTAATCTTTTCAAATTTAATAATTATTTTTATAATTTAAGTTGCCAAACTTTCAAACTACTCTTAATCAAATATAAATTAAGCCATGATATAAACAAAATAATAGATATTTCATTCTAAATGCTCTCCAGTTTTCGTCACCAGTTATCTCTGTTTATAGGCGGCTTAAGAGATTATTTATATGTATACTTAGTTTTAAGTATTTATATAGACTAAATTGGTACCCTACTAAAAAGAGAGAAAAAGAAAGGAAGGTCTTTATTTTTCTAGAAGATTTCTTTCTCAAGTATAATAATAATAATATATACCATATAGTACTTATGTTATATACATGTACATGTATATCTAACCATCTAGATAACTAGACGATTCGATCGAAGAATTTCGTAGGCTAAAAAAGATGTTTGTCTAATTCAGAGGCAGACAACTTAAAATAATGTTAAAAAAAATATATATTATAAACTTTTAGGAAATATTACAAGATGACCTTCATGTCTGCTTTCTTACTATAGAACCAATTGGAAGCTGCCGAAAACACGTGTATTTACACGATACGATTTCATCATTCCTATGTGCCTATTTTTCTCCACAATATGTAAAAATCTAGTTCCATTTGAAATGCTTTAAGGGAGAAGAGTTATCGCATACGTAGCATTTTGCTTCATCATCATGATTGTGATAGCAATGATCAAGCGAGAAGCCCGAGTTTAAACCTCGCTCGCGGTAGAAAAAAAATTAATCTGGTTCCTGAATTAACAAAATAAAATATTTAGGGAAAGAGGTGTTGGTTTATAGTGAAACATATTAAACAAAGGAGTTTTAAAGGGTTGCAGTGGTGTTTCACAAAAATAAAAATAATTTTTTTTTTGAGTTATATTGAATACTCTATATCTATTTCGAGTACAAAGTCCTGATGATGGGCTAAAAACCCGAAATATATATTATAGAGTAGGTATTTAATAAAACTCAAAAAATTTAATTAACATTTTTTTTTAATTTTTTTGCGAAACACCACTACAACCCTTTAAAACTCCTTTGTTTAACAAAATAAAAGTATGGAGAATCTGGATAAATGGGCTATAGTTTCCAATGACAAAAAATGATGTAAATGATAAATAAATAGGAAATAAGAAATTCCCGTTTGAAACAAACCTAAATATATTTTTAAGGAAGTTTTTACTGTCTCGCTTGGCATCATAAAGTTATCTTATGGAATATTCTTATTTCTAGAAACATCATATTTGCTGGTTTAACTGTTGGACTCCTTGAAAGTCACTAGCGAGACTGCTTTCAACAAAAGTCTTCATCCTGGAGTCTAGCGCTTATGCCTTTTAGAATTTACACAAGAAACTACCGGAAGTTTTGTAGTCAATCGCATTAAAAAACACACCGTGCAAAGCAATCGTAAATCAAAAATTCATTTTCTCTGTTTGATAAATAATTGTTTTCACATCCGTTTAATGATTTTATTTTTCTTAGAGCGTCTGCTTTAAATTTGCATTTATCAAGAGATCGACCACATTATCATTGGTGGACTCTGTGTAGATGGGGGCAGGGGCAATTTACTAGTGGCCTACTTGAAAGGAGAATGTTTGAAAAAAAAACATCGAAATTTAAATAATTAATGTAAAGACTTAAGCATCTTATTTTGAGTATCTTTTTTTGAAAAAAGATGACATTTTTCAAAAATAAACCCAGCTAATTTATCCAACAATTATATTAAAAAGAATTTAGTTTATTTAGTGTCGAATCTAAGATTTTAGTAAAAACTATTTTTACATTGCATATCAAAGAGCTTCTTCATTCATGGGAATCGAACCCACGCGATAACGTGCTTGCTGGGTAGTCAGTCAAACCCTTAAGACAAATATCTATTCAATAGGCAACATATACGCAACATATATGTGTTGCTTATTGGAAAGAGATTTGTCTTAAGGGTTTGACTGACTACCCAGCAAGCTGGATTCGTTTCCTGAGGGGACGAAGCCCTCTGATACCTATGCAATGTAAAAAAAAATAGTTTTTACGAAAATCTTAGATTCGACTCTAAATAAAATAAATTATTTTTAATATAATCGAAATTTAAATCCCAGAAGACCCATATAATAAAAATTTTATACGAAGGAGTCTTAAGCGTCCCAATCTATACTGTTGAAGGTCAAAAGATATAAGAAGTTAAAGTTAGGCAAAGTTATTGAGGAGACTTTTCGACAAAACAAGACCTATAGAGAGCTATAATGCAGTTACATTAACAAAATTTTAAACAAGAATATATATTTAAATTCATGGTGACCTAGGACTTCAATTTTAGGAGAGTAGTGGAAGAAACTGATTGGTTTAGGATTTTAATGAAAGTGATTAATTAAGTTCAAAATATTTTAATAAGACTTTGTGTTAATGTGAACTAAGAATCAAATCTGTAAATAACTTTAAGCGTTAAGAAAACCCAAAAATGAAATCACTGGGAGGTGAAGAACCCTAAAAATGAACGTCCACCTTGGGTTTCGAACTTTCAGTCAGCAACTTCCATTTATTATGGCCTAAATTGCAATCTTTTCTTTTATAGAAATTTAAAATTAAAATTTTTTCAATATTCTTCTGATAATTTATACGAGGATAAAGCAATAGTTAACTGTACTTTTGTAATATTTGTGCGGGTTGGCAGTATTAAGGGTTATACGTCACAGTTATGGTTTCAACCTCAATCCGTACGCTTAAACTTATTCTAATTTTTTATAGGATGAAAAGGGCTACACCTCTTTCAATACTCACAGAAATAGAACATTTTTTTCTGAATCTATCGAAGACCTAGTACACTATGAAGAAATTTTCACTGGTAGAAGAAACTTGAAAAAGGAGTGCGTCGTACTTCATTTTTCAACCACTGACAAAAACGGAGAAATATTGTCCTTGTAATGGTTTCGATCGATCGAGAACTTACCGACGTATGGAAAATGATGTGTAAATTATCATTATGATATACATTGCTATTCTTATAATAGGATAGATATTATAAAAATATTGCATATAACTATTGATTTACCCTCGGATTCACAGATGATAAGAATTTTAAGCTCTTTGTTGTTGCATTTATATAAAAATCAAAAAAAGAATTTCTTTGTTAATAAATTAAAAAGTAATACTGTTGTATTAATCAAATATCAAATACACATATATATAAATGCAAAAAAAAAAATGGAACAACATCAGCTTAAATTTCTGATATTTCTCAATTCAATTAAGTATTTTATAGTTTTTTTTTTTTTTTTTTTTTAATTTTATTAAATATCTAAAACAATCAATTTAATATCACGATATATTTATTATTCATTCTTTATTTATTTTTTGAAAATAGGTCTATTAAATAAATAAATATATGATTCGTGTCACCTAAGAAGGAGGAATGTTATATTTGTTTAAAATATATCTGCCATATTTATCTAAATAGGAATAGGATATTTCCTAGACTAGAACTTTTGCATATTAGTAAGACTATCATATTCATTTTCTAGTTTGAAATCACAGGTGGGTTGTTTTGAAGGGAAGCAGGGGGGGGGGCTTAGAAGTCACATTTGGGCACCCGGAAAGCAGGACGATGGAACCTGATCTTAGTGCCCAAGCCTTGTCTTGGAGATTTGTCCTTTCTCGGTGGTGGCGCCAGAACAATTTGCGTCTGGTGAATGGGAACAAGGGGGTCTTCACAGGGCAGCGAAGAGTCTTCGTCCTCAACAGCGGCAAGTCGTTGAAGTTGTGGCCGGTGGCGGAGATGCGGAGGTGGCCGACTCAGACAGATTGAGGAGCCACATAGGTTCAGGCTGCTTGAGCTTCCTGATACACTTCTGCCCAGGTCGGAGACTACACCGCTGTCCACTGTCACGTCCGAGTCCTGTCGTTGGGGGGCCCGTTTGTCGGTAGCTGAACAGTCTTCGGAAATGGACCGCTCCAAGGATGTCTCCTGAAACTGAAAAATTGGTCATTAATTTTTTAGAGAAGGGTATTGGGGATCGAGTACAAGATTTCGTTAAATTGCTATTTTAAGACTCTACTGATGTTAAAAATATGAGGATATATGAATAATTTTTTATTTTCATAAAAAGTTTGGTTAAAAAGACTTTTACTTAAAGAAGTTAATAAAAAAGGAAAATAGTTAATATTTCAGCAATCGTGAAATAAACAGAAAGTTTTTTATTGTTTTTTTCGTCTTATTCTTATGATTATTCAAACAAGTTTAAAAAGTAATATAAAGTTAGCTTCTTTCTAGTTCGACTCTAACAGACAGTCTACCATGTTAAACTACTAAATCAATCGAGAAAACAAAGATAAATGTATTTTATAAAATTATATTAGGAATGAAATATTTAATCATTTGTTTTTATAGGCGAATTTTCTTGTAAAAGTTATAAACGAAACTTTTTTCATTTTTAAGACAATGCTCGCTTAACTTATACTGTTTTGATGTAAATCAAATCTGATTAAATAGAGCGAAGTGAAAAAAGGATATTGACCTGGAAGACTGCGGCTGTTCTCGGAATCCCCGCTGAACGGATTTGCTCGTCCAACTCAAGGATGACGGTGCTGTTGCTTCGTCGATCCTCCTCCGCGCTGTGCACCCTCGCTCGGGGGGTGCCGGGTTCATCCCCCGAAGAGCTACCTTGCCTTCTTAGTTGAGCTCGTCGAGCCGCCACGGCAGATATCAGTGGTGGCGTATCAATGTCGATCAATGGATGACCTGAGCTCGTTGATGAATCCGAATTTTGGCGAACACACGTTTGGCACCGGCGTTGAGGCAATAATGCCAATCGAAACGTCACACTTTCACGACGTGTGCGAGATTTTTTGTCATCATCACCTTTTGAATCAGATTGAGATGGTGACGTCTTAGCTGAGCCCTCAATGGGACTTTCTACCACTTCGTATGTCGCAACGAAATCAGCAGTAGGCTGTGCGGGTGGAGGGTCCGTACAATGTCGACATTCAGAGGAAATATGAAGACTTTGTACTGAGACACTGTCACAATAGGAAAGTGACTGACGTCGAATCGCTGGGGCTTCCGCTGTCATTTGCGGCAAAGATATTGAGGCTGACTTGGCACTGAAGGTTTCAAAATCGCGGGATACATTAGAGCCATACTTTCCACCCCGCCACCATAAAAGTAATTTAATTGCTTCTCTACGGGCAGCTTCATTGCGAAAAACATAGATAAACGGGGTGATACATCCACTTGAAAAGGCTGCCAAAAGGGCTACAAAGCGTACAGGTTCGGGCACGGGTGGGAGTTCATCATCCCAAGCATCTGCTAAAAGGGCTGCGAAGTATGGTGTCCAACAGAAAATATACGATGCGATTACCATCGTTGCTGTTTTCACAGCTCGACCTTCTTCTCGGAATAATAGGGTCGAAAAACTTGCGTTAGATGCACGTCTTCTTGTCGATGTAAGCGCAAGGGGAGGATTTTTCCCCGTGCGTCTTGGCGTCTCTGCCAGTGTTGTCGTTGGTGGAGGAGAAGAAGGAAGTTCGAGTGAAGTAGTAATACTATGTCTCCTAGTTCGTTCACTATTTGCATGAGCAGCATTATAAAGTCGTGCATAAATCCAACACAGAGCAAACAGGGGCAAAGTGAATCCAAGTGAGACTAGCACTAGCGTATAGGCAAGCCGAAATAATTGTCCACGTTCGCAAGAAGGGAATTCGGAATGGGGTCCAAGTGAGTGACGAAGGGCCAAAAGAGCAGCTACCAGCCACGCACACGCAATCATAGCACGCGACCGCTGTCGAGTGATAGTCATTGAATAATGAAGGGGACTTAGCACCGCATTGTAACGATCCACGGCTATGGTTAAAACGGAAAAAACGGCGGCGGTGACCGCCAAAGTAGATAAACCCTGTGCTGTTTGGCGGAGCCAGGGAGCATTGATCACGATATCACTATAAACAAATTGGATAAGGACAACAGGTATGACAACTACAGATGCCAAGAGGTTGGCCACAATTAAACTGAGCACAAATCGATTGGACGGCGAGCGGAGTGTGGGGCGGCGGTAGAAAACCAGAGCCACGAGGCTATTAATGCCAGATCCAAACAGGGAGACCAAAACCAAGGCGGTCGTTTGGAATAGAAACGCTGTACGTGCATCTGAATTACGATAGCCGACCGCTGTACCTGAAACAGAAAAAAATAAATCGATTTTTAGAAATAGAATCAAAAACATAATATTTGGATTAAAGTTAAAAGGAAATATATAAAATAAAGCTTTTCAAAAACATACTTTATTTCTAAGTTTATTAATTAAAAATCCAAAAATTTATTTTTCTTTAGTTATCATAGAAATTGCAAATCCACATTTTGATCTTAAAAAAAAAACTGCTTTTTGTGCATTTAGTAATTAATATAAGAATGTTTTTCAAAAATATTTCCCTAATACTAAATTATCGTGTATCGAATATCCCACGACTAACTTAGTTTTAATTAGAAATCAGCGTTCTTTTAACAGCGAAAATGTGGAATCAGAATTAGAATATTATTGTATATGATAAATTAAATACTGTTTATTTATTTTTTACATATCTTAAGATCTTTAAAGTAAAGAAATGTTTGATTCAAAAGATTTAATCAAATTACTACGAAAGATAATAGAACTCGAAAATTTCTAGAAAGCTCTAGTTTAAGCTTTTTTCATAAAATATAAATCCAGCTAAAATTTATACTAAATGAAAATATAAATTACTAGTAAATAGACCGAATTTAAAAAAAATCGTTGATAATTTGAAAAATAAAAGAGAAAAAAATACCTAAATATGAATACAATCAGTTGACCAAAAACTTGCTGTCACTTGCTTTCTAGCTGCTTCAAATTTCAATATCTAGGATTTATTCGTTTTTGATATATCTAATGTTGTTCTAATAAAATTCGAATAAATTTAAATATACTATTTCATCACAGAATTTAATAATATAATAATATTTATATTTAATATATAATAAAAGCACATTATTTAAAAAAATAATCATTGAGGTGTTTAGAAATTCATCCAATTTCTTCTTTTAATAATTTCAATCAGAATAGGATTTATATATATCAAAGACAATTTAATTTCTGACAAAAATAGCAAATCTTAAAAAAATCATTTTAGACGTTGATTGGGGAAATTGTCTGATTAAAAAATTGTTTTATTATTCAAGAAACCCAAAACATGATTCCAGTGGAAATTTGAATTCGAATCTTTGGCCGAATGCGAAACTTTAAAACACATATTAAAACAAAGTAAAATAATAAATGTAATTAGAATTCTTTTAAATAAAATAATAAATCCATTAAAAGGATAATATAATCTTTTGAGGTGAACATTAATTAAAATGAAAAAAAAAATAATAGCTTAATGGAAAAGGTAAAACTCGCTTTAAGCTCACCTTTAAACGCACTTAGTAAATTGAAAGTTTTAAGAAAGAAACAAGCAGGGAGATAATTCCAGACTCTAGATGCCTTACAAGCGAATTGACATCTCTTCGTGTCTAATTTGACAACATAAAGGACCCTTACAAATGGACTGGCGTATATATTATTGAGGCTTTACGGGTTGGTTAACACTTTGAAACGGTAACATATATATATACGAGTATTTCAGTGGCGGTTGGTGACTTTCAACCAGATCTGTCCAAAAATGTACCCTTCATTTTTTAAAAAATCTAGTGACTTAAACACGCAGTCTCTGAGATGGAAATCGACCATCTTCTACAATAAATTAGCCTGTCCTATAAGAAAATCTTATAATATAATAATAATTCTATAAGCAACCTATGACTTGTCTATAGCACTCTTAGTAATTTCCGATCTTATACATTGAGAGTTCTTAGAAATGGATTAGTCCAAAGATTCTCGAATCATCTTTTTTGTATTATTTCTATTTTAATAGTTACTCAGCGAGAACAATTTTTATTCGACTAAAACTTGTCTTTGACATGCCTGAACTGGGAGATATACCAGGAGGGACTACAATCCTTCTATCGGCACACTTTTCGGAAAATCATTCATTTTAATTGCCCCTTGAAACTATGCAACAATTTTATTTCATTTCGAGAACCAATATACTACTTTTCAAAAACACTACTTAAATGTTTTTTATAGAAATATTTGAAATAACGGATAATAATTTGTAAATTTAAAGATCCTCCTGAAATTTTGAAGTCGATATTTTTGAAAATACTCTAAATGTTTGAAATTTTAAGGAAGCGCCGCATCCACAGCATCCATGGACCGCATGGCACTGGAATATATCAAGCAGAGGACAACCTGATTCATTTCTTTTTATGATAGATGATAATATTTTACATACAATTTAATCAATGATTAATATTTGTATTCACATATATGATTAGATTAAAAATAAAACAAAAATTCTAAAGAAGATTACATCTACTGTCCAAGCTGTTAAAAACATAATAAAAAATTCGAAAGAATTAGATTACTTTTTTTATCATTTAATTTAAAATTAAATTTTTTCTTATTAAAGCTTTTAAAAACGTCAGAAAATTGTATTAATTTTCTTGTTTCCCAAAGGCAATTCAACTCAAAAGATTGCCTCTGAAAATATAATATCTATTAAAAATAAACAAAGCTGTCCAGTCTAATTGATTAGATCTTAAAATGGAGACACTGTTAGATGACATCTGGTCGAATTGGTGCGAAAGTATATTTGAAGTACTAATCATACTAATTGTTTTTATTTATTTATTAATTTATTTCATTTTTCAACGGCTAGAAGCCTTAATTTACAAAATTATAAAATTATATATTACATACACAACAATATATTACAATATTCATTAAATACATCAACACATTACATAATTATACATGAGCATTATATTATATAGTTATTCATAAATTAGTGTGAGCTTCTTGAATAAAACCGCTACCTTTTTGATTTCCAAAGAAAATTCCTGAGGATTAACCAATTTTGGTGCCAACTCATTGAGTCTGAACACTGGATTTCTTTCAGGATGTCTACCAGTATTGTAACTCTGTGTGTTCAATCATTCAAGTGGGATTGGAATGCTGATAATAGGTAAGTTCGAATTGTATGAAAAAAATTGTTTGGAGATTTAAATATTTTAGAAAATTTACTATCTCTAAGCTAAAGTCAAATAATTTCTAGATATGTAGAATTAACTATCTGAATTATTTAATAAATTATTTGATTTAAATATACGCGCTTGATTTTAATTAAAAATAAATATTTTAATATTTGTTTATTAGTCTCTGTAAGAATTAAGTAGTAGACCCAAAGTTTTTTTACTATTTTCTTTTAAATATAGGTATATACTAACATGTGATGTCACGTTTCTGTTTTTAAAAAGAAAACAATTGTATAGGCCCTGAAGAAGGATTGCGTTGAAGATCCGAAACTAGCAACGGAAGGCTAAATAAAATTATATTATACCGAGAAATTTGCCGAAGTTAATTTAATAATATATAGAATAAGCCAGATTAATTTGCCGCAACGCTGACGTAATGCTGCCGACAGGGAGCGCTGATGCCATCGGTATATTTGCGTCAAATTTGAAATATAATCGTAATTTGGACTCGAATTTTGAAATGAAACACTCCAATTGATTTTAAATTAAGAAACATTAAATATATTGATAATTATTCCTCCTCCCCTTCCCTCTGACCACTTAAAAATTAAATATTCAATTTGCTTTTCTTTGCGTACAGAAGAAGAAATTAATCACATCCTATTTGATTTATATTTTATATATTATTTGTTTATTTTTTAATAATTTGCCACTTTTTTATAATTTTTTAAAAATATAAATTTTGTTATTCTTATTTTTTGATTTTTACAAAATCGAACGACTTGAGACACGCATGCCCATATGAGTTTCTCATGACAATACTGGACGGAGCAGCCTGTCATACAAACAACACCTGATCTCTTTTAAATATTTGGAGCCTTATATATCGATTATCGATCCCAAGTTTAAAAAAATGATATAATATAATTCTCCTCCTCATACGATCCCATATTTAAATAAATCTACATATTTCCACACAAAAAATATCACAATGCTGTAGATGTGTAGATTATAGAAAAAAAATACTCCCAGATTCATATCTAGAGCCTCATTTCTGTAGCTGTATCAGGAAGAAAATGAGGCGAAACTTTTAAGAGAGTATGTATTTTCGGGAGTTTACAGGTATACATTTGGAGTGTGGTTTTTTAAGAGGAATAAAATTTTTGGACCGAGACGCGGCCGGCCAGGGCACCAGCCCGAGGGCCGAGTTCGAGCGTGCCGAAGGCACGCACGAAAAGCTCGTATTTAAAGAATAATAAAGAGGGTTTTTACAGAGAGAAGTAGAGTTA
Organism: Forficula auricularia; assembly: GCA_024734495.1. NCBI lineage: Eukaryota > Metazoa > Arthropoda > Insecta > Dermaptera > Forficulidae > Forficula > Forficula auricularia. Next base: position 1,388,392 of record JALMQS010000140.1, on the reverse strand, counting down.
TTTAATTTATAATGAATAAATCAACGATCAACGACAATATTCATAGTTTTGAGTTGAAATTAATTCTTTTAGAACCAAGTACAGCAATAAAATTATATGTGGGAAATATTTGTAATACATAGTTAGAGGGTAAAAGAGTTGGAAACTATATAGTTTCAAATAGTTATTAAATATATACGTATATTTTATAATTTTATTTTTAAATTAATGAGTCCAAAATCTTATCAATTTCTCACATTGAAAATATTAATAGAAACATATTGAAATAAGAAGTCGCTATGGAGCTTTCTACTGTTTTTCTGTTCTTAGGTAATCATGGGTATCGGAATACAGATATACGGACAGATAGAAAACTTTTCAAAATTTAAGCACAATGTGAAAATACTTTTTTTATTAAATGAATTTAACTTTAAAGGACATAATAGATGAAAGATATTAATTTGCCGATGGTAATAGATTCAAATTTACTAGAAAATCATAGATCAAAGATGGTGTCATCTATTAGATCCGATGGAGTGGAATATTTTTAATTATATGTCAGAGGGGTTGTTTTTCACCCCCTCGGGAATCGAACCCGAGTGCCAGTAACAGCAATCCGGGCCACCTGGCTCACCTGCGGGATACGAACCTCTCTGACATATGCAAACGCGTAAAATATTTTACTCAAAGATTGTTATCTTAATTTGTAAAATTTCGCGATATAGTGATTCTAAATTTAAACATATAGCCATGCCATATAATTTAAATAAAGGTGGTTGAGTGTTTCGAATTTTGAAGAAATTCAAAATTCGAAGGGCAATGGAATGACTTTTCCTAATTTAATATGAAAGATATTAATTTGCCGATGGTAATAGATTCAAATTTACTAGAAAACATAGATCAAGATGGTGTCATCTAAGATCCGATGGAGTGGAATATTTAATTATATGTCAGAGGGGTTGTTTTTCACCCCTCGGGAATCGAACCCGAGTGCCAGTAACAGCAATCCGGGCCACCTGGCTCACCTGCGGGATACGAACCTCTCTGACATATGCAAACGCGTAAAATGGTGAGCCAGGTGGCCCGGATTGCTGTTACTGGCACTCGGGTTCGATTCCCGAGGGGTGAAAAATAACCCTCTGACATATAATTAAAAATATTCCACTCCATCGGATCTAGTAGATGACACCATCTTTGATCTATGACATAATAGATATTAGAGAAATATTTTTACATTGCATATCAGAGAGGTTCGTCCCCTTAGGAATCGAACCCAAGCGCTAACTAAGCTTGCCGGGCCAGTAGCCAAACCCTTAAGACAAATCTCTCTCTGACATGCAACATATATAATTATTATACTTTTTTTAGTTATTATTATTATTATTATTATTCAATAAATAAATTCAATTCTATGGCTGCCTGGAATAAATAATTTTAAACACTTTTGTACCTATATCTGATAATATTTTGAAAAATGTATTAGTAATTTTATTAAATTTCTCCCAGAACTTAGTAATTTTAGTAATAACATAGGTAGATTATCTCACTTTTCAATAAATATTCTTACTGTATATTTGATTTTTTTTTAGAATGTTTATAATAGGATAATAATTTTATGTGTGACTATTTTATGTTATCAGGCAACGTTTCCTCGACTTTGCCGACTTCTTCAGGCTTCAAATAGTCATGCCACAAATTCGTCTAAATTTTGTGTGGCATGACTATTTGAAGCCCTGAAGAAGTCGGCAAAGTCGACGAAACGTTGCCTGATAAATAAAATAGTCACACATAAAAACTTGTCCTTATTTTCCTATTATAAACTTTCAAATTAATACAAATTATGGACAGAAATGATAATAATAATGTATATTTGAATATTTTTTTATTTCTTATTCAATACCTACCTATATAAAGATATTTCGGAACAGGTATTGTCATTTTCAGTTCTTTGGACAAAGCTATATTTAGTAAAAAGTGAAATAATTCACATTTTGCATATGAGAAAGTTACATGCACTGAAAATAAAAATTAGAGTTAATAATAAATAACTTTTAATTCAAAAGTTTATATTTTGCTTTTAATTGTAAAATGATTAATATCAGTCAGTCTATTTTTGGAACAGAGTAATTTTCACAAACATTTGAAAACAACTCTTGAATGGGGTAACAAAACGTTGTACATTTTGATGAGAATTACTCATTAAATTTTTAATCTAAGTGATTTCTCTTATAACTTCTATTTTGATAAACAAATCTACTAGCGAATTTATAATATAATATTTATCATGAATATATATCGGAATAATAGAATTGAGAAATCCTATTACTATGTTTAGTAATTTGAACTCTATTTTTGGCACAAGAGACAAAATGATTATAAAGAACATTTTCCACGCAAAGCTATTTTTAGTTTCTTTAGGTATTATAATGGCATTTGTTAGTTTGTTTATCGAACGGAAAGATAATAATCTATCTAAAATTGGTTTTCAAATAATTAGGTCAAATATCTTAAATCAATCTAGATCGAGAAAGCAATAAACTTGGTTTCATTCAATTATAGGAAAATTTAGGACAATCTATCTAAAATACACTTTAATATTATTATTATGTACATATGTTAAAACCTCCCTGTTTGGGACTAAAAAATTTAATTGGTATGACCCACTGGGTTATACTTATAAAATTTCTCAAGTTTGAAACGTCTGAAATATGGAGAAAAATTCGTTTTAATGATTATTTTTTCTTTAAATAGTGAATTTAATTTTCTCATTAATATATCAAAGAATAATTAATACATTAACGAGAATTGTTTTTGATATATTAATGAGAAAATTAACTTCACTATTTCAAGTTAGAAATATATAAATTCGGATATTATTTTAACTTAATATTTGACAAAAATCATCTGCATTCGATTCGCGATCGAATCAAATACAGGAAACTTATGATTAATTAATGTCAAACACCTAACACACGTGTTAACAGATCTAGCGCGCTGGACTAGGAGATTGAATATATAACATCTCAGATTTCAAATTCATTTGATGATCCATATCAGTGTTTGATATAAAAAGTGTCATGCGGGCCAATCGCGAAATGATGCTGGATTATAGCTAAATGGATCACATCTTTTGCATTCTCTCTTGGTCCAGGCTTAAGACTCAGCAGACTCTAATAGCTTCAACCAGCAGTAGTCTCGAGATATATCTTGTTTAAAAAGCGCAATCAAAAACAATTCTCGTTAATGTGTTAATTATTATTCTTTGATATATTAATGAGAAAATTCATTAAGTTTTGAGCACTTAGATGGCGATCATCATGCTAATATGCCAGTGTATCCAGAATTTTATACTTTAATGATGGAATTCTTATTGAGGTCTTTTGGATATTTTTGGAGAAAATTAACTTGACTATTTCAAGTTAGAAATATATAAATTCGGATATTATTTTCACTTAATATTTGACAAAATCATCTGCATTTGATTCGTGATCGAATCAAATACAGGAAACTTATGATTATTTTTTATTTGTTTCCAAAGAAATTTTGTTCTCGTGTCTAAACGTTTGTGCTTTTCAAATTTTAGAAATAATTAGATTTTGTGGGGTTTTAATTTCAGAACTTTAATTATAAAAATGTAGAAAATCGAATTGTCATTTGAAGAGTCTTGCTAAATAAAGCTGCGTCTAAAGCGTTCAACATCGAATTGAATCATTTACTCGGTCAGTCAGAGCGATTTTCATCTCTGGCAAAAAATCAAGGCGCCTCACTAAATGGGAAGCCAGTGAGAAACCACCTTTATGAAAGTTTTCGGCAGTAAAATTACTATGGAGATGATATTCAACATAGTAATTAATTGCTAACGTTTGGAATCGAGTATGGCACTCAAAGATAGATGATAGATGTAGCTAAGGAGATGAAATTTGATTGAAAAGTTTTTGTTTTGCCGAGAGTAGCAGAGTTGTTGATTCACAAAGAGAAACAAAGAGGTTGTCCTCTGCTTGATGCAAATAAACATACACACATATATACCGAGATGATATATCTGATATATATATTATTTATTTGTTTGAGACTATAGTTTCGAAGACTTGGTCTTCATCATCAGTCTTTTTTAATTATAAATGTTGTTTTTCATGGAGTCAATATCACATATGGTTATATTTGAATGTGAACCAAAAGAATGTCTTTAGTTCTAAACTGACCATCAGTGAAGAAGGAACATCAAATTTTCAAATATCCATAAGATATTGACTCCATAAAAACAACATTTATAATTAAAAAGCCTGATGATGAAGACCAAGTCTTCGAAACTATAGTCTCAAACAAATAAATAATATATATGGTATATACAGATATATCATCTCGATATATATGTGTGTATGTTTATTTGCATCAAGCAGATGAAAACCTCTTTGTTTCTCGTTGTGAGATGAAATTTGGCATATATGTTTTCAACTAGCAATATTCGCATCCCGGATAAATTTGATTGGATTAAGACAGGGGTTCCCAACATTTTTGCACGTGTGTACCACTTGACTTTTTGAGAAATTTTGGCCTACCACCAGAGCCTAAATATTTTAATAAACGTATAATATTTACTCTTCTAAAAGTGTCTCAAATGCTTTTGAATTAAATTCCTGAGAAAACTTCATATTTAATGGTTAGATATTTGTTTATTTATAACATGCTTATAATAAAGGAGAAATAAAAATATTAAAATGGTATTAATTTACATTTTTATTTATTACCCATGGGTCTAAAAACATACAAATAAAAAATTAGTACAAACTCAGCAAAAAATTAATCATCATACAAAATATACTTTTAGTCTTTAGTGCGAAACTTGTTGTTGTTTGCCTGTGATTAAAATATCAACATTAGGAATAATGGAACTTATTTTCACTCTTAAGTCCTCTTCAACACTTATTCTGCTTCTATGTTTATTTTTTATGTACAAGAGTTCAGAAAATCCACTTTCACACAAGTAACTCGTAACAAATGGCATCAAAAATAGCAGAGCTTGCCGGAAGAAACCACCACGTACGCGTACCACCGGTTGGGAACCCCTGGGTTAAGATATGTGGTTATTGCTAAATAATAAACTGTACCTCTGTACCAAGTTTCAGTTTAAGCCGTTCGATGACATAAAATTGTCACATTTTATCAAATTTAAAGTAAAATGTTCTAATTCAATGGTGCAGAATCTGCGGCCCTCATGCCCCATCTAGCCCGTTTTTAAATCGCCCCCTGAATTCTGGAATGTCTTACGTTGGTTTAATCAAGGTGAATTAAAAAAAAATGACTTTGTATTTATAATTTATTTTCTCTGAATCATAAAGATTATAATATAACATTAGGAGTGGTCACTATTTTGGGTATTTTCGAATTTTTATGCTGACAGGGACTCAAATGGTTCGAAATAAAAAAAAATAATAAAAAATAGCCCTAGCTCTCTCCATCTTAGAATTTTTACAGATTTTTAGCTATTATATCATAATTTTGGAGTTTGATAACTTACTAACTCTAAGATATAGCAGTGCCTCCAAAATTATAATAGCTAAAAATCTTGTGAAAATCCTAAAGGATAGCTACTATTAAAGGATAAAGTCTATATAGTTTCAATTTTTTGAACGATTCCTTTGGCTGGAATAAAAAAATGATCAATGCAAAAACCCCATGTTGTTTAGATGGGAAACTTGCATCCCAGGTTAAAATTGAGATATATACTGACTTTTTTATTTATTTTGAACCATATGAGCCTCTGTCAGCATAAAAATTCCAAAAATAAGGACCACCTAATATACATATATGACACGTATAGTTTTAATGGAGTTAATTTTTGTTAATTTAAATTTTTATAAATATTGCTTACTCTCCCCCCTTAGCTTCTAGGTGTTTATTATTACCAAAAAATTGCTTAACCTCACCGTTCAACCAAAAGATTAACATTTTATCTCTGTACAGAATGATTCTCTTTTCTATTGAAACTAAATTTTATCCAAATTAAAATCGTGCAATTGGCTGAACAAGTTGGACGAAAACCACTTACTGATGTAGAATTTATAGCACCCTTGAGAAGAAAAAGTACGAATCGATATATTTTTATCCAGCCCATATAACGGACCAATCAGTTATTCCGACAGGCGGTTGTTTTTTCATAATCTCGATTTCGAAATGATTGGACCCAGGCCACAAACCTGCTCTAAAACTAATTTAAAGCAGAATGTAAATATTTAATTTATTTATCACAACTCTTTAAGGAGAGAATCAAATAAAAATAAAATCAGAAATTACATTTAAAAAATTTACAATATTTGACTTTGGTACGACACATATCTATTTTAACAAATTCAAGCAAAAGAAACGCATATTTGGATTTTAATAATTTTTTAAGACTATACTTATAAAGATGGGTTTAGTAAGATACTGATTCAAGATAGCTAGCTCTTGTAAGGTGTATTTATAACTTGATTTTAGAAAAACGCAGGAGCGCCTGCTAGTGGCTAGATATGCATTCGAATTGAGCAATCTAAGATGCTGGTTGCATCACTAGGCGCTGATTAATAAAGCCATTTTTACTATTGATAGTAGACTCAAATAAATTGAATTCTATGATTACGTGATAAAATTAGTGATTTTTTTAGCTAGAAAAAACTGATTTGATTAGATGCATTATTATAGAATAATATGGAATACCATCAACCAAAATAATCACTAAAATGAAGGCTCGTTAACAATTTTTATGAATAGAAAAAGCTGAGAAAAGACTCGGTTTGGTCTTGAATTAAAAAAGCCAGCTCATCCTAAATGACTTTACACAAAATAAAAAAATAAAAAATATAATAATAATAATAATTACCCTTACATAGCTTTTCGAATTTTAAAATGATTTTTAAATAAATTAAGTGATTATTCATTAAATTATTGAAAATCAATAAAACAACCTTCTTCCACTTAAAAAGCTCACCTACGAAGATATATAGATACATAGTTTTCGTCAATATTCTATAATAACAATATTTTGCTTCCAAGAAGATTTCCTTAAAATATTTTTTGACGTGAATACGTTTTTAAATTTGATCCTATACTGGCGGCATTACAGAAAGAAACCCCATTAATCACGAATCAAATTAAATTTATTTCTTCTAGTGGGGATTGTGATGTGACGGGATTAGAAAACAGTCCATTTCGGACCTTTTGTTAATTGAATTTTTGTTGAATGGAATTTCGAACATATCTAAAATTAGCCATTTTTCTAAATTTGCTCTTTATCTAAAATTTTGAGATTAGAAAAATCAAAATAGTGTCCCATGTTATTTTAATGGTTGGCTGGCATGGTACATTCTGAATTTTTTTAATGTAACTGAATATTTATGTTCGTAAATTCTAGATTTTAATTTTTATCTAGATTTTAAATATTGTTTTGTTTGTCCTAGATATGCTGCATTACAATCTAAGCAATCAATTTCGCAAACTAAATTATTTTGATTTAAGGGAGGATCTTTATTGAAAAAAGGAATAAAAATATCATGAATATTGTATGCAAATAATATTTTTTAATATATTTGGATAACCCTTTAATTTATGGGAAAGAGATATATCTTAAATTTTCTTTTTGTCTGTTTTATTATTATTATCTATCTATCTATTCTTATTAAACGAGCAAAAATTATATATATATATATATAAGTACTTATTTATTTGTTTGTATACAGGGTGTCCCAAAAGTCAAGGATCAAACGTGAACACGAGATAGGTGAGTTCAGGATTGTCCAAAATAAAAAAATTTAAAAACTCTCTTAGTTTTCGAGTTATGGGCATTTTTTTGAAAACGTGAAAATCGTACCTGCTCTAAATATTTGAATGCTGTGGCTACGAATTTTCATATTTTATAATTCTAATTTTTGTTATGGAATCCTGAATAATACTGCTATCGATCACAAAACAGAAAATAACTAAGAGTATTATACTTTTTGAGAAAAAAAATATTTTTGTCAGATTCATGTGTCAAAAAATTTTAATCAACTAACTTTGACTCTTGATATCTTAAAAAAAACTGTGTCAAACAATAATGGCAAATTATCTAAAAAATTGACGCATTTAATCAAGATTTCAAAATGGTATAAAACATTCCACTTTTTTAAAAAACAAAAAATAATATTTGCATTTTTATGCGAAAGAAACTAATTTCAAAACACAATTCGTAATTGGCTAAAGGGTAGAATTTAACATGAAAACTAATTTAATTTATTAAAATATTTTTATTCAATTAAAGATTTTTGAAAAAATCTTAAATAGTTGAATAAAATATTTATTTATTCAATTAAAGTAAATGTTCAAAATGTCCGCCACGAGCACGAATGCACATTTTACATCGTCTAAGAAAGGACCGCCTCACGAGTAAAAGAAAAAGTTTATTCAAAGCGAATAGATAACCTAGCCCAACTTAAACAAAGAATCTCTGAAGCCAAAAAAGAAATAAATTCTCGAAGAAATGCAAGACTCGTGTGAGGCGGTCCTTTCTTAGACGATGTAAAATGTGCATTCGTGCTCGTGGCGGACATTTTGAACAAAACTTTAATTGAATAAATAAATAAATAAATATTTTTTACGAATTATGTTTTGAAATTAGTTTCTTTCGCATAAAAATGCAAATATTATTTTTTGTTTTTTAAAAAAGTGGAATGTTTTATACCATTTTGAAATCTTGATTAAATGCGTCAATTTTTTAGATAATTTGCCATTATTATTTGACACAGTTTTTTTTAAGATATCAAGAGTCAAAGTTAGTTGATTAAAATTTTTTGACACATGAATCTGACAAAAATATTATTTTTCTCAAAAAGTATAATACTCTTAGTTATTTTCTGTTTTGTGATCGATAGCAGTATTATTCAGGATTCCGTAACAAAAATTAGAATTATAAAATATGAAAATTCGTAGCCACAGCATTCAAATATTTAGAGCAGGGTAGCGATTTTCGCTGTTTTACACACCCTTTACTTTATTAATTAATATCATGTTTCACCCAAAACCTACACCACTTTCTCTAAAAAAAAATGTTTTTTTAATTTTAAAACCCACTAATAGGTTATAACAAATATTATTATATTATATTAAAATTAGGATTTTTTTTTAATTATCAGGTGTCTAAATCATAACATTACAGGTGGATTCATAACAAAACAATTGTGTTTACAAATAAAGTGGTTGAATAAGTGGCTTTTTTATATAACTTGAAAACAAATCTTATTTAATTTTATGTTTTTATTTCAGATCCTATACGATTATGTTTTTTATTATTATTTTCCTATTTATTTTTTATAATGTTTGATCAGGGGGGTAGCGTGTCATCCTGCAAACCAAGTGGACCCGGGCTCGAATCCGACTCGAGACATCCGGCTAAAATCTGACCCCCGGGGTAGGGACAAATTTAAATAAAATAAATAGTATCGTAAATGGGTTATGGCTAAAAAAGGCCGGGAAAGCCAAAAAAATAAAAACTGCAACGGATCGTTGCTAAACTTTATCCAAATTCATTTGAAATATTAATATGTTTGTTCCTTTATTATTAATCAGATATCACTTGCAATTTGTAGTTCATATTGAAATTAATTCAAAAATAATTCTCATTTAGAGTCGAGGAATAACCATTCTACATTGTGATTTTTGACGTTTTGGTTTTATTGGTAACCATTGCTGAAGACATAGAGGAATCGACTTAAAATCAAAAATAGCCATCATTCTCATCTAATACTTGAGGAATAACAATTCTACATTAGGTTTTTGACGTTTCGATTATTATTGGTAACCATTGCTGAAGACATGGAGGAAACGACTTAAAATCAAAAATAACGATCGATTCTTATCTAATACTAGAGGAATAACCTTATTGAATTCCATTTTTGATGTTTGACTATTAATGAAACCTCTACTGAAAATGTAGAAGAATCGACTTAAAATCAAAAGACTAAATTCTTTATGGCAAATAACTCAGAAGCTTGAGTTGTTTGCAAAAAAATTAGTCTTTGTTTTAAGTCATTCTTCTACATTTTTCATTGAGGACTCCATTGAATAGTCAGAGCATCAAAAATGGATTCAATAAAAGATTATTCCTCTACTGTGGTGGAATCGTCGATTTTGATTTTAAGTCGATTCACTTCAATGTCTCAACAATGGTTACCAATATGAACGAATGTGGACAAATTGTTGTACGAGTAAACAAATATACACATAATATGTGGACCACTAGAAAGCTAGAAATGCAAAAGCTGGGTGCGGGGTGGCAATGGATGTGGGGGTGCAGTTATAGGGGATCCGGGGGTGGGAGTTTCGGAGGGCGTGTTGGGGTGTAGTGGGGCAGAGTGGGGGTGGCGGTGGGGGCGAGGTGCGTGGTTTCGGGGGTCCAGTGGGCGTGTACTATATATATTTGTATTTTTTTTAAATTTGGTTACTGTGCTTCGCTCGGTGGCTCCAGGCACTTTTTTCATTAATCTTCATTAATGATTTTCTTATAAAGATCAGACAAATGGTTCTTTATAAATGTTTTTCTAATAATTTCTATGTTATAATTGTGAAACTTTTAATAACTTTAGAGTCCTTTTCATTTGTCGAATAATAATTAATGATTTTTCTGACAACTAGATATCTTTCCGACAATTTTGGTTTACGAAACCAATTTATATCTAAACTATTATCCACAAATCTTAAAATTTTCATCCAATCTCGAGCATAGGTCTTTATCAACGACTTTTAAGAAATATTTGGTCAGTTTATTTTTCATATTTCTTGGGGGGAAATTTAATCAATATAAATTTGGGTGTGAGTGTCTGTCTCGGTCATGTATTAATTAAATTGGGAATGACACTTCTATTTATAATGAAAATCACCATTCCACTATGGCTAATAACCATTTAGGAACGGAAGATCAGCAAATTACTTTCCAATTTCATCCAGAATTCCTATCCATTTTAAAGAGAAATTTCTGTTTTCGTAGAGTAGTTAAATGTTTCTCATCTTCTCACCTTATTCTTCTAACATTTATTGTTATTAATACTTTTAACAAAAAAAAGTTTCTTTATAGTAGGGAATTCATTCTATTTTTCTATTTGATTTTGATTTTTTTGCTTATCTTGTCATCTGTCTGTCTGTCTGTCTGGGTTCTAACTTCTTTGGTACGACTCATTGCTATTTTATCAAATCCAAGCAAAAGAGACATATATTTGAATTCTTAATAATTTTTAAAAAATCTGGTTTAAGATAGCTCTTGTATGGTATATAAATTATATCAGCTTGATTTTTAGAAAAACGCAGGAGCGCCTTTCGAAGGTAGCAGCCAAAATGTGCATTATTTCGGGTAATAAATTAGATACTTTGGATTTGTTAAATTAACTATCACATGTCCAAATAATAAATATTTTTCTATTTTATATTTATGTTTCCTCCTGGCTTGTCGCCCGAAAATTGGGATGACAAAAAAGACCTAATGAGTGAACATGGATAAATTTTTCGAGATATTAATTGTTTTGTCAAAATGTCTGTTGTTAGTACCTACGTACGTGCATTCTGAAATTTTGTTTACGATCTAGCTCAATAACTGGTGCATGCCGCGGATCCAGGGGGGGGAGGGGGGGCGATGGGGGCGACCGCCCCCACCCCCCAAAGCATTGGGAGATGCATGACATTTTTTTATATGTTTTATTTATTTATTTATTTTTTGAAATAACGCAACAAATTTTAAATTTGAAGAAAATGCAGAAGCTCTATGTGGGGGGAGGGGCGTCTCTGACTGCCCCCTTCGTAGAGATCAAAGGTAGATCTTATATACAGGCGACGCTGTCCCCCCCCCAAATCAGAGTTCTGGATCCGCGCCTGAACTAGTGTGCATATCAGCTCAGAAATTTCACATTTAGTTTTGGTGCGTATAATACTAATATTATATTCATATATTTTATTTTCATTTGAGTTCACAAAGGCTTGAAGATTGCATTATTTAATTAGAAGCCAAAACTGTTTTCCTATAGTTGGAGTTTTTATTTGAGCAGAGAGCTCCTTTATTGGCTGAGTTCTTCTATTTTTTTTAATTTATAAATTTTTTGGACACCCACCTCTCCTTCATCAACGTTAAAAGAAGATATTATTTATTGCTAATGAGTCTTAAATTAAGAGAGAGGGGGGGGGTTCTTTCTCTAAAAGAATATCATGATTATTTTTAATAAATATTAAATATAGGAGGAGGGCCAGGTGTTGTGGTAAAGTCATGTGGATGGCCACATCCAGTTTGTATTTTCTTTAGCTAATGGCGGCTTTCCTTTTTTAATTTATAAATTTTCTTTTTTGGTATAATTTTGGACACCCACCTCTCCTTCATCAGCATTTGAAAGAAGATATTATTTATTGCTAATAGTCTTAAATTAAGAGGGGGTTCTTTCTAAAAGAATATAAATTATTTTAATAAATATTAAAAGTATAGGAGAGGGTAGGGGTGTGTGGTAAAGTCATGTGGATGGCCACATCAGTTTATTTTCTTTAGCTAATGGCGGCTTTCCTTTTTAATTTATAAATTTTCCTTTTTTAATTTATAAATTTTTGGTTTCCCTCTCCTTCATCAACGTTAAAAGAATGTGGTATTGCTGACAGGTCTTAAAATTAGGGGGGGTTTTAACACAGAGAATATAATTATTTTAATAAATGTAAATGGAGAGGGCCAGGTGTGTGGTAAAGTCATGTGGATGTACATCGGTTATTTTTCTTAGCTAATGGCGGCTTTCCTTTTAATTTATAAATTTCCTTTTTTAATTTATAAATTTTTCCTTTTTTTAATTTATAAATTTTTGGACACCCACCTCTCCTTCATCAACGTTAAAAGGAGATATTATTTATTGTTAATGAGCGCAACATTAAGAATGGGACCCCAAGTGATTATATATTATTTTAATAAATATTAAATATATCATAAGAGAGGGACCAGGTGCATGGTAAAGTCATGTGGATGGAACATCAGTATGTTTTTCTTTGCCCAGCTAATGGCGGCATTCCTTATTGACCTGAAAGGGCGGCCCTTTTTTACAACCCATAATTATTATATCTTTTTTTCTAAATTCTGATTGGGCACTTTGTTATATTTGTTCTCGAGGTGGAGTCAAAATGAACCATTGAACATATCAAAACAACGTCATGCATATAAATGGAAAATAAAAAAATAAAATGGCGACCGAATAGCCATTGCTTTAACTTACAATAACTTTTAAACTACGATAGGTAGATAAAAAACTATTTGAGAAATTTTTAATTAGACAAGGTCGTAGATTAATCATCATCATCGATGATGATTTATGTAGCTTCTTGATTTTCTAAAGGCGGTATAAGGTTAAGAGAGTTAAGCATTTTGAGCATTTTTGTATCAACTCTTTGAAGTTAACAGGGAGCGTTTTGGAGTGCCACGATAAGTTTCTTGAAAACGACTCCAGAAATAGGGGTCGAAACCTCATGCATTCTTGATGAGTATTCCTCTCACCTTTATTTATTCTCAAATATTACAAATTTTCTTATCAAAATTTCATTACATATTTTTTAATTAATTTTAAAGTGTCAATTTTTTTGAAATTTTGCACTTACTATACAGTATATACAGTATATATACAGTATATACATACCTACATATTTTCCGAGCGCAACGCAATATTTGAAAACTTTAAAAAATATAATGAAATCGTTAAAAATATTACTTGATTGTTTTATATAATAGTTATTTGTTAAATATGTAGAAAAATATTTAAAATCTAATATATTGAAAAGATTCTATCTATGGTATTTTGTTTGTAATAAACATTCAATTGCTTTATCATAAAGATTATAATATATTTCTATTTTCTAAATTTATACCTATGTATTAAAAATAATAAAACAATATTATAAAAATCACTCATTTTTTATCATGAAAACTTAACAATTTATTTCATTGTACAATAGAAGAATACAGTAAAATATAATAATCTATTTACATAAAAGAGTCAAAGAAAATATATTTTAAACCGATATTTCATTATCATGAATATAGAATGTATCCTATAGTTATTACAAAAAATATTTTAATATATTAAAAAATTTTATTTAATATTTACATAAATATAATAAATATTGAGCTTAATAAATGAAATATCTAATTTATTTATAATACATTTGATTTTGTAAATAAATCTGAATTTATATATATGTTTTGTATATTATATATTATTATCTATATGAATTCATTTTATTGTATATTAACTAAAAAAACTTTAACAAACACCAGCTTGAGAATACGGAATTGATAACACATAGTTTAAGATAAATGAATATTTGGTCCATTTCAGCCTTCCTTGAAAATGCAATATCCGCTTAAATGATGCACTTGTTGCAGTTTTATCAATGATAGAGAGTTGAGCTTTTCACATCAATCACTTCCAGTGACAAGGAAATCTAATAAGTTCTTACGTCACAGTGTTCGAAGATAGCCCCCTTAGATCCATAAGAGTAGACATATTGCAGAACTCTATGTTAATTTGGCAATGATTATGCTTATAAAAATTATAAAATTAAATTCAACGTATTTTTCTTTATGATAAATTGATTAAAAAAAATTATGTACACTACCTTAAGAAAATATGTTTGATATTGGGCACACTACGTTCAGACCTTTTAGTTGAAACATATTACAAATGAGAACAAATCAAATTGTTATAGATATAAAAAACTCTTGAACGATTCTAGCTAATAAGCAGAAATTGGTCACAAACATTTATATTAACAAGCTGTAACTTTCTACAAAGTTTCAGCTTTATAGCTCTGATCCCAAATAGGTACACCTTATAAATATTAATTGTGTCCTTAACCTCATTCTCGTATGGGGAGCTCTCATACTAGATACATTTTTTGTTATTTTCGATTTGATAATAAGTTGTTACAAAGTAAGTGTAGTTGTAGTTACCAAGAAGTGAGCTATTTAAAAATTAGTAACAACTTTTTAGATAGAATATTTTTTCAAGAAAAATGGCATTAACAATTGCACGAATTTGTAATATTATGTAGATAGAGTACTGAATCTGATTTATTTTTTAAAAATTTAAACCTAAAGTTTACCATAATAATAAAAATTGCGTAAAATTGCGAGGTAGGTTTCACAAAAAAAGAAAAAAACAAAAATGAGTTTTGAATTCCATATATTCTAGGAGTCAGAGAAAACTGAATATAAATTGGAAAAAAAAAATTCTTTTACAAATAACAATTTTTGGAAATATGTTTGGTGGGTGGAAATATAGGGGGAGGAGAAAGCGTACTGAGAATTAATATTTTTGAGAGATGGAACAAGTGAGTTTTTAACCAGATGGTAAGAAATGATACCTGCGATTATAAGATGGAATGGTATGGTACATGGAGGGTGGTGTCACCTTAATATCAATATGCAATGTGCGAACAATAGAAGGAATGTTGAAATATTTATTATAACATATAATCAATAATTGTATTTTCATTCACTTCCAATTGGTTATTTAAAATATTTAAATATTTTGAAAGGGCTAATTTAATTTCAGTGGATTCTGGAAAGAAAAGGACAGAAATTGGATCTCTTAGAATCCACTCAAATTAGATTAGCCCTTTCAAAATATTTAAATATTTTAAATAACCAATTGGAAGTGAATGAAAATACAATTATTGATTATATGTTATAATAAATATTTCAACATTCCTTCTATTGTTCGCACATTGCATATTGATATTAAGGTGACCCCACCCTCCATGTACCATTCCATTCCTTCTAATAATCCCAGGTATAATTTCTCACCATCTTGTTAAAAACTCACTTGTTCCATCTGTCGAAAATATTAATTCTCGGTACGCTTTCTCCTCCCCTACCTTTCCCCCACCACACATATTTCTAAAAATTGTTATTTGTAAAAGAATTTATTTTTTCCAATTTATATTCAGTTTTCTCTGACTCCTGAATATATGGAATTCAAAACTCATTTTTGTTTTATTTCTTTTTTTGTGAAACCTACCTCGAAATTTTACGCAATTTTTATTATTATATTAAAATGTTTCACCTAGAACCAACACCTATCTCCTTAAAAGTTACTATTACCCTCTAAATGCCAAGCTATCAAGGGGTTTTTAAAAAAATTAATATAAGAATTCAAAAAAATTATCTGCATAGTAATCTTTAGGGATATTGTACCCTCGAGTAGTTTCCCAGTTGTATTGTTAATTTGCCCTAAACAACAAATTTATACAAATTGTGTTGCTATTTTAAATGACCTGGGGCAATCAACCTATTTTATTTTGATTATTAAATTGAGTAAGAGGTATTTTGCATTTTGCTTAACCTATTATTAATCGAATTATTCAAAAGGATTATTGTAATTAATTCTTTGATTACGCTTCGGTAGTATTCTTAAATATATATTTTTTAAGTACTTTCATCGTTCTCGATTTCTATAAAGCAATTATCATCTTTGGTATAACTAATTGTCTCATTAAGAACCATTTTTAAAGACTTTTTTCTTTTTTGTTATCAAGAAAAGGAGAGAGATTAAATGGCTTGGCTAATAAAAGGAAAGACTCGACTAGAAATAAAAAGAAAATGTTTACTAAAAGTAAAAAGACGCGAAAGCCACAATGAATTTCATTCATTTTTCATATTCTCAACTAACGTTTTGTTAAAATATTGACAGTCAGGTTGATTAATGATTGAGTTAAAGAATAGTTTTGAAAGAAAATCAATCATTAACTATGAAATTCATGTAAATATCAAATGACAATAAAAAATATCTTAATACGGGGTTTTCTGATTTGTTAAATGTTAGTAAAAGCAACAAAATTCATAATTAAAAAATATAATAAATCTGTTCCTTGAATCACACTGTTATTGATTAGGGAAAGTAGCGATAGAAAATAGATTTTTGGGACTCGTGACCACAATTTCCAAGGTAATTCGACGAAAGGCCGGTTTATCCATTATCGATTGAATATATGTGGCTGGTGGTCAAAATAGTTATCAGATTGCTGAACTTTAACCTGTTGCACATATATCTGATGGTTAGTTGATTTTCCATACATTAAAAATATCACGCAGTTAAAATTGGAGGTGGACAAACCAGCCTTTAAAAGCATAGAGCATTATTGTCAATATAGATAGAAGCTAATCAAGCAAATAATAATAACTATATATATATAAATATTGGAAATATGTATACGACCAGGTTTTGATTATAGCATTTTTTTAAATTGATATTATTTACATCATTGGTCTAAGCAAAGAATAATGTACCTACAAGATATCGTAACCCAAATGACATTATATAAACTTATTTCATCTTATTATAAAATTCTGTGGATCCAATTTAATAAAACGTCATCTATTTTTTCGACATTTCTTACAGTGATTAAACTAAAAAATTTACGATTTTTGTTTCTTGTGAAATATATTGTTAATTTAAGAGAGCCAAAAGTTTACGTGGTGTTCTTATTCAAAATATACATAAAGTTTAAAAAAATTAATATATTTGAGGTTATTGGCACATTATTAAGAGTTTACATTATACTAATGTTTAGTCTAAAGTAGAAGTTGGCCAATAGCTTGAAATATATTTTCAATTTTATATGTATTTTTACTGTGAAACATACAAACCATCAAACATCTTTATTCTCGTACATGTTTATATTTTGAAGACATTTGAACTCATTAGAAAAAGTCGAAAATAAAGGTCTGTTTGAAATAAATGACTTTTTATGATGTACTTAGAATCTTATGAACATTAACAGAAAAAGAAACAAGTTCAACGAATACATTCATACAAAATGAAATTATTTCGCTGAAAATAAAATTGAGTGAAATTCAAGACGCGTTAGGACACTCTTTGAAATTTCTCTTTGATATCTTTTCTCTTAACAATACTAAAATCAAATTCAGAATTGCCTTTGATTTTCATTGGCAAGTGCTCAGCATTTCCCAGCAGAGATTGAATATCAACAGGTATAGGCCATTTCTTATTTACAGGTAATGTATGTTTCTCATCCACTTGTACTGGAAACGATTTATACACTGTAACAGGTCGCGGTCTCTCCACTGGTACCTTCACAGCGAATGGTTTGAATCTATGAACGGGGACAGCCACGGGGATTTTCATAGCTACCGGGTACGGTTTCACTACAGGTACTTTCACAGGTACTGGATATAATCGAGGGATACGTTTTTCAACATAAACGGGATAAGGCTTTTCAACAGCTACTGGGTATGGTTGCGGTACAGGGATTTTCACTTGAACTGGAACTTTCACTTGTTTTTCAACGTTGACATGTATGGGAACAGGTCGTTCCACTGGGATTTTAACCGGATAGGGAACAGGTTTTTGAACTGCATACGGGATCTCTTTTTCTATCTGCACTTTGAATGGGATACGTTTCACCACAGGAACTTTAATCTTATGTGTAACAACAACTGTAGAAGGTGTTTTTTTTTGGGAATTAAATTGATCAGAGCTAGAATCGCCCATCGAATGAATCTGATTGAGAGAATCAAATGAATTGTAGAAATTCGAAGATTGTGCACTCATACTGTATGGGTTGAATTTTGTGTGATGATTTACGGATAAAAGTTGATCGAGTGGTATAGTATTTTTTGGTAAATTCATTAAATCTGGCATATTTTCTAATAAATTGGACTGAACTGGTGGGGCAGTCAAATAATTATTATCATTATTATTTTGTGGAGGTGATAAATAGTTGTTATTATTATTATATTGTTTTGTAAATTTAATTGTTCTATATTTATTTTTAAAATCATACATGGGAATACTATTATGATTGAAATTTTGTAAAATACCAGGCATTTTTTCAAAATTATTCGAATTGGAATGGTATGGATTTTTTCCTTGGCTTAAGAAATGTTGTAGAGTTTGAGGATTATTCGAGAAATTATCCGGGCTAGAAATTGGACTAGGAGAATATGCTTCTGATTGCTTATGTTCTTGAAAATCAAAATCAAAAGAATTTGCGCCATAAGCAGGGGATTTTGGTTTGTTATTATTATTAATATTATTAAATTGAATATTGTATGAAGTAGGTTGATTCTGTTTAAAATCATTAATATTATTTAACGATTCACTTTGAGATAATATCGGTAATGATGATAATGGTCTATTATCTTCTTCAATAGATGGAACGTTAATTATAAATTTGGTTGATTGTTTTTGTGGTTCTTTTATATTCCCTTGATTATTTTGAAATGGTAGATTTTTAATATTTTCATCATTGATATTTTGATATAATTGAGATTGTATATTATTATTAATATTATTAGTATTGAAATTAAAAGAGGGATTGATAACATTCGCTTGATTAGATAAATCATTATTCTGAAAATAATTCGGTGGCTTATATAATGAATTTGAAAATTGGGGCTTAGTTATCGAATGCGGAAAATTAGTATTAATGTTATTATTATTAATATTATGATTTATAGTATATGGTGTATTTTGATAATGACTAAACGGTTTTGTATTGGCGACATTTGATCGAAATGGTATCGTTTGTATATTATGTGGCACTCTCTTTTTGTTGTGATCAAAATTTGTATTTTGTTGTTGTTGTTGATGTTGTTGTTCTTGATAGATGGTTTGTTGTGACAATGAATTAGGAAATATATTTTCTGAATAATTAGGTTCAGGAGTTTGGTATGGTATGTGTTGATGTATATTGTATAAATTTTGTTGTATTGTATTGTCTTGAGTAGAACTTAGATACAGATCTTGTGGATTATAATGGTTGTTATTATATAGTGATTGGTGATTATTTGAAAGATTCTCGTTAAAATCACCTAACAATTTATATTGCTGTTGTGAATTTTGTGTTGTTTGAAAATTCAAATTAGAATTTTGTGGATCATTATTATTTTGATTGTGAACATTTACATTTGAATATTGCAAATTATTATTTGGTTTTTGGGAATTCAAATTTTGATATTCTAAATTATTATTTTGTGTTATTAGATTGAGATAATCTTGATTATATGAGTGAATATTTGGCATTAATGTTGATGTTTGTGGAAGAAAATATGGTTGAATATTGGATTTAAACGTATTCGCTAGGAAATTCTGTTGATTTTCGTAAGAGATTGATGATTGTATATCATTTTGACTTTCAGATTTTGTGGAATCTGTAGATGGTAAGTTCATAGGCTGTTGTTGTTTGTAGTTAAAACGATTTATTTCGAAATTTGTATTCTGGATATTATTTTGTAACGAATTTTGATTGTGATGAAGATTCTGTTGAGGAAAGTAGTAACCGGAATTCGATTGTGTTTGAGCAACATTTTGATTATTGTTGGTCACTCTTTGAGAATTCATTATTTGATTATTAGTATTAATTTTATTATTGATATTCGGAGAATGAAAAGTTAAAGGATGTCCGGCTGGATTGGATACCTGGGAGGGCGTTTGATGAGATTTTAATTGATTTTGTTCAATCGGATTAATATATCCATTAAATTGCTGTTGTTCTTGCTGCTGTTGATGCTGTTGTTGTTGCTGTTGTTGTTGGTTGGTATATTCTTGATTCTTATGCACTGAATACATTTGATTTGAGCTTTCAGAATTTTTCATATTCTGATTAGCCCTCATCGGATGGTTCGTGTGGGCATGTGGATTTGAATATCCATTGTTTGGAATCAATTCCGATGGCAGTTGATTTTGTCCAATAAACGACGTAGATGACTGACTAGATTTAGACGGCGATTTGTTTTCATATTTAACTATCTGAAAATTGGTCTGGGAGGGCAACGCGTAATTATCCTGGTCCAAATCCGGAGTCTGCATATCAACAAAACGCCGATCCTCCATTCGAATTTCATCTCTTTGATTGTCATTTGGATTATGTACGAACGAAAGATTTTCTTCTATTTGAAAATCGTTTGTTGGATTGTCAATTGATTCTTCTTCGGGTGAAATAAGTTTTTCTGTTTGAAGGTCATCTCTTTGATTGTCATTTGGATTAGAAAGACTTTCTCCTATTTGAAAATCGTCTCTTGGATTGTCTATTGATCCCTCTTCGGATGAAAGAAGTTTTTCTGTTTGTAGTTCACCTCTTTGATTGTCAAATGAATTCTCTTCAGATGCAACGAACCTCAAACCGATAATTACCAATAGATGGATTACCTAAAAGATAAACATAAATGTAGTATAAATACAAAAATGGCAAATTGAACCAATAATTAAATAAAAAGTGAATAAAAAAAGGAAAAGTTGTTTGTTCTCAATGTATGGCATGTGGAATCATAATTATTAACTAGTCATTAATAAAAATATACACGCATGTATATGTAATTATATATTTTTAAAAAGAAAAATTTTCTTCGTGAATAAATAAAAATACATCTAACTTAGCATCCAATTGGGAATTAAATGAATTCACGCTGCATTCTTCAAATGGATAATTATTAATTAATTCGCTTATACACGCAAAATATTTATGAAATAATTATAATAATATAATATTATAAGGATCAGCTCGATTAAATTCGTTCACACACCAGCAATTTAAACGTTTAACGAATATTATTGAGAAAGGTTAGTTATAGTAATTTCCAGAAATAACCATTTTGGTTCATTCTAGTAGTGATTTTTAAGATAATCTCATACTAAATTAGAGACAAGTAAATTTGGAGCAAATCCATTCATAATTCAATAACAAAGCGAAAATACTTTAAGTTTTCCCCATGATATATATTATATATAAGAAACTAAGTAACAATAAATACGCTTTCGCTGAAATTTAGAATTTTCGATATATTTTTAACCGACTTCAAAAAAGGAGGAGGTTCTCATTCAACTGATTTTTTTGTGTGTGTCTATGTTACCTGATATCTTCGCCAATTGTGAACCGATTTTGATGATTTTTTTACATTGGGTTCAGTCTAGTTTCTCATTGGTCCCGTTTTTTTTTCATTGGTGTTGGACCTTTTTTGCTGTTTGTTAGGCATAATTTCTTTGTTTATGAATCGATTTCGATGATTATTTTTATATTGGAAAGAGGGTTACCTTACGAGTGGTCCCATATTAATTTGGTCAAGTTCTGATGATATGATCAATGACGAATTAACGTTAATATCCAATTCTTATGAGCAAATAATGGAAATTATAATAAATAAAATCTTTTATAAAAAAAATCAATCTTAAAACGTTCATTTAAAACCCGCAAACGTTTCTAGAAAATTTCTATATTTATGAATTTAATTTTATTATCATTTTCAGATTCATTCGACAGACCCTTTCTCTTACGAGATGAATGCAGATATTAAATTAAGTTACTATTATAAAATCACTAAAAAGAGAAAAATAAAAATAATTTTTATAAAAAAAAAAACCGACTTCAAAAAAATTAAATGCAAAAAATAAAATAATATAACTCAAAAATAAAATAAAATGCACTAAAAGGTATAAAATAATTATCTAATTTAGTTACAACTAAACGACGAAATATTTACATGAAATCACTTTTTGAAGTCGGTGCAAAACAAACTATATAAGCGAGCGTACATGCCAAACGTACTAAGTAAGATCCGTCGAGTTCGATTTATAAAATGTATATTTTTGGCACCGACTTCAAAAAGTGATTTCATGTTAATATTTCGTCATTTAGCTGTAACTAAATTAGATAATTATTTTATACCTTTTAGTGCATTTTATTTTTATTTTTGAGTTTTATTATTTTATTTGTTGCATCTAATTTTTTGAAGTCGGTTTTATTTCTTTTTTTTATAAAAATTATTTTTAACATATTTAGAAGCGATATTGAGAGTAAGCAATTTAGTAATTTTAGAAAAAAAAATATCTTAGAATATGCATTATTGAAAAATAATTATTAAAAATAATATGATTAATTAATATGGTCATCAACCAAGTCTGAGTTAATAAAATATGGATAATTGACTTTTACATGTAAAGAAATGGCATGAAAATTTTATATTTTTATTAATATTGAAATTTACCCATTTACCTTTGAGTTAGATGTCTAAAAGAAAAGGAACGTATATCAGCTGCCTACCCTACAGTAGTTTCCGTTTCTATCAAGCACGATATTAAGACAAAAAATGTTGTTTTTTTTTTACTTTCTGTATGTTTGAACTGGAAATTGTTAAACTAGAAAGCCCAAAATTTAATCATTTCTCTATTTTAAGAAATACAAATATTTTAGTAGCAGAAGAAATTTTCTACAAGTTTCTGTTCTTGAGTTATCGTGTCTATCTGAATCCAGATAGACAAACTTTTATAGGAAAAAAATGATCCATAAAAATAAAATTTTTCCACATTTCAGGCATATATATATAGTATGTATATTAAATTTTTTTTTCTTTTTCCTGAATTTTTAATTCGTCATGAACAGTTGCATCCAGAGCGTAAGAGTAATTAGGTAAACATTTTTTGAGATAATTTATTTCTTAAAAACTAAAAAGATTGACTTTCTCTGAAAAATGCCATTATAATTTTAATTCAATTATGTTTATAGCTAAATATAACATCATATCTCTATAAAATAAGATTAACTCAATTAAAACCAAAGAGGATTATAAAAATTTAATAATGGGATTCTCAATAAAAGAAGAGAATTCAAATTATTAAAAATAAAGCCCAGTATGACGATAGGGTCTATTATAGTCTTAATTGAGAGTTTTTAATTGCATTTTTTAGATATAAAATTAACTCGAAACTTACTTATCATGGACGTGGTAGAATAAATTTTTCATTATCCTAAAACTAATTTTTTTAATCAGAATCAGTCTAGAGAGACAAAAGTATTTTTATAATCTGAATCTACAGTCGATAAAAATCTTGGGCCGGTCCTGATTTTTTGAAATTTACATTTTTTTTTCTATCAATAAATAGGAGTATTTAATGGAATATTGTATTTAAGGGGGATCGGGACTGTATCATTTTTATAAGAAAAGACTCCATTTTTACCATCGAATAATTGATTTATTAAATATTTATTCCCGAAATTTGAAGTTGACCGTCTGTCCCATTAACGAGAAATAAATTTTTGAAAATTTTCTTTTTAACATGGAAGTAAATGGACCGAGTTTTTAAAAGGGCTACAAATATACTATTTTCAACAAATTTATATAGATCAATAATTCAACTTTTATGAATCGAATGATACATTTTTCAATAGATTTGACAGTCTAGTTAATTAGTTATTTATCAATGTAAAAATAAAAAGTTATTTATAGTCAACAGAATATAACAAAAGCACTGCCGTAGAATTCCAATTCGATTTCTTGAAATCGTTTTTGTGTTAAATAAATGTTTTTATAATGATAAAAAATTTATCTGAATATTTTTTTATAAATATGTATTATCAAAACAAAGATTTTTATTCGAAATTAACCTCATTATTAACAATTTTTTTATTAAAAAATTTAGTAGTCAGACGTTGTCACTCTGCAGAAATACAAAAGATTTTTTCGAAAATCAACCAGATAGATAAAAGCTGTTCCGAACTCGCTTAAGACGTTTACAATATAAGGTTTTTATAGACCTTACTAAGGTGATTTTTTAAATCGTTTTGGGTGAATTTTGTATAAATATTTCTACATATTAAATAAAATAAAAAACAAATATAAATAAATATGATATAACTAAATTTTAAAATACGAAGAGAGGAAAATGCGATGAATGATAAGCAGGTGTACGTAATTTACGCATTTCAAGGACCAGTTGTATGTCGGTTAGTAAAGTCTTTGTAAACGTTGACAAAGGGTAAAACCTTAGAATTCACATTGTGCCAGACCGGATGGCCAATCAGATGACACACACATACTTTCATCTGATTGGCCATCCCCTGAGCACAAAGTGAATTCTAAGATTTCACCCTTTGTCAACTTTTACAACTGGCCCTAACAATGCCTATTTCACAAAATAAAAAAGTTAAAAATCAAAATTCATGCTAGTCTCAATATTCGCTTTCTTGTGCTTTTGGTTTACCTCCGTAACTACGATGTTATAAATTAGTAAAATATCTCGCAGCTATTAACAGGACTAGAAAGGCTTTGAGTAGTTGTTTGGCAAGTTTTGGTTATAGCATTTTCTTGTTGGAAGAATCTGTAAGATATCAACTTTAAATGACAAGTCTTAGGGGCAGTTGTATGTCGGTTGCTAAATTATTTTTAAACGTTGACAAAGGGTAAAACTTTAAAATTCACGAAAGTGCCTGTCATCTGATTGGCCATCCCACCCGGCACAAGGTGAATTTTAAGGTTTTACCCATTGCCAACGTTTAAAAAGAGTTTACCAACAGACATACAACTGGCCCTTATAAGTTTGTGAAATTATTGTATCCATTAACGAGATCTTTCGTGGTTGTATGTATATCTTAAAAAATTGTTTGATAATTAAAAATTGTTATGGGGGGGGGGGGTCAGATAGGCTAGGCGGTAGCGTATCATCCTGCTAACCAAGGGGACCCGGGTTCGAATCCGACTCGAAGCATTCGGCTAAAATCTGACCCCCGGGGTAGAGACAAAATTTAAAAAATATATAGTATCGTAAATTGGCTTATGGCTAGAAGAGCCGAAAAGCCAACAAAAAAAAAAAAAAAAAATGTTATTTTAAATAAGCTCACAAATAATAAGTTAGGCTTTAAAGCTGATATGAAAATTAATTACTTTATTATCGTTCAAAAAAGTTCATAAACGATATTTTGCATCTATCGCTGATAGTGATAAATTTCGCATTGTTTTTTAATGAGATCAAATAGAAAAAGGGGCGCACCATGTTGCAGCCCCGATGGAATTCGAATGACCTTTCCATTACCGAAGAGAGATGGACCAGGGAAACGAGGGAGGAAGTTTTTATTTATTCTCATCTATTTCCTAAGCAAGCAAATTATTTATTAACAATGACATTGGGCTTACTGATTGTTTAATTAAGAATGGTAAATGTTGAATGAAATATCTTATTAAGAATTTTAATGGTAATTCCAAATAATTATTTCGAAGCAATTATATTTATTAGCAGATAATTATCAAAACAAGGAAGTCTCTCATTTCATGTATATTAAGAATTAGCCATTAAAATCCTTAGAAAATTTTAGTGATGTAAAGCAGGGGTGTCCAACCTTTTGGTTTACACGGGCAACATTTGAAGAAAAAAATTGTCTTCGACCTCGGATAAAATATTATAATTCTCTTCACTTCATATATGTAAATACATACCTACATATTTACAAAAAGTGATATTATGTATTAGTATTTGTTTATATTTTTCCTGGCTAGATAATTAATAAAAAATTCTAATAAAGAGACAATATTCAATTTTTCTTTCAGATCGGTATCTAATTGTTGTTCTAGATTCTAGAAGATTCAATCAGAAAATTTGAAAGTAGAAAATTTATTTCTAATGAAAATGAATTAGAAAATAGACCAAAATGATGATTATTTTTTCAGAAATCTTGAAATCTAGTTCCAGATCTAAAATTTAAAATTAGCACTTTTATTTTTCGAAAACTTAACAGTAGATTTTGAGATTTCTTATTTTAGAGAAAAAAAATTTCAGGCCAAATTGTTGAGTGTTTTCCAGTATATACATATAAATCTCAATGTTTTAAGGAATTTTATTACTTTATATTGGGCCACGGGTTGGACAGCCCTGGTTTAAATCGAATGGGATTAAAGAAGGATATGTGGAAGGATAATTTATTTTTTAAAATGGTCATGGATATAATAATCACTGACTATCTATTTATCTATTGACATGTAAGAACGTGCAAAGATCAAAAAGACAAGTCCTGACAAGTTTTAGTCCAGGAGAGAAATTATCAATTAATTGTGATTGTTCTAGAAAACCCCAATTCCTTGTTTATTTTTTAAAAGGGTCACGGATATAATAATCCCTGACTATCCATTATCTATTGACATGTAAAAACGTGCAAAGATCTAAAAGACAAGGTCCTGACAAGTTTTAGTCCTTCCAGGAGAGAAATTATCAATTAATTGTGATTATTCTAGAGAATCCCAATTTCTTATCTCCTTGTAGTAGAATGATAACTATAGACTTGCTTAGTGTTGTAGCATATATAAATTACTGAAATAATAAATATTTTAGAAAATGGAAATATGAGAGGAAGAAGAATTTTTAAATATTCGAAACTTCATAATTTTTTTTTTTTTTTATCTTATATAGTTGAGAATTAAATTCGTTAGTGAATTTTATTCTTGAAAAAAGCTTCACGTATTGTACAAATGTACATTCATATTTAGAAAAAGGGAATAAATATATCTCTACATATACTATAAATATCAATGTTTTAAGGAAGTTTATGATTTTATGTTGGACCACACTCATTGCAGTGCTGGGCCGCATGCGGGTTGGACATCCCTGATATAAAGTATTCGTTTATGAAGTGAACAGCTTACTATAATAATTTTTAAAGAATTTTCTTTTTTTTCTCTCTGAGATCTCCTGAAGATGTGCTCGTACCCCGAAATATATACAGAGTCATGCTAATAAGCATCTTGTCTTTTATTTTGGTGAAACCTACCTAGTATTTTATATTTTTTAAATTTTCTCTTTAATCATCTTTCAGTCATTATAGTTGTACTTATATATAAAAATTAATGTATTTGTGTTTGTGTGTGTGTTCGTCTTTTATGCATTCGCGCATCGTTCATCCAATTTAGTTGAAACTTTGTAGGTTTGGAATTTCAAAAAAAAATAAACGTTAGAGGTTACCCATGTCATTATAAGAATGCACTCTCAAAATTTCAGTCCTTTAAGTTCAGCGTTTTGGTCTGTGTGTTGTCTGTCATTGTGTCAAGCAACTGTTTTATATATACCTATAGAAGATATTTAAAACTTTAGAGAATTATAAAAAAAATAAATAAAACCGACTTCAAAAAAATTAAATGCAACAAATAAAATAATAAGAACTCAAAAATCAAATAAAATTCCCTAAAAGGTATAAAATAATTATCTAATTTAGTTACAACTAAACGACTAAATATTAACATGAAATCACTTTTTGAAGTCGGTGCCAAAAATATACATTTTATAAATCGAACTCGACGGATCTTACTTAGTACGTTTGGCATGTACGCTCGCTTATATAGTTTGTTTTGCACCGACTTCAAAAAGTGATTTCATGTAAATATTTCGTCGTTTAGTTGTAACTAAATTAGATAATTATTTTATACCTTTTAGTGCATTTTCTTTGATTTTTGAGTTCTTATTATTTTATTTGTTGCGTTTAATTTTTTGAAGTCGGTTTTATTTTTTTATATAAAAATTATTTTTATTTTTCTCTTTTTAGCGATGTTATTAAAAGTGACTTAATATAATACCTTGCATGCATCTCGTAAGAGAAAGTGTCGGGCGAATGAATCAGAGAATGATAATAAAATTCAATTCATAAATATAGAAATTCTGTAAAAACGTTTGTGGGTTTTAAATGAATGTTTTAAGATTTTTTTTTATAAAAGATTTTATTTATTATAATTTCGATTATTTGCTCATAAGAATTGGATATTTCCGTTATTTCGTCATTGATCATATCATCAGAACTTGACCAAATTAATATTAATACCCCTAAGGTACCCACTTTCTAATAAAAAAAGAATCATCGAAATCGGTCCACGTGGCAAAAAGTTCTCGCTGAACATATAAAACAAACAAATAAATAAATAGTTACGTATCTTGACTATCTTGGAGCTATACTGATTCAAACTCAGAAAAAATCAATAAAATCGGTTCATAAACAAAGAAGTTATGCCTGAACAAACATAACAAAAAAGGTCTAATACCAATGAAAAAATAACGGGACCAATCGGAAACTATACTAAACCCAATGAAAAAAAATCATCAAAATCTGTTCACAATTGGCGAAGATATCAGGTAACATAGATACAAAAAAAAATTCAGTCGAATTGAGAAAGTCCTCCTTTTTTGAAGTCAGTTAAAAATAATCTTCCCTAAATATTTATATTTTTTTATTTTTATTCAATGTAATTTCATCTCCAAAACAATCTGTATCAATGTCTATTAGCAAAATGTTTATTTGTTATAGTTGCTCTATTCCTTTTTAAAGCAACCCTTTTTTTAACCGACTTCAAAAAAGGAGGAGGTTCTCTATTCGATTGAATTTTTTTTTTTTTTTTTTTTTTTTTTTTTTTTTTGTGCCTATGTTACCTCATATCTCCGCCAATTGTCAACCGATTTTGAAAATTTTTTTGCATTGGATCCAGTCTAGCTTCCGATTGGTCCCATTTTTTTTTCGATTTTTTTTCATAGGTATTAGACCTTTTTTATTAGGTTTGTTTAGGTTTGTTTAGACCTAACCTCTTTGTTTATGAACCGATTTCGATGGTTCTTTTTTTATCCGAAAGGGGTGTCTTAGGGATGGTGTCATATTAATTTGGTCAAGTTCTGATGATATAATCACTATTAATAACATCACTAAAAAGAGAAAAATAAAAATTTTTAAGAAAAAAATAAAAACCGATTTCAAAAATTAAGTGCAACAAATATAAAAATACACTAAAAGGTATAAAATAATTATTATCTTATTTAGTTACAACTAAACGACGAAATATTAACACGAAATTACTTTTTGAAGTTGGTGCCAAACATATACCTTTTATGAATCGCACTCGACGGATCTTACTTAGTACGTTTGGCGGGTACGCTCGCTTATAGGTATAGTTTGTTTGGCACCGACTTTAAAAAGTAATTTCGTGTTAATATTTCGTCGTTTAGTTGTAACTAAATAAGATAATAATTATTTTATACCTTTTAGTGTATTTTTATATTTGTTGCACTTAATTTTTGAAGTCGGTTTTTATTTTTTTCTTAAAAATTTTTTCAAATTTTCAACTTTCTATTAATAAAGGGAGAATTTCTGAAACATCTGGATTTTTAATTAATAAAATATATCTACAAAGCAATATTTTTTTTTCTAAGCAATACCTAATCAGCACACTCGCTCTGGAAAATGTTTTATTCAGCTCTTATTGTCTTTAAGATGTCTAGAAGATCTCTAAGGGCCGGTTGTATGTCGCAAAGTAAATGCTTTTTACCACTAACACAGGGTAGATGGTAAATGGAGGGACTGGAATGGCCAATCAGATGACAGGGACATACAGTGCACTGACACTGCCTGGCATCTGATTGGCCATCCCAGTGCCTCCATTTACCATCTACTGTTTGTTAGTGGTAAAAAGCATTTACTTTGCGACATACAACCGACCCTAAGTGTCTAG
This sequence comes from Forficula auricularia, assembly GCA_024734495.1. Classification (NCBI taxonomy): domain Eukaryota; kingdom Metazoa; phylum Arthropoda; class Insecta; order Dermaptera; family Forficulidae; genus Forficula; species Forficula auricularia. The sequence continues at coordinate 1,358,133 of JALMQS010000140.1, read as the reverse complement.
AATACATGTTCTAGGCCAGAGATGGCAAATACGTTTTTGTAAAAACAATTTGGAACTTAACTGATGAATTTTCAAAAATTCTTTTTTTTCTAATAAACGACAGTTCTCAAAATGATTTAAATATTTTAAAAGAATTAAGGAATTATTAACAATTGTGAATGATATGATATGAAAAACCTTGCAAATAAAATAAAGCAAAAATCTCTAATAAAATTAATAAATTTAATATAATAACATTAACTTAACATTAACATTAACATTAACAACTTTAACATTAACTTTTATATAGTAGATATATGTTAGATTTGTTGAAATTTTTATTTTGTGTATTTTTAAGCATAATAAATTCATGTATTTATATGAAAAAATCAAGAATTTATCTGAGCCAGAATTGATCTAGAACCATAAATTAAAAGGCTTTTCGTGCTAAGATTACCAGAGTAGGTAAATATATTTGTATATTTGAGTATATTTATTTACATTCAGCAAAGGACTCTTAGAAAAACAATCATATAATTAAACACCCTCGTATGTTATTGGAAATCGAGAGCTATCGAAATGCACGCTTTAAACATGCCAATAAGTTTGGCTAAGTGGCACATGGTACTTCGGAAATGATATCCTATATAGTATATAGTATATATATGGACCAGTCTAGAGCAAGAGGAAAATAAATAGTTATTTAACTTGAAGTGAGATGTTAAAATATGCAAATCTAAACGGAAGTACTTTAAATAAGTATTCAGGGACAAAAAAGAAAAAACGATTAATTTCAGTCTCGTTTGAAATGAACCCAGCATAAAAAAATTTAAACTGGATGAGAATAGAAATAATGGGAAATTTAAATTATCATTCATCATGGTAAATAAAAAAAGGTATATTATTAATGATGATATCTACGATATATAAGTTAGGCTCAAAGAACGAAAACTCTCATTGAGCGAAAAAAACGGCCACAGCGGGTTGTGGCTAATTCACAAAGATCACAATACGAAATCCTCGTCGTGATATTTGACCACTACGCGTTGGGGTTGTTATTTTATTTATTTTTGTGACGTTTTTTCGCTCACTAAGCAATTTCGTTCTTTGATATATATATATATATAGCAGTGGCCTGATGTACATAGATGCTGAGGATGCCCCTATCTCTAAAATTTCAAACATTTAGAGTATTTTCAAAAATATCGACTTTAAAATTTCAGGAGGATCTTTAAATTTTCAAATTATTATCCCTTATTTCAAATATTTCAATAAAAATCATTTTTTGTTTTGAAAAATATATTGGTTCTCAAAATGAAATAAAATTGTTACATAGTTTCAAGGGGCAATTAAAATGAATGATTTTCCGAAAAGGGTGCCGATAGAAGGTTTGTAGTCCCTCCTGGTATATCTTCCAGTTCAGGCATGTCAAAGACAAGTCCAGACAAGTTTTAGTCGAATAAAAATTGTTCTCGCTGAGGAACTATTAAAATAGAAATAATACAAAAAAGATGATTCGAGAATCTTTGGACTAATCCATTTCTAAGAACTCTCAATATATGAGATCGGAAATAACTAAGAGTGCTATAGACAAGTCATAGCTTGCTTATAGCAATGGAATTAGAAGAAATTTAAGATTTTCTCATAGGACAGGCTAATTCATTGTAGAAGATGGTCGATTTCCATCTCAGGACTGCGGAGTTTAAGTCACAAGATACAATTTCTGACTTCAACCTTCACGCACACAAAGCAGTATCCGTTTGGGGCGTAAGTACAAAAAAATATTAAAAAAAATCTAATATTAAATTTGAAAAATAACGAAAATGATGCAGTATTTGATGAAATTTGCAAAAAAAAGCGAAGATTAAAATAAAATTTCAAAAAATGAAAGAAACTTTTTTGGACGCATACCCTGGTTGAAAATTCACCAACCGTCCTGATATATATATATATATTGACGTATAATAAAAAAATAGAATAAATGGAGGTTAATTGTTCATACATATATCAAAGTGAGATCAATAGAAGATTCATTTAAATGATCTTCAATTTAAAGATTTTTTGTATCAAATAAATATTTATACGTAATAATGTTAACTGCCAGTGGATAATTAAATGGAAGCATTGATGCATATGACCTTCTTGAAATGGATGGTGATAACTAAAAAGTCCATGTCGCTTTCTTTCATATTTCATAAATTACTAATTATAGGAGAGTGAATATTCTTTTTGATGGCGTTATCAGACTAGAAAACTTTTTCTATTTCTATAAGGTCTAAGAAACCATCTTGAAAATGATGATACAAAATATATATTCGATTAAAAAGACATAATAAAATAAATTATTGCACATTATCGTTCCTAACAATATTTAATTAAGCAGAATATTGGGAATAAAAAACGCTTTTTAATTAGTCAAGCTAAGTTTCTCCTCTTTATTCGAACTTCTTTTTGCTGTATTTTTTTTGCATATAGAGTCTGGAAAAAAGTCGCTTTTAAAAAGAGACATGAATTTATCAATCTAAGCGACTCCATATGCGTATAAAAATTAAATAAAGATAAATTATAATTGTCCTCATTAATATATCAAAGAATCATTGATACGTCAACAAGAATTATTTTGACCGCGCTGATTTGAAAAAAAGATATTTTTATCTCGCGAGACTACTGCGGATTACGCTATTGGAGTCTGCGGAGTATTAAGTCTGGACCAAGAGAGAAAAAGATGTGATCCACTTAGCTACAATCCAACGTCATTTCGCGTTTAGCCCGCTAGATATTCGGATGATCCAACGGGTGTTGCAGGTTGCATTGCTATTGTATGATGAATTAATAAGAGTTGTAAGAATCATTCGTTTAGTGGTGGGGGTTTTGATCGGGGTGGCTTTTTTTACTTTGTTGGAGCGAAAGATTTTAGGATATATTACCAGATATAGAGGAAAGTGTTCGAATATTAGTGTACCCTGGAACATGTGCGTCGGCAGGGGGTGGGGGGGGGAAGAGGGTGTACAATCCCTCCTGGGATCGAATAAAAAATTCTGTACCAGCATCGCTACTTACGGCCCGGCCTCGCTAAACTAGGTATGTTTATGTGTTTTTCTATTTAAGCACTACTGCATTAATGTATTCTACATGTGAAAAAATACTCAAAAAATTAAATATTTAAATAAAAATTTAATAATGTAATTATTTATCTCCAAGCTTACCCCCCCCCCCCCTTTCCCCTTTGAGAATTTTTCTGTGAATGCCTCTGCCTTGGAACTTTATAGTTTGATGGGAATTCTGTTATATAGTGGCAACGTGTATTAGCATTTGATTAAATGTAGACTCAGAGGCAAAATTAACCACCCACCTAAGTTTTATTAAATATTTTACAATTAAACAAATGTTCACTTAATTTATTTATTACATTCAATTTCTAGGATCATAAAAAAATAAAAAATCATAATTTTAACAAGAATATTTATTTTTATTTAAAAAAATAACATTAAATTAAAAAAATTTTATATGAAAGCCATTTTTACATCCCCACTTAATTTTTCAATATTATTTATTGAAATTAACATTTTAAATCCATATGTTGCCTCTTCTGGCTTTAATGAACTTATGTAAGCCATTGGGAATAATATCGATAATGTTTTTGATATAGGCTTGTGTTATGTTATTCCACTCCTCCAATCGGCATGTTTGCGAGAGAAACGAAGTCGCTCTCTTCTGTGTTGAGGGAGAAGTTGTGGGGCTCAAACAGGCTTGAAAGCTTTTAAATTTATTTCTGCCAGCCTTCTTCTAACTGTTCTTAAGCTCATGTTACATTTTTCTTACTTCTTCTAAATTGACTACGTATCTCAGAGGCTGATATAAATCGATTTCGTAAAATGTTACTCACCATAAAACTATTATACTGAGCTGTAGTGCAACATTTTCGGCCTTAACCCTATCGAACACAAAAAAATCGAACTTAAAAAGACGTATTCGGAGTAGAATAACAAACCACAAGCCTATATCAAAAACCTTATCGATAGTATTTCCAATCGCTTTTAAATAAATAAATTTGAAAAATTAAGTGTGGATGTAAAAATGGCCTTCATGCAAAACTGACATTTTTTTTAATTTCATGTTTTTTTTAAATAAAAAAAATATTCTTGTTAAAATTTTATTTTTTAAACTTTTATGATCCTAGAAAGTGGTTATCATAAATAAATTAAGTGAACATTTGTTTATTTGTAAAATATTTAATAAAACTAAGGTGGCCGGTTAATTTTGCCGCTGAGTGTATATTAAAGAAAAGTGTAATTTGTTTCCCCCAACTCTAGTTTTTCAATTGAAACGAGATGCATTTTACTCATGATTTATAAATTTTATGCCTAATATTTTTCAATTTTTTTAATTGTCACTTAAAAGTTATATTAGCGACATTTATACACTAACCTATTTGAATTATCGTCCTTATGGCGAGTGCAATAAAATATATAATTTAATTATCATCTAGGGACAAAGAAGCTAGGTGAAAATTGAACATGTTTCAAGAAGAGAATGTATGGATAATCAATAATCGAGAGTCCAAAATGGGATCTGTATTGTGCAACTGAAATTTTTATAGTATTTACTAGTTCTGCATTTTCCATTAGATATTTCAATAAATCAGAAATATTATCATTTGATCGAGAATAAATGTCACTGATCCATAGTGTAACGTCACCTGCCACCCCCCCCCTAACCCTCACTAAGAACTTTATTTTAAAATGATAAATTTGTACTTAAATTAGTATTTGATATAAAGATTAAAAATATGATTTCGTTAATATATAATTTTTTTTCACCATTCGCCAAAGGAGAAAATTTTACAAATGATACTTGCTAGTCCCTTATGAAATTTTTTTCTATAAATTCTTCTCAACGAATATTATAATTTTAAGAGAGAAAGAATTTAATTTTTAGGACAAAATCTAGGATTTTAGTAGAAATATTTTTATATTGCGATATCAGAAGGGATCCATCCCCTCAGGAGTTGAACCTGAGAACTAATAATTTTATTTAAATGAGTACCTATTTTATAGAGAAGTATATAAATTTAAACTTTAATGGTTAGGGGAGGAGACACACCTTAAAAAAATTTATTGTCCTATTGGCAATAATTGACATTATGATACGATTAGATCTCAGATGTTAACATGTTGAGGGGTCGGATTACCAGAGCATATTAGTTTATTTCAGCTGTCCCAAACTCAGTCGTATATATTCTTTAGAAAGTGATTTTTCTGTCCTATGGGGATATTTTGGAAGTTCACTCTTCATTCTAGCTACCTTTACTGTCAGTTTAATCTTATTTTAAATTAGATTGTTTTTATCAGCATTTCATTTTCACTGATAACATCTTTAATTCAGATATCATAAAATATTTAAAATATTAAAAGATTAAATTTTTAAAATTTCATTTCCTGAGGTGTAAAATAAACGTTTTAAATTAATAGATAATTATTATAGATTTATCTTAGAGAGAGAAAAAATGCAGCTAAATGTTATTTTATTTGTCTTTTCAATTCATGAAAAAAAAAACAAGAAAAGTTAAGTAATTTCGTTAAATCTTTTTTAAAATCAATTAATCCATTTCAATTGATTTTTTTATCTGTTGTTGACTTCTTTTACAAACTTACTCTCATTAAATTGAATGGTTCTTGAGTTGAGACAAGGGAGAAAAAAATCAATTAAATGTTGAATGAAATTTAAAAGAAAAATTTAAGTTGAACGAATTTGGAGTGGGGATCGAAAATGTAAATAACTGAAGTATATATTGTACTTAGACTGATTTACTTAATATAATTGTTACCTTTATACCAAACCACGAATGTGCCAAAAAGCATGTTTTGTGTTATTGGAATTTGAAAACTTTTTATACAATAATATTTAAAACATCCGTGAAAATAGACTTTAAATTTGAGGTTCATTTAAACATTCTATCACATCCATATCTCAGGCATAGAAAGTATGTCAAAAATTATATTAAAAAATTAAATTAGAAGAATATTAGAAAAAATACACAAACGTGGTTTTGGCATAAGAGTGATAATATTTGAATAAAAATGATTCCACAAAACAGAGAGACGTTTATTCACTTTTGGGATGCACTGTAAAGGGAGGGAACTTAGACAGTAATAGTAGTATTAATTTACCAGCAATTTCATTTTGCTCGATTGTATCTGGCGGGACTCATCTGCTGCAGACTAATGCACTGATTCACACTGACTCGACTGAGGATGCACGATCGTCGGTCACTTTTATAAACTTGCGAGACTTTCGTCTGTCACGGTGGGTGACCAAAGGGGCTAACAGCTGGGCTCACGCTCGTTTTTAATCACTTTTGCTGCTCCGAGCAGATTAACTAAGAAATGCATTAAAATCCACTGAGTAAATGAATTTAGAGAGCGCATATTGGTGAACAAAAATGGCAGAATACTACTTTAGATAACTTATATGACAATATATTATGCTATTATAGTATACCATATACATTTATATACTCTATTTTTCGCCAAATTTTTACCTTCACTTTTATCCGCACCATCTGCATTCCGGTTCTTCGACCCGGATGTACCTGACTCCTACAAGAAGTTAGTCAAATGCCTTCGGGCTGGAGAAGATTTAAATATGTCAAAGTGCCTTTCTTGCATTACCGCTAATGGGACTCTGAACGAATACCACAGACGACTTAAGCGGATTATATATAAGAATGATTATTATAATATGATAACAGATATATGTAGAAATGTAGAAGTATAGCATTCCTCTCTAGAGATCTTGAAACTTTGATTTATCTTTATTTTTCAATGAAATAATAAAACAATAATAAATAAATTTGTTTGTCTGAATACTTATTCTATTTGTTATAGCCTCGTTTGTTATAGTCTGAATTTTTTACCTTGTGAGAATGTTTTTTTCCATTTGTCGAAATAAAATTGTTGACTTATTGGTCAAATTTTTTATCTATTTTCGTGAATGAAAATGTTTTTTACTTCAATGGATGTAATTTTTTATTCTTCATAAAAATTATTTTCACTTACATAGAAAAGCATTAAAATTAAAATATTGCATTCGCTTTCGCGACACTCAATTTTCAAAATCTTTTATCTCCAAAACTATTTCAAAAGTTAATTTACCTCGGACAACTCCAAGTGATAGTATATGACGCCCTTAAGATCAATGGCGTAGTTAGGGAGTTTTCCTGGGGAGTGGGGCAGCCGGCCAGGTGATTAGCTATAATAGGAGAGGCGAGGCTTGGCGGGGAGGGACTTCTCCCCCACTCGAGCCGCCTCTCCGTCGGGACTCTGGAGGGGAACCTGTGCTATATAAGCCGTGATCCCAGCTGGGGTGGCTGGTCGGGTTTTAGTACGGTAGGAGTCCACGTTTATCCAAGATATACAGGCAGGGGTGTAGTGGAGGGTATACACATTGGCATAGTAGGGAGTTTTCCTAGATGGTGCAGCCGGCCAGCTGATTAACCACCAAAGGTTTTCAATTTCGGTAATCCGATTAGAGATCAACTAACTTTTTAGTAGAATTGACAAATTTTGGAAGTAACGAAATAATTTATTTAGAAATACATAAATCCTCGTAATAATGGAGATTGCTGCGTTTAATGATAATATCCTTTAGAGCACTCATTGCGATTGACTCTCCGCCTAAAACACCAATAAATATACTCGTCATCGATATTAATTAGATTTATATGCTAATTTTCTCTTTACATTTTAATATTTAATTATTTATTCAATTAAATATTGAACTCCATGAAATGTCAAAATTATGAAAATATGAAAAGAACCGTAGAAGAGACGTATGATTGAAGAGACAAAAAGGCAAAGCCTATTTACATGCTAATAATACAATAAAATTAATTATTTTTTGATATAGGGCTTTGATTAAAATTTACAATTTTTTTTATAATATATCATTTTAATTTTACTTTTTGATACATTTTTCAAACAGCTCTCATAGTTGTTTAATGTTATATTTAATCTATAATTAAATTTTTTAAAAGTCACTGCTTTTCCGTTAGTTTTAAATATTTTTTTTTTATTTTTTACTCGTCATTTCACTACTTGTCATGTTAAGTCTAAGGAAATTTAATTTAAGAAAATTCAATTTAATTCTACTTAATATTTTTGGAGATACCTCACACCCCGTGATATAAAAATAATTTTTAATAAAAATTCGATATTTTCCAAATAATTGATTTCATATACAATTCATATATATAACTTGTGAATTTCAAGTTTGTACTTTATTTAGATGTCGAGCTACAATGCTACAATGCTCTGACAGTCATTGTATATAATAGGAGCTAATAAGCGCTAATAGGGTGCCGTTTAAAGTTTATGTAACCTTAAATAAAGTAAAAAAAAAAACAATTTGATTACAATCACTAAAATAGGACAATTGAACTCCCCTCAAAAAATAATGTATTCAACTCTTCTTCTTATATAAAATAACTTTTCTTTCGGGTCCAACTTTTTATTATTATTAAAAAGAAGAGGACTAAGTAGCGTCAATATTATATTCTTATTTCCGGGTTATATGATTATCATTTTTTTTAATAAATCTAATAAAATTGGATATTTGCAAAAACAAACAAACCATTTCAATTTTTGAGTTAAAACTTTTATGGAATGAAAAATTTTTCGGCCCAAACTACTTAAAACTTAATGCTATGTTCTCATATTCAATAACCATTCATTCTGAAGTTGTTTAATTTTTTTATTTTTTTTTTTTTTATATTTTTAGAAGAATAAAAGATCAATCCGTTTCGATGTAACACACTAAGTATTTATTATAGAGTTTTCCTTTAGGCAATTTTACCCGCGCTTAGTGCTTTCAGTGCACATTAAATATCAATTACGTTAGAAACTTCTGATCGAAGGTTTAACTTAAGAATGAATAGGGTTGTTTCAAACTATCAAACACATGTGAAGCTTATTTTATCCATTCGATAAATATTTCTGATTCTTTAAAACTGTCGGTTTTTGCTATTGACAAAAAAAAACACGATAGGTGTGACATCTATTCAAGATATATAAAATTAATAATTCAATAAAAATTACACCCTATTGGAAACAGCTTAGGAGGGCACTTAACAGGCATTAGAAATTAAACATCTTCTTATAGAGAAAAATGCTGTTGAGCCCCGTTAAAAATGACTCTAATGTTGATGAATCTTGCCAATAAATAAGTCTAATATTTGCTAAAATAAAAATAGTTTAAATAATTTGATAAAAATAAAATAATTAATCAATTGATTGACTGTGTTAAAAAGTTATAGATGGGTTCTGAATTAGGAAAATCATATAGGTATAATATAACAACTTATGCTATTTGACACTTTTTCAGTTTAATAGTGATTTTCGTTTATTTTTTTTAATGGTATTGATATAACATAAAATGCAACTGCCAAGGGCTTCGTAAAAAAAATTCAGAGGGGGGGGGGCAAAGCTTGGAGACAAATAATTACATTTTTAAATTGTTATTTAAATATTTAATTTTTTGAGTTTTTTTTCACAGGTAGAAAACACTATTACACAAGTGCTTCTTCTCCTTCTTCTTAATTTAGGATTTGCCCTTTTAATTTCCAATCTTTCCCGGAGTCTTGCCAACTGTCAATCCATGTCATAATCCCTGTCTTCCAAGAGGTCTCTTTGTGGTTGGTTTGGACAGTAGGGCTTGTTTGGCGAGCCTCTCATCGTCCATTCTCATGACGTGTTCGTACCACTCTCGGCATCTTCCTGTTGTCCACTTTAATGATTCCACATTGATTTCGGATCTTTTCATTTATGACTTTATCTCTTATACTCAGTCCTGAGATTGATCTTAGGACTTTCATTTCGGCTATTTGCAGTCTGTTTTTGGTTTTGGTGGTTTCTGCTCTTGTTTCTACGGCGTAGGTTCAGATGGGTCGTATGCAGGTTTTATATATGTGGGTCTTACAGTCCTTGGACATATATTTATTTTTTATTTTATTTAATTATTTATTCAGCAGAGGCTACCCATTGGCTGAATCCCTCTCCATTACTTAATTATACATATATTTATTGTCCCACACTAGGTCTCGAAGACATCCTGAGACTTTTGCTGCCTTCATCACTTGGGCTTGCACCTCGTCCTTGATCTTTCCGCTGCTCATCTCGGCTCCGAGAAAATTGAATTTCGAGACTTGTTCGATTCTTGTGTCGTTTATCATAACTTTGAATCTGGTGGGTCATCTAGATATTACCATGGATTTGGTGTTTGGAATCGAGATATCTAAGTTAAATTACACTAGTGCTTAAATATAACAAAACATACGGTACATTAAACATAGTTTAGTGAGGCCGGATCGGAAGTTACAGAATTTTTTAATCGATCCCAGGGAGGTAATGCATCCTCTCACCCCCCCACCCCCTTGCAACAAATATGTCATTTGACTCTCATATCAAGAAGAGAGGAAGGAATTTCAGAAGTTTATTAGCCGTTGCAAATACCAGTACAGGCTAGATTTAAAAAGCGTTTCCTTTTGGACTAATTCCAGTGCGCACTGTAAGAGTGTACTGACGTCATTGCTCTGGGTTATTGTAAAATTACTATAACATTTTTTTTAGCTTTTAAGCTATAATTTTTCTCGGTAAAGTAAATATATTTTACATCTAAATCAATATTTTAGTTATAAGCATTTCTGGATTGGTTTTTATATTAGAAAACCCAAAGCTTTAAGTATTTATTAAACGGCTTAGTAATTAAAATAAACAATTCCCTGCGAGAGAAACAAACATTTCGCTGGAAAACTCCTTTCTATCCTTAGTTAAAGAATGAAAGATAGAATTGAGATCTAACTAGAAGAGAAACAAATATTGAAACTTTACCAAGCTAAGATAATTCACCCTTCTCTTAATTAATATTATTATTTACCTCTTGTATTTTCATTTGGAATATAAGCAATATATATATATATATATATATATATACCTATATATGTATCTTTAATGTTTAATTTGCAAAATTGAGTTTTCTTTTTCATGTCGGCCTTAAGCTGTGTGATGTTATGCAAATTTATGTTGAAATGAAAATCAGTGACCAGCAGCCGACGTAATTGACATATGTACACGAGTGAAAGGAAGGAGTATCAACATCCATCCGATGGATAAACAAAGGCCAATGGCCAACATTAATTACTACACAAATAGAACAACAAAACACAGAGGAGGGCAAAGAAAACATTATTTTATCTTCACATATGCGAGTAATTAAAATTTAAATATTATGATAAAAAAATGTATTAAAGTAATGACCTTTATTTGAATAATAAAGTGGAGAAATTCGCATATCTGTAGACGCGAATGATTTTTTATTTTAGAATGTTATGGTCCGAAGTTTTTCTCCCACGGGAACAACTGTAACTGGAACAACCGTGTTACTGTTCCGAAATACCGATACAGAAAAATAGGAAAATCTATTTTTAGTGGCCGAACAAAGGTTAGGTTTCGGCTTGTTTCGGCCAAAAAATCTAGTTTCGACAACAGTTTCGGTTTCGGCCAAAAATCGGCCGTACCTTCGGCTCAGTGTTCGTGTATTGTCGCGCGTCGTTAGGGTGAGTTTACTTACAAGATTAAGTCATTAAAACAAGTTTATTTTTGTAAATTAAGTACTTGACTGTCGTACAAATTATTGTAATCTTTGTTGAGGGTGATAATTAGGTTATTCTTTTATTTACTAGTGCTAAACACAAGATCTCAATGAATAATGATAAGAATATTGTGAACACAATTAAAATACTCAATTAGTAAGTCTATAGTTTATATCGAAGTGTTGATTTTTGACAAAGTTTTGACATGTATATATTTTTATAATATAATAGTAAAATTTTCAAGTACCTAAATTAAATTTTATTTTTCTATCAAAATCCATAGAGTTGATAAGGGGGACCCTTACCTACTTTTCTGCTTTTTTCAAGGAGGTAAAAAGTATTTTAAAGATATTCCAATGAAATTATATCCATTCATCTCTATATGAAATACTAATTAAAATAATAGTAAAATTTTCAAGTAAAATAAATTTTATTTTTATATCAAAATCCAATAAGTGTTGATAATGGGGGACCCTTACCTACTTTTCTGCCTTTTTCAAGGGGTTAAAAAGTAATTATTTTAAAGATATTCCAATGAAATTATATCCACTCATCTCTATATGAAATACTAATTAAAATTTTCAAGTAAATCAAATTTCATATTTTATCAAAATCCATAAAGAGTTGATAAGGGGAAACCCTTACCTACTTTTCTATTTTTTTGAAGGGGTAAAATGTAATTATTTTAAAGATATTTCAAAGAAATTATGTATATCCATTCATATCTATATGAAATACTAATTAAAATAATAATAAAATTTTAAAGTAAATTAAATTTTATTTTTCTATTAAAATTTTGAAGGGGGTAAAAAGTAATTATTTTAAAGATATTTCAAAGAAATTATGTATATCCATTCATCTCTAAATGAAATACTAATTAAAATAATATTAAAATTTTCAAGTAAATAAAATTTTATTTTTCTATCAAAATCCATAAAGAGTTGATAAGGGGGACCATTACCTATCATACATTCTTATTCTAACTTAGGCCTTCACCATTTATTTTCTCATCTCATCCACCACAATATTTTCAATCGATCTCATGAGTCTAAATATAAGCCAAAACATCTGAAGTCTCTTTAGCAAAAAATCTTCAAGATTTTTTTTATTCTTATTTTAACTTCTTTATTAAAAATTTGAAATACTATTTTTTAATATTATGAAATTTTACTACTCTATAAAGATCACTAATATTACTCTCTCTATTTCTTGTAGCATCCAGTCTATCAGCATGTCGGTTGTCATGAGGGAATTAAAGGGTTAATCCCTCTATGGTTTACAAAACATTTTACAAATCAAGAAAATTTCGCTATTTTTTTTTTTTTTTTTTTTTTTTTTTGCTATACTATATTTAGAAGGTGAATTGTTAGGGATCTTGGAATTTGGCTAATATTTGTAATTCAGAGTAGTTCGTCCTCAAAACATTTTCAAACCCCTACCATAAAAAAATCCTGCCACCGCCTATGTTTATATATGTATGTTGCTTAGATTAATAAAATTTTAGAATAAAAAATAACTCTTAAATATGTTAAAATATAAAAATAAATCTTCAAAAAATCATTCATTCTTGCTTGCTTTTTCAACAAATAAAATTTTGTTAACATTAGCTATCTTATCTCATTATAGAAATACACACATATTATTATGATTTCTTTTTCATAAATAAATGTTTAGAGAATATATGATTTTTTTGCATTGTTATAGGTGGTAGAAGGAAGTGTTGAGTGATTATGGATATTGAAAAGAGATTTATGCTTTTTTTAAGCAACTTTAGAATAGGACCTAAGTTGGGAGTAATGACACTCTAGCTAGGTCCCCATCGTCACGCCGCCTAGCATGCATTAATATATACCTATACCTAACTATATAATGTGTATATGTATACATAAAGTTTGTGAACTATGTCAACACGAATGGGCAACCTCATACTAAAGTTTGTTCTAAAGCCGGAAGATAAATCAATTAATTATGAGCTTGTAAACAGTTTTTCAAACATTTTTGAAAAGTTATATGCCGATATTATCAATATATTTTAATCTTTTTATAAAAAACTTTTTAATTTTAATTTAAATAAAAAGAGTAAAATGCTAATTGAAAATGTATTTTAATTTAATTTAATACCTAATTTTTGTTTTCTTTTGCAGGTATAGCTAAACTATTTATTCTCATGATTTTTTGTACTACTATTAATTGACACTGAGAGATTATTAAAAATAGCATCCAATAATAAAATATATAATATTGTCTTGTTAATAACTTTCAATTTATAGAAATTTTATCATAACTCACCTAATAATATGTTAAACTAGCTACAAGACCCGCCTCCGGCGGCCCTCTTGCTACCCCCAGATCTCGAACCCCAACCTCACCCTTACCCCCCACTGAACCATGCCCCCAACCCCAGCCCCCACACCACCACCACAACACTCCATTCCGCCCCCTAACCCACTAACCCCCCTCGGCCCAACCCCCACCCCCGCACCATGCATCCGTTCCCAACCCTGCGCACCACAGCCAGGCCTAGCTCCCTGGACCTCACCCCCGCTATGCCCTCTGGACTCCACCCCGCACCACCCCCTGCACCCCCACCCTACTCCGCCACACTCCTCACCCCACCCCCATTCCACCCCCTCGCCCACCCTCCGCACCCAGTTTTTGAATTTCTAGCCTTCTAGTGACCCACAGATTATGTATACAAAATTTGGTTGAGTTTGGCCCAAGAGAAAGAATCTTCATTTTTTGACCCCCCCCCCATCTTGGGTGGTTAGTTTTTGCATTTCTAGCTCTCTAGAGGCCCAGAGATTATGTATACAAAATTTGGTTGAGTTTGTTCCAAGAGCAAGAATTTACATTTTTCACCCTCCCCACTTTTTGGGAGCTTCTTTGGGGAAATTTTTTAAACAAATGTTGTCAGAAATCACATCCCCTACAACTTTGTTTATCATAAAATTTGCTGTAGGGTTAATAGTTTAGGAGTTATTTGATAATTTTCATTCGTGCCCCCACCCAAACCCCCTTCTGGGGTCAAAATATCAAAACGTTATATAGCTAAAAACGTAAGTTAGAAGACATCTGATGTAAATATGAAATTTCATAATAATCCCTTCAGCCGTTTTTACGTGAATCGTGAGCAACTTTCCGGAAACCACTGAAACAGACAGACAGACATACAGACAGGAATTTTTTAGGGTGTTTTCGTTCATAACTTTGCTTTAAACGTGTGCAACCAAAATTTGGTGTGATTTGGAACAATGTACAGACAAAACCTTAATTTTATATATATAGATTATTAATATAATAATATAAATTCTTAGGTATTTGAACTTTGAAAAATCAGCAATAAACAAGTAATTACTAACAATACGATTTAGCAGTGTTTTATCTAGAAGTAATTCTAAAATTATAATAGCTAAAAATCTGCAAAAATTATGAAGGATAGCTACTATTATAAGGTTAAGGTGACAGAGTTTCAAATTTTTTGAACCATTGCATTGGTCGGAATAAAAATTGACATTTCAATGCAAAAAACCCCATGTTATTTAAATGGGAAAATTGCATCGCTGTGCGGCACATGTTAAAATTGAGATAGAAACTTGAAACTTGGGGGATATTTATTTTTTTATTTATTTCAAACCATGTGAGCCTCTTCGAAAATACCCAAAATAAGGAGCACCCGAATGGACACCATACTTTAAAGGAAAAAATTAACTTTTTCACCCTCGAAAAAATCTGGAATGAATACAAAGGGTCCCTCTGTGGTCTCAATCCTTGATTTTTTTGAAAAATAAAATATTATTTCCAAATAAATTTTTATCAATTCTAATATAAGATTATTTAGAGACAACAAATATGCTATTTATTTTGATATTAACTGAAAAAATTTAACTTTTTCACCCTCGAAAAAATCTGGAATGAATACAAAGGGTCGTCCCTGTGGTCTCAATCCTTGATTTTTTTAGAAAAATAAATTAATTCAAAGATATTTTTATCAATTCTAATATAAGAGTATTTAGAGACAACAAATACACTATTTATTTCGATATTAACCGAAAATTTTTTAAATTTTCTTTTGAAAGCTTTTACTCAAAATTTGATTACTGTACACCATATATTGTATGATATTGAGGCATGACAAATACCTAAACAACTAATTCTTGGGAAAGTTTATTAGCAATAAAGAAATCTCTCATGTCAAAGGCCCTAGAAATAAAGAACAGAAGGAGGAAAGAGAAAACCAGAATGGTAGGTTTATAAGTAAAATAAAGCAATTGCACAATCAGTTCAGAAATGCTGGATCGTTTTCCAGTGGATAATTTTTAAAGCCTAGCGCGACTAGGATTTAACGAGATAATTTAAGTATAATCCAATACCGTTTGAGATGAATTAATCTAAGCCTCACTACTCAGTATCCTAAACATCATTATTAAGATTTAATATCTCAATTACATTGCCTTCCTTAGACTTTATCAAAATATCATAAAGAGATGGAATTTAGGGAAAGCTTGGTAGAGATGTCTAACTTTGCAATTATCCCTCTGGGCCTTTGACTATTCATTTACATCAAAGTTTATATATTATATATAGGTATATATGGTAGTATGTTGATATTCGAGTAAATATTAAAATATTCAAAGGCTGTAATTACTATGATTTTATATTAATTTATGCAGTGAATGTGGAAGAAGTGTTAAGGCATTGAAATGGATGCCGAGCGTTTTCCTGACAGAAATACACCCTCGCAAGCTTCATTTTATCGTGCTGTAAACTGTTTAAAAAAATAAAAAAAAGTAAATGTAAAGGCTAGGAAGAAACTGAAACAGGCCAAAATAAGGAAATTGGAACTGAAATTCATCCAGAAGACTTGGCGATACACTCATACACTCTGGAATGTCTCAGAACAGTGTCGAAAAATTATTAAATTATTAATTATTATTGAATTATTTATTTAATAATTAAATATTTGATCATTATTGTTTTGAATGATTTTGAATTAATTTGAATGATTGTTAAAAATAATTATTATAATTTTTTTTTTTTTTGAGATTATATTGATTTAATATTTTTTATTATTTGATGTACGTATAAAAAATAGTTCTAATAAAAGTTGTTCAGTTTTGTTTGTAGATTCAGAATATATAGAAATATATAGGTTTCTATTTAAAAAACAGAAGTTGACCTCGAAATATCCTTGAAAGCTTGTTCTTGCTCGACAAAAAATAGCATAGTTTAGTTTTCACCCCTGATATAAATAAACTTTTGTTTGAAACTTTTTTTCATATAATTTTTTTCCTGACATTGTATTTTAATTATAAGACTGTCTCAAGATAAATAAAAAAAAAAAAAAACTCACCCGGTATACTATATGAACTGGCTTTCTTCGTTTTTAAGACCATTTCAATTCTGCCTTCAACAAAAAATGCTCTATTTAAACTCAAGAATTTTAAATAGTTCTATTAAGCAAATAATAATCTCTTAAATCAGTGTAGCTACGTATAATGAAGATTTAGGATCATTATAAACACTTATTTTCATTGTTGTGAATTTTCGATTTAATAAATATTTATTTAATAATTAATTATTCAATCATTATTATTTGATAATTAAGTTGAATAATTGTTAAAAATAATTATTAAGATTTTTTGTGATCTAATTGATTTAATATTTTTTTTATTTGATGGCGGATAAAAAAATAGTTCTTATGAAAGTTGTTCAGTTTTTTTAGTAGATTCAGTATATGTACAGAAATATATAGGTTTCCATTTAAAAAGAGAAGTTGACCTGGAAATATTGTTGTGCCCGTCGATAATTTTTTCCTTAAATAAATATAATTATTCTTAAGGGTAATATTTTGGCAGTCGGCATCCCTTTTTATTTTTCGAACTTTACAATAGGGAAGGGTCTTTATGATTGCATTTCTGGCGAGTCGTAAATAAATGTCAAATGGCTTTTAGACCAGATGGTGATTGTAAATGTCATTTTTGCGTGGGAAAATTCTAGAGAGTAAGTTTCTAGAAATGGGAGGAATGATTTTAAGATACGCCCCGCTAATTAAGAATTTGGCTTATGAGAAGTAATCTTAAAATTTCGATTCTTCAAGCAGTTTTTGAGTCAGTTAGAGAGTGAGGCAGTTCTATTCTGAAGCCTGGTTGGGTAGTCAGTTGTGAATTGGAGTTGAGAGACGAGTTTTAAGCTCTCCAGCCATCAGCATGGAGAAATGTATTAATTATAAAATAACTAATAAAAATAATCAATATTAAATAATGCTCTTTCTTTGAACGATCTCTCCTACTTCAATTAAATCATCAAATCAGCATCAGGCCTGAAACAGGTCGAATCGCTTGGGCACGTTACCAGACCATTCACGGGGAACTTCTTCGAGATAAATCAACAAATCGCCAACCTTACTCTGGTCAAGAAGGGTTGCAACCAAAAACTTAAAGTGTTGTCGTAACAATATCCTTGAAAGCTTGTTCTAGGTCGACAAACAATTGAGTAGTTTAGTTTCCCCCTGATATAAATAAATTTTTATTTGAAACTTTTTTCATATAATGCACTGTTTTTGAGTTATAAGACTGTCTCAAGATAAAAAAACTCACCCGGTATATGAAGGTATTTAAAGTATTTTTTATTATATAGAAAATATATCAGCAGTTTCAGTATTTAAAGGGCAAGCGTAGTGGATAAATGAAGCGACTATCAAACCCGAAACTCAATATTGATTGTTGTTTCAGAAAATTAATTAACCTATAAATAATGGAGAAGACAATATAATATCATGCCAATGGACAATTTTCTCAATATGTTACTAATGTGAGAATATTATTCAAAGAAGCCAAAATAGTAAACGAGTAAACTATATCTGTGAAGAGTATTTGGCTACATTAAATATTCTTTTTATAAGATGTTTTAGTATAAAGCTATTATGACCTGTTTTAATTTACAGTCAGATATTTTTATCTGTTTGACGAGAAAGATCTTAACGACTACTTACATCCTGGTTGAGTTAACATAAGGATCTGAGAAAATGAACCGAACCAATAAATTTGAAAAGGACACCTTCATTAATTCCCTCATAAAATAAGAACAAATAAATATCAATAACAATTTTTATAGACAAATAGGCATGAAAGATAAATGATGAAATTAATTCTCAGAAATAAAGTTCTAAACTACACCATCAGAAAATCACAAATTCGGAGTAGATCTGGATGGACAATCTGGCACGATCATTCGATAACAGATGGAATAGAGGAATAAGGCTATTCCATAAATCTTTCTTCAAACAAGAGTTGCCCTCTAAAGAGGTGGACTGATGATTTAAAAAGGAGCATTCAAAAAGCTAGCACAATAAGTTGAAAAGTGAAAACATCCTCAGGAATCTATGGAAATACTAAAAAGAATATCATTTTAAACTTTGTTGTCTAATTTCTAGGTGCGAAAACAAAAATTTCCCTGATATCAACTTCGATTCGAATACCCTGAAAATGTGTGACAACCTATCCCATGTTGGGCGTCTCTATCGCATCTGACCTGTCTTGGAATGAACACATCTCTGTGGCGAAATCTGCAGCAAGGAAGATTGGATACTTATTCAGGTCCAAGCGATTTTCATCACCCCCCCCACATCTTCTCACCATCTACAAAGCCCAAATCCGCCCATGTCTCGAATACGGCTCTCATCTATGGAGAGGAGCCTTTAAATATTCTCTTGCTTCCTTGGATGCAATTCAAAAACGAGCCGTCAGGCTAATTGACAATTCTACCCTCACCGACTCCCTCGACCCGCCTGCTCATCGAAGAAATGTCTCTGCCCTTTCCCTTTTCTATAGATACTATCACGACAGGTGCTCTGATAAGATAAAATCAATAATTCCCCCTAAAGCATGCTTTGCGCGTAACGCGCGTTTTGCCGACTCCCATCACTCTTATTAGAAAAGTGTCGGACCACTTCATTCGCCAATTGGTATATCCCCATGACTTCAAGGAACTGGAACTCTCTCCTAGCCTCCATCTTTCCCAGCACTTATAATCTTCAAACCTTCAAAACCCGAGTGCATAAACACCTACATCTCCACCCTCTCACTTAATCAACTTTCCATTCTCTTCGGTAATGCAAGGGTCTTTCGAGATCAATAGGAGCTGCATCTTTACTGGTGCGCCCCTTCTTGCATTCGATTGCATTAAAAAACAAACAAAAAAAAAAAAACTAAATGTATAATCTCCACCTTTAACTTCACTCCTACGACATTTTTACACACAAAGCAAGCTATTAACTACCAACAGAAGGTCACTATCTATTTAACACCTTTTAACCAAAAACAGCCTTAATTATCATAAATCTCAATATTATATTTGGTTTGTTTTATTACACTACGTCCAACTCTGGTTATAATTGTCTGGTGGCTTCAAAATAGTTGGCGGATTGAGATAATTTTTTTGTTTAACTTTTAGTTGTTCCACTGATATTTGTTGATTAGCTGGCAGCGCAGCGTTTAAATGTTAGTAAACAAATAGACGGTAAGACACTTAACTAGATATTTAAAGTTAGCAACTAGATATTTAAAGCTAGCATTTAGAAATTTTAACACTATTATAAAAACCTAAATATTAATATTATGTAAATTACTAATATATGAATCTAAAGAAAGATCAATTTTTTATTCCAGCCAAAGCAATGGTTCAAAAAATTTGAAACTCTGTAGACTTTATCCTTATAATAGTAGCTATCCTTCAGATTTTTAGCTATTATAATTTTGGAGTCTATAACTTACTAATACTAAGTTATAGCAGTATTTTATCTAGATGTAACTCCAAAATTGTAATAGCTAAAAATATGTATACATTCTGAATGATAGCTACTATTATAAGGATAAAGTCTACAGAGTTTCAAATTTTTTGAACCATTACTTTGGTCGGAATAGAAAATTGATTGTTCAATGCCAGAAACCCCATATTATTTAGATGGGAAACTTAATCGTACTAGCACTAGGTTAAAATTGAGATAGAGCCTTGCAGGATATTTTTTTTTATTTATTTCTAACCATAAGAGCCCCTGTCAGCGTAAA
Organism: Forficula auricularia; assembly: GCA_024734495.1. Lineage (NCBI taxonomy): Eukaryota > Metazoa > Arthropoda > Insecta > Dermaptera > Forficulidae > Forficula > Forficula auricularia. The sequence continues at coordinate 1,337,442 of JALMQS010000140.1, read as the reverse complement.
TATGCGAAAATATCCAAAATAAGGAGCATCCTAATATGAATATAAAATACAAACGCCAATAATAATATAGCAAAAATTTCTATAGAAAATCAATCAACTACTAACTACTAAATCGGAGGTGTTGTGGGTTATTTTAGAAGGATTGTTCCACCCTTTCCCGAAGGGAAAATAATCCGTAACTCATAACACCTCGGATTTAGTATTTGACCACTTCTTTTGTATTCTATAGTAAGCAATTACTCCTAAACCGAGATAGTTTATTTGATTCAAAAGGTTATTTAATACCTAATGCGTATTTTGACAGTTTAGTTATCATCAAAATTTTGCCATGGAAAATTTTTATTTATTTATTTGAGTTCATCAATGTCAGTTTTGGCTAGATTGATTTTCATTAAAATCCCTTTTATATCTGATGAACTTATATATAAAACCCATCTATTTATCTAAATCTACATATAAATAATTCTATATACCACACAAGGGAAAATTCAATTTCTTTGAAAGGTTTTTCCTTCCCTGAATCAATATCTTCTCCCCCTGTCCCTAGAGGATCTGAATCGTTTTAGTGATGTATGTTTTTTATTTATTTTTTTTATTTTTCTAATTTAGATGAGTTTAATTGAATACCAAAAATATCCTACTCAATGCTAATTAATGTTAGACTAGATATAAAGACAAGGTCAAGGTGCTTCCTAAAAAAGATATATACCATAATTGGAGTAGCCATTTTTTATTTATTTGAGTTCCTATGATAGAGCTTTTCACAGGAATTGATTAATCTATATTTAATGCATTAGTTATATAGGTAATCCATAAATCGATTTTAATGAAGCAATTATTTTGTAATTTGAAAATAATTGTTGCTTTCGCTACCTTTTCAACATGTGTAACATGACGAAAAGTAAAGAAAAATTTTGATTTTATAAAAATAAAAGAGTATTTATTGAAAATGTTTTCCCTTTATAATATTTTGTATCCGACGTTTCGGAGGATTTTCCCTTCTTCTTTAGGATTCCAAGAAAAGCTAACTTATACCTGTTTTTAGTTGCCTTTTATGTAATGTTATGTATGTCACGAATTATGTTACCATATATTGTGATCATAATAAGAGAAGATGGTAGGGCTTAAAGGGAGAAGTGGAGGCCCTATCAAACAACAATAATATTATTTAATGTGTAAAAGCCAAGTTTTAGGAAAATAATTTCAACTAAAAATGTGAAATCAATAAATAAATATATGTTAGATGGATATGTAAAATGAAAAATATGCATTTTAATTGAATTAACTAAAATATATTCTCGACTCATTTACTAAATTGATGATGTTGATGAACTTGACAGCACATTAGATCTCACTTTTTATGGCAAACAGTTTTTATTAATCAAACTTGGCCTTTTTTTACACAAGTGTTGTTGGGATTATCTTTGTATAAGAAGTTAAATAATTAAATAATACATTTTCATTGAATAATGTATAAAATATTCTCATTGAATATTTATTTAACAAATTGAAAAACATTTCATGTAATGTTTTCAGAAAACGAATATTTTAAATTAATTAATAAATACAATATGTCATTCCTTGTATCATACATGAGATAAAATATTGTTTTAGATCTTGGAAATTTGTTCTTTTGTAAAATTTGCCACAAGAGGTATTTATATATATCTACAACATATAGAAATCTCCGTTTTGTTTGTTGTTTAGTAATGTAATGAAAAAAAATAGAAATATATATGCTAAAATATGAAATTAATAGATATTATAAAACAATTAATTATTAATAATTTCATTCAATTTTGAATGAAATCGATTCATTACTTTTTGAGAAAATCGTCAAAAACCCCGAAAAGCGTCTATGAAAGACCGTTTTAGAAGCATTTTAAAATTCTTTGTTTCTTTTCATATGACTTTTTTAACTTTTTTCAAAAGCATCTCGTGCTTTCAAAAAATATCGTTTTTTGACGGTTAAAATGGTTTTTGAACATTTTCCCAAAAGTACTTAATCAATTTGGTTCAAAATTGAATTTAATTTTTAATTAATTAATTGTTTTATAATATCTATTAATTTCATATTAAAAGAAATTCATACGGAGTTATTAGAGTTTTTCAAATTAGACCTCAAATAAACTACCCTGTAAAACTCAAATTTCTTAATAGTAATTATTTGATATAAAAGATAAATGAAAATAACACACAAATATGAAAATTCAACAGATTTGAATAAATATCTAATGAGAAAAAAAAAGCTTTTGGCCATTTCTAGTTGATTCGCTACAGGAGAGAAGAAATTGAGTCTTTTCATACAATTTCTTTTAAACTACAAAATTCTATTCTCTTATATAATAGACATAGTGTGTACCTTCAGCTAGATGAAATTGATAAAATAAGATCGTTTTCTTTCTCATTTATAATTTATTTGGTGTGATTTATCAAGAAGCTGGGTCACAAATTACCCGTCATCAGCGAGTCATTTGTTACGGTTTTCTAGCTTTTTACCACTTTCTTAAAAACTTTTCGTTAAAATAGAATATAATTATTAATAATCGATTGTTTTATAATTTTTTTTAATTTATATTTTTTTTAAATTATTTCAAAGTAGTAGTCAGCGTTTTTCAAATTAGACTTCAAATAGACTACTCGTTAAAATGCAAATATTCGAATAAAAGCTATTTGAGATAGATACTAAAAGATACTAAAGATACTAAAGATACTAGATACTAAAAGATAAAAGAAAATATTTCATAGATTTGAAATTTAAAAGATTTAATTGAATATGTGATGAGGAAAAAAATTAAACCATTTTGCCATTTCAAGTCAACTCGCTGTCACAGTGAAGAAACTGAAGGTTTTCATAACATTTCATTTAAACTACAAAATTCTCAATTGAAATGCTATTTTCTTATATTCGAATGATTATGTGCACCTTCACATAGATTAAATCGAATTATAATGGATACTTAATATTTTTAAAGAATCTTCTACTTCTAATTTCAAGAAGTAAGGGACGATTCTGAATAACGATTTAAGCACTTCAACGATGTACTTAAATAGAATTTACATATAGTTGACACCAATGGAATGTTTTTATCGTATTTCAGAATCGACCCTTGGCAGCTTTTGTTTCAAATGGGATCCAATTAATAATTCCCCAAAAGATTAATTTTTCACCAAAATTAAGCATCCCTTTGCACGCATTATCATTTGCTTCTAGGGGCCGCATTCCTACCATTAAAAAAGAATAGGGCCAAAGCTAATTCTTTCATTCATTTCTTTAATTCTCCTTTCGAGACCCCTAATTTTAACTGACTCACTTCTGCCATTCATTCTCAAATAAATGCTTTTGAATTTTAAAGAAACCTTTTTCACCAAAAGGAAGTTAAATATTTAAATTACATCAACTAAGAAAAAACGGCCAGCTCCGCTGTTCTCGTTACAAGCTTAGTTGATTTGCCAAATTTTCCACTATAATTTATTTAAGAGAAAATCAATACCATTTTAGCGTTCTCTCTCCCTTCATTGCTGGCAGAACAATATTAGCACACCTCGATCGGAGACGTAAATTAACATTTATACGTTTACATTCGGTCAATGAGCAAATGAAGAAATACGATCAAACGTTAGAAACGAGAAATTTCTATTTTTAACTGTAAGCAAATATTAGAACCACCAACACAGAACGGCTATTATAATCATGCAACTCAAGGCCACTCACGATTTCATTTTTCTCCAAAAATAATACTTTTTACTTTCATTTATATAAAATAGGTGAAGTATGGTATATACTGAAACCGACTTTTGAAGGTTTCTAATACCAATAAAACCAATTTGATTAATATTTCACTCGAAACTTCGTTTTTCTTACAGCAATTAGTCAAATATTTGAATACTAACAAGTTCAAAATATATTGTGGGTGTCTGGGTGACCTCGTATACTCAGCAAGCCGGTCCAGCTAAGGAATGCTTGTTTATATATTTAAACCATGGATTATTTTGATTAATTCTCTAGACCAGGGGTACCTAAACTAAGGCCCGCGGGCCAAATCTGGCCCTTGAAACTTTTCCATCCGGCCAGCAGCTTCTAAAGAATTAATTCACAAATATTCACCATATTAAACATTAATCCCATATAATTAGCTTGTTATTAATATAATTTCTGAGTAATATGTTATATTCGGCCCGCCCATAGTTTTCAATGTTCACGCGTGGCCCTATCTCAAAAAAGTCAAGGGGCTCCTGCTCTAGACCGACAGGCCCGTAGAAAGTTCATTCTTTTACTAAAATGTTTGCATTCCTATTACAAAGATTAAATTTTGGGCTTAGTAGCTTAAAATCACCCAGCTGAATGCGATTTACCTACTATAGCTAATAAGCTCAAAGTTTGTATAAGCTGCAACCTTGTACCAAGTCTCATAAGATTCTCTCTATGCAAAATGCTTTCCGATCATTATTTGGTAGAGCTCTGCCATTTGGATGGTGAAAATTGAAACAAAATTTTGTGTTTACTTGTGGAACTTACAGCTAAGTTTTAGCTATATTGCTCAAATCGTTTACAGAATCGTTGTTTAATGATTTTTCTCAAATCTCGGATGCCCTCCTGCAAAGATGTGTGTTTATTTTATTGACAACAGGCTTTTAGTTTGCTTTGGTGTTGCAATTCGAAAATTTTAATGTCGAGCTAGCTGATTGTTTTCCAAAGCCAATACGTAGAATCTTTGTTGAGAGTACTTCAACAGCGGTGACGCTTATTCTGACCTCATCACACACAGAATCAATAGTAATCTGATTAATTTGCAACCAACCCGCTAATAGATTTATTCTATTGAAATGATTAACCCTGTCAATTTAAATTACATTCCCTATTCTCGTATTTATAATCAGAATCATTCGAATCAGTCAAAATGTATTTAAAAAAAAAAATACCTCTTACTCTTTATAATACCTCAACATTACCCACATTAAGTCTGTCTCTCCGTCCTTCCTCGATTACACCCTTGAATTCAATTCATATGATATTTAATATTTAGCAATCTATAATAAAATTTATGATTTTTTAATTTTAAGTACGTTTGAATCGATCAATTGTTTTTCAGGTTGAACAAAATAGAAATAGCTACTATAAGATTTATCTTCAATCGCCTAGGTAAGTCAAATTTCGCTGCGCATCCAAGTTTGTAAAATGAAGGTCAAGTCATAGTTTTATTGCGTGCTAAACTGCCGACAAAATTACGTTTTAAAACAGAGCAACGCCAATTTGATAATATCAATCTTTTAGTATACCAGTAGAAAATAGACTATGCTTTTTGTAGCACAGTCACCCCTACTAACTATCTGGTATTATGGACAACAAGATGGCGTCATCACAGCGAAATTCAAGTCAAAATCAGTTTCTTCATAGTTTTAATTGAAAATCAACTAGAATGGCTGATTATTACATAGATTCAAAGAAAGCTCCAGCTTTTTAGATGATGCCGAGGCCCTACTAACTTGAGATTGATTTTTCAAGATAAGGTAGGTGTAGAATTAAAGCTAATTCTAGATATTATAACTTCATTGTATAGGCGTAGCGACTCCCAGAAGCTATATCATATTTTTTGTGAAAGACTACGTCTCGGATAATTTGTTTTTAGATACTGTTTAATCCGAAACACCTGGCAGGTAGAATTGTGAATATTATAATCCGGGTGAGTTTTTTTTTTTTATCTTGAGACAGTCTTATAACTCAAAAACATTGCATTATATGAAAAAAGTTCCGAATAAAAGTTTATTTATATCAAGGAGGAAACTAAACTACTCTATTATTTGTCGACCTAGAACAAGCTTTCAAGGGTATTTTGAGGTCAAGTTCCGTTTTTAAATGGAAACCTATATTTTCTCTTAACATAACCTAAATCTATAAAAAGAAAACTGAACAACTTTCATATGAACTATTTTTTATACGACATCAAATAAAAAAAATATTAAATCAATTAGATCTCAAAAAAAAACTCCAAATAATAATTATTCTTAACAATTATTCAACTTAATTATCAAATAATAATGATCAAATATTTAATTATTAAATAAATAATTTAATAATAATTAATAATTTAATAATTTTCCGACAATGTTCTGTGACATTCTAGAGTGTATCGCAAGTCTTCTGGATGAAACATCTTTCTTCAACAAAAAAATGCTCTATTTTTATTATGGTAATACAATATAACTATCTACTGAATTGACATGAGAAATGAACTTTTTTAAGCTCAATAATTTTAAATAGATCTATTAAGTAGAAATTAATCTCTTAAATCTGTGAATAATAAAGTTTTAATATCATTATAAACACTTATTTTCATTGTTGTAACTTTTCAATTTAATCATTAGTACCTGGAGCCACCGAGCGATTCACGGTAACCAAACGCCCCCTGGACCCCACCCCAACCCCACTCCGAAACTGCGCACCTCTCCCCCGGATCCCCCACCATTGCATCCCACCTCCTGCACTCCCCACCCCGCACCCAGTTTTTGCATTTCTAGCTTTCTAGTGGTCCACAGATTATGTGTATATAGGTATATAAATAAATTCCGTATAATTATTTTTTTTAATTAAATTAACAATTTATCGAGTTTTTTAATCAATTAAATAAATAATAAATAATAATTTTATTGAGGCAATTTTTTACATGAAATAATGTATACATTGTATGTGAAGCTTGTATTTCTGAGATTAGTTCCCCATCATCGACTGTACTTGATCTTCTAGCTTGCGATAATATTTTTAGTAAGTGTTTTTTAATAAGAGGAATTTTAATCAATTAAATTGGCAAATTCTAATATATAACAATATTTGGTATAAAGTATTCGTGGGTTTTAAAATTGAAAAACCAATTAATAAATAAAAGATAATTGAAAAAAATGTAAACAAACTTTTTATTGAGATTTTCATCTATCAAATAATTACTTTAATTAAGAAAAGATCAATGAAGATGAAATTTTTCGAGGTCCAGACCTAGCCAGATCGTTTTCTCATCCTCAAAACTTGTTAATCGGTAGAGCCGTTTTCAAAAATAGAACTAAGATACAAATATACAAACAAATAATAATAAATAAATATATAAATATATATACAATTTTTGCTCGTTTAATAAGAGTAGATTTATTTAATAATTAAACATTTGATTTTTTTGAGATCTAATTGATTTAATATTATTTTTATTTGATGTCGTAAAAAAATAGTGTTGTTCAGTTTTTTCTAAATTTAGGAAATGTATAGAAAAATATAGGTTTCTGTTTAAAAAACAGAACTAGACCTTCAAATACCATTGAAAGTTTGTTCTAGGTCGACAAACAATAGTGTAGTTTAGTTTCTTCTTTGATATAAATAAACTTTCATTTGAAACTTTTTTCATAAATGCACTGTTCTTGAGTTATAAGACTGTCTCAAGATAAAAAACTCACACGGTATATTTAAAAAAATTACAAATATTTTTATACAACAATCTTGAATTCATTTATTTTAAAACCAAACTTTTCGGGAGAATTTCTGAATTTTAGAGGAAGCAACTTTTTTTTTCTTTTTTGAAAATTTTCACTATTGAAAAAGGGAGAAATTTTCCCGAAACGTTTGGTTTTAAAATAAACGTGTTCAAGATTGTTTTATAAAATATTTGTTTTTTTCATTTATAAACAATCAATAATATTTTTTTTCTTTTCATTTAATAATAAATGGATTTCAAGATTATTATATCAGCTTGTATTTAGACCTTAAACTGTTTCCTTTTTTTAAATAAATAAATAGTATTTCCATAGTATTAATCAGCCACATGTTGCTTTTCTTCTTTGTGAATCGATGCATCAAGGTCAAGGCCGTTTGCTAACTAAGATTATTCTTTGATTTTAAAATTTCTATCATTTGATTAGACCAGTGATCTTCAAACTTTGTCGACTTACGGAACACTTATAACTATAAGGTTATTTCGGGGAACCCCATTCCACCCTTAAAAAAATACTTATATCTTAAAATAGTATTTAAATGTAAATCAATATGTTATAAGTACTATATGTAAAGACAATTAAAGAAAAGTATTGTATTTTTTATTAAAAAATGTTAACATAAAATTAATGTAATTTACTCAATTAATACATCAGCCCGAATACATCTATAAAATGTTCACTTTTAAATCATCCATACATAATCGCGCTTTTCGGGTTGATTCAAATCGTATTCATATTCCGAGTCACCGGTCCGAGGTGGTGAATAGGTCATTCACTATCACTGCTGCCCGACTGTGGAATTCATTACCTTCATTCACCCGTTCATCTTCATAATCACTTATCTTCAATCGTGGTCTCTTGGCATGTATTCGCGGGGGCGGGTTTCGGGAGTGAGCGTCTCTTTTTGGCGTCTCTCTTTTATGGTGTATCTTTTCCCTCCTGCTGGCTCTCTCACCTTCCTTTCGCTGGAGCTTTCTTTTTCGCACACACTTTTTATTTTTATTTTTCTCCTCTTTGTTTTATATTAATTATTCTTTTTTACTGCTCATATGAGGCAAACTGCCTCAGAGCATTGTGTAAAGTTAAATTTTAAGAATTATGAATGAATTGCGCCGCTGCGAACGAATCGACAGCCCACACACGAAGATTAATTTTCAAATATAACTAAATGTATCTTTATTTTTTATTTTAGTTAAAAACACTAGTCAATCAGTGTGAGTGCTTTATAATTGTTTTATTTATAATTTGGGAATAAATTTCTTTAAGAAATTGGGGGATTTTCTCTTTCATCTCTCCCAGCATAACTTTTAATTATATATTTGTGATTTCATAATAAAATACATTAAATTAAATGATTTTCAATTGAGAAAGTTTTAAAAAATTTTTTTTTCTAAATTCATTTTCAATTGATAAATTCATATTTAGTCCGTTAATAATGTCTGAAGGGTGAACATAGTGGCGACAAATCGATCAATTATTCCGGAATCGGCAGCTCTCACAAGAAGATTCTGATTAATTTTCATATATAACTAAATGTATCTTTATTTTTTATTTTAGTTAAAAACACTAGTCAACTAGTGTAATTGTTTTTTTTTCCAATTTTTATTTTGACTCGCGGAACACCCATGCAGAGATCTATAGCGAATCCTCGGGGTTCGTTGATTTTTAAAATTATAGCCATCGTAATAATTTGACATATTTCTTTAATTTTACTTGATTGTTTATCTTTATTTGTTATTTGATCAAATGCCAATCTATTAAATATTAATTTACTACTCAAATCGAGATGAACTAATATTATTATTCAGAAAAGTAGAGGCTGAGGCAGCTAAAAAGTTATTGATTGAATGACCCATATAATACATACGTATATCATGTAGAACCAACAGTCTAGTATGTATTCAGAATAAAAAAACAACGCAAGCAAAGGCTACTTTACTTCCTAGTGGTCGAATTAAATTGATAAAACCTTGAAGTGGTTTCGTGAATTCTAAAAGTTTTTAACTCTTTCGATATTAAACTAATTATTCATTCTTTTTGAAATTTTATTATCAAAATAAATAAATAAATAGATTAATTAATTAATTAAATATTAATAATTTTCTCTGGTTACAAGCTTTCACAATTCTTAATTTTATTGTTTGATTTGAAAATACCTATTCTATTATCCGTCATTAATCATGAAATGGTCTGCTTCTTAAGCTATAACAATTAATAATAATAGGGCTAAATTTGAAGCACCATTTAAAATTAACATTTTAATCACAATATAATTTCACCTATGAAAATTGAAATTTTTGATACAGTGAAACCCCTCAAATCCGAGACTCGGAAATCCGAGATCCCGGGAAAAAAGAGAGACTTATTTTACCTTATTTTACATAATTAGTTGAAAAATTAACAAAGAAGTACAGTTAGCATACTTAACAAAGTGTAAATTTTGTTCCCGAACCGATTAGAAAGATAGAGATTCGCCTGTGTGTTCTAGGTTATGCATTCAAATCGAACGTTCTAAAATGCGGGTTGCATCATTAGGCGTTAAATATTAAAACCTTATGAATTTGAATATCGATAAAATAGAATAAAAAATTCATATAATTTTAATCTAGACAGACAAACACACACATCGGGATTAAATTTATTAATTACTAGCTACAAGGCCCGCCTTCGGCGGCCGTCTTGCTGGGCAGGAGGCACGCCCCCTGGACCCCCAGCCCACGAACCCCACCCTCACCCCCTAAACCCACCCAGCATCCCACCCCACCCCCACCACCACTCCAGCACTCTAACCCATGAACCCCACCCCCGCATCATGCCCAACCCCCGCCCCCACACCATCACCCAACACTCCATCCGTAACCCCCCCATGCACCTGTGCCCCCCCCCCCCACCGCCTCAGCCCACTGGACCCCACCCCCGCTGCGCTCCCTGGACTCCACCTCGCACTACCCCCTACAGCCCCACCCTACTTCGCCTTACTCCTCACCCAACCCCCATTCCACCCCGCGCACCCCATACCCTAACCCTTCCCTACTCCATTCCACCCCCGCATTCACCCTCCGCACACAGTTTTTGCATTTCTAGCCTTCTAGTGACCCACAGATTATGTATACAAAATTTGGTTGAGTTTGGTCCAAGAGGAAAGAATTTTCACTTTTTGACCACCCCCTCCCCATATTGGGTGGTTAGTTTTTGCACATCTAGCTCTCTAGAGGCCCAGAGATGTATATATGAGTTTGCTCCAAGGGCAAGAATTTACATTTTTCACCCTCCTCCCCTTTTTGGAGACATTTTTTTAAACAAAAGTTGTCAGAAATCACATCCCCTAGAACTTTGTTTATTATAAAATTTGCCGTAGGGTTAATAGTTTAGGAGTTATTTGATAATTTTCATTTGTGTGTGTCCCCAAACCCCCTTCTGGGGTCAAAATATCAAAACGTTATATAGCTAAAAACGTAAGTTAGAAGACATCTGATATAAATATGAAATTTCATAATAATCCCTTCAGCCGTTTTTACGTGAATCGTGAGCAACTTTTCGGAAACCACTAAAACAGACAGACAGACAGACAGTAATTTTGTTGAGGGTGTTTTCGTTGATAACTTTGCTTGAAACGTGTCAACCAAAATTTTGAGTGATTTGGAGCAATGAACAGACAAAACCTTAATTTTTAATATATATATTTTGTCAAAAATATCTGTTAGTACGTTACCAAATGTTGTCTAGTCTCTAGCTCAAAAACTAATGTAAATATCATAACGAAATTTCACATGTAGTTTTGGTGGATTGAGATTAAGAGATTTTATTTGATATCTAACCAAAAGTTAAGGAGGGTGGGAGAGGGGGTAAATATTAAAATTATAAAATAATAAAAAACAATAAAAAAATAATGATAAAAAAAACAAGAAAAGTGAAATATACCATAAAATGCACCTATAATAAAAAAGAGACTTTTGATTTTTTCGGGGGCCAAAATTGGGCTGGGGGTTCAAAAAATAGAATTATCAATTTAAGTCTTGGACCCTTTAATGGAAGAGGAAATTTCTCACATGAACCCTATACAGAGGGTAAGAGCAGGGGTCTAAGTCTAAACTATTTTCAAACAAAAATCATAGAAAGGTGATATTTCTAATAAAATAGTATCATAATTAAAAGGAGATATTATTACTTGCTATAATCGACCCAAAATAATAATAAATAATTACAAATTATTTTATTAAATATTAAATACCTATATGAGAGGATTCAGGTGTATGATAAAGTCATGTGGATGGCCACATCAGTTTATTTATTTTGACACCCACTCGCGTACTATTACATAAATTTGTTTTGAAAAGTTTAATTGATTGTCCTGGCCCTTCTCTGGAAAATTGTCTACAAAGGTTCACGGTATTCGCTGTCAGTGAGCTTGAATAAACTAAATTTGAATGGATTTGATCATAAATTTAAGTACAATTGCTCTAAACGAATAGGCATAATAACTATATAATATTTTTCCTTCTCTTTTTCGCTTTCTGATTGTTTTTGTTAATAGATTTGAAAATGAAATTCACTGGCCAGAAGAGTTAATTGACTTGAATGAAAAGGGGATATCAACATCAATGTCTAAAATGCAAACAAAGGAACAGGGAAATCCTTTATACCTAATAATCAAATTAGCTACTTTTAAAAAATACATGATTAAAAATAAAATAAATAAATAAAACGAAAAGGGGCAAAAAGTGTTAATATTCTAAAATCGTTCTCAGATCTAGACCAAATTTTACACAATTACTCTTTAGAAACTGGAATAATTTTTGGGGTCAGATTTTTAAGGATTCCGAGATACTGCCTTCCAAAATCACCTGTCCGTGTAGGATACCCACAGGCGACTTAATACCACACACTGAGAATACTGTAAAGCAATTCAGTCTGCATCTAGCCGTGGTGAACGCTCGTTCGTTTCACTTTTATATTCATTAATATATGTTTCCCTCAAGGGCAGGAGACGCACATGAGATTCAAGTGACAGGCGACCTTGCTGGCAAATTGCGTGAGACTAGTAGAATATGAGTCTCTTGGGAATCGCTTCGTCTGTGTCTCCCCATTTAGTGCTCAACATTGGAAGTGGATTCTAAGATACTCTCAGGATACTCGAGTTTTCGTTTCGTCTCCTGGGAATTGCCTAGTGTGAAGAGTTAATTTTTAATATCCGCCTCCGTGGTGGAATGGTCAGAATAACTGACAGGCAACCCGGAGGTCTCGGGTTCGATTCCCGGCTATACCCAGACATTTTTTCTGTAAGTATAGGGTCTGGTAATAAAAATTAAGTGGGAGATAAATTTAACCGAATTTATCGCGCGGAGAATTTACCACTGCTCGAAGCCCCTAAAACCTTAGTAAATTGGATATTGAATTGTATCTAAGTTTCTGAGATTGGCTCGTGATCCCGGCTTCTTTTCCTTCTACTCTGTTCTTTTCACGATGGAAGGGCCAGCCCACATAGGCCTTGAGGGGATCCACCTTCTGGTGTATCTCCTTCTCACATCAATATCATTAAAAAAAAAAAATAATAATATGTCAGAAGGACTGTTTGTGAATTCAATCATTCAGATACAATGGTACTAACAAGATACTCTCAGGATACTCGAGTTTTCGTTTCGTCTCCTGGGAATTGCCTAATGTGAAGAGTTAATTTTTAATATGTCAGAAGGACTGTTTGGGAATACAATCATTCAGATACAATGGTACTAACATTGTCGATTGAAGTTTACCTTAAATTTCTAAGGGAATCACAAGAGGTTGTCATCTATTAAATGCGAGATGAACTTATTAATTATATGTCAGAAGGATTGTTTTTACAGCCTCGGGAATCGAATTAGAGTGGAAAAATTATCAAACTGGCTACCCTATGAAGTGAACCCTTGGGTTCGATTCCCGAAGGAGTAAAAAACAACCCTACTGACATATAATTAAAAATAATGAACCCTGAAGAAGGAGGGAATAAGCCTCCGAAACGTCGGTTTATGAATAAAAAGATAGTTTAAATTATCTTATTCTTTTTAAATGTTGGACTGCCTCATCAATATCCACTTAAAAATAATCCATTTCATTTCGAATTTAGTAGGGGACAACTCTTATGATATCCTTAAGACTTTTCTGTACGTGTCTTTGTAAGTAACAAAGATAGTGGTAAGTTTTTTAATTATTTTCAATAATTTGTATTTACTAATATACGTGCCAAGATTTCTATTTTTGAAAAATAAAATGTGTAGTCTCTGAAGATGGATGCCGTTGAGGATCCAGAATGTCCGAAGAAGATAAATAAAATTATATCACACAAAGATATTGGACGCAGTTTTATTTAACATCTATAAAGAATAATAAAATATATATCCTCCGAAACGTCGGTTTGAAAGAAAAGGAGGAAGGATTCCAATAAATTACACCTTATTTGATATGTGTTAATTTTTACTTTCCTCACTACCCCTGGGCTGCCTTCCATTACATTCAATTATATAAGTTAAATTTTTTTTGCAACGAAATTTTCTCTGGAGAGAGACGGACTGGTAGAAATTTTAATTGAAAGTAATGGAAGGCAGCCCAGGGAATGAGGAAAGAAAATTAACACATATCAAATAAGGTGTAATTTATTGGAATCCTTCCTCCTTTCCAATAAATTACACCTTATTTGATATGTGTTAATTTTTTCTTTTCCTCACTACCCCTGGGCTGCCTTCCATTACGTTCAATTAATACCAATGTTAAATATTAGTTTATCTGTATTGAGAGTTTAATCAATTGATGCTGCGAAGCCCGCCAGGGGGCTATGTCCCTGGACTCCGTAGTGGGTTTTAAAATAATAATTTAAATATCCTAATTTGAATAATTTTTTATTTGTCATGAACTATTAGTGGATTTTAGAGTTAAAAAATCACGTCGCCGTCGTCGTGCAAGTCGATTACAATAAGTAGCTATAGATACATAGATAAATTAAAAACTGTTACTCTCTGCAAAACATCATTTTAATTTCATATGAAATTGGTAAATAGATTTAGCAAAGATAGGACCGGAGAGCCAATCGAGCTGTGTCTATGAAAAATTGAAATTTGTTTGCCTAGCATTTTTTCATTCGATTATTATTGACCGAGTGAATTTTTTTATTTCAATATATCTTGAAATTGCTAGTAAAGGAGAAAAACATAGACGTCGAAGGTTTCCATAGCGATTTCGCTGGGGTCATAAAATTGTTTGCGGTTAATAAACGAGCACGGCTGTTGTTTTCTAAAACATGAAACGGATGTGCTGAATAATTGTCCAGAGAAGCAAATAATCAAGCATATAAAAATATGCATATTGAAGGAGACAAAAGAGTGTATCTTCTGCTGGAATTATAAATCTCCAATTTATTTATAACGAGACTATAGTTTCAAGAGCCTTGCCCTCTTCATCAGTCTATTAAAATTGATTCACTGGAATTAATGTATGAATGGTAAGTGAGATTTACATATAGTCTCAATCAATCAATTGTAATAGACTGATGAAGAGGGCAAATCTCTCGAAACTATAGTCTTCGTTATAAATAAATTAAAAATTTATAATCCCAGCAGAAGACACACTCTTTTGTTGTCTCCCTCAATTTATAAAAAGTGTGCTACTCTGGGCACAAAACTTTCAATTTAACATGGATATTATTAATTGTATTTTCCTGAATATCATATAGCATTTTAAGTGTTGATCGACTGAATGCATAAATTATAACTAAAGTTTCAGAAAATTTTTCAATAATCCCTCCAGATACGGCAAAGATTTCGTCAGCTGGGAATTGGAATGATCCAAGTCCACATATCCTTATTTTGAGAAATTGAATTTCCAAGTTTTCAGACCCATTGTTTTTAAATCGACAGAGTACATTTATTACACTGAGTTTTAGAAGATAGCCAACTAAAAATACTCTGGGACCAAGTGTACTTGGTTCATTTTGTAAAAAGAAGGTCTTGTACATTAGGAGTTAAAAATTTTTAAAAATGGACTTGGTTCACTTCAATTCTCAGAGCCGACGATTTGTTAAAATAAATCGGAGATCTAAAAAATGAAAACTTGTTCAATAATCGGTAGGGTCGCCCAAAATTTTAGAGAATTGGCAATTTTTTGCCATTTAACAGTTTGAGTTATAAAAATCTAACTTGGCGGTAACGGGCAAGTTATTAATGCAAACTTGTGCACCAATCTTAAGCTCACAAGCTACAATCGTTCGGTAGGCCCCATTGAAAATTCATTTTCTTTTGATTCTCCGCATTTTTCAGCTAAACGAGATACAATTTTTGACCCCTAGAGCTAGAGATTCAATCTGGGGTTAGACAATTGCAAGTGAAATCAGAAAATTAATGAAAAATTGTTGTTTAATTGATCATACGTGAGTTACGGCATTCATAGTTAATTTTAGATTGTATATTAATTTATAATAGACCTTAATAATGATCAGTGGCGTAGCCAGAAAATTTTTATGGGAGGGAGGTGTCGGTCCACAAAGCAAAATATTTAATGGGATTTTTTTTTATTAAAATAAATAGTACAGTTAATGTTTTTACCCGGAAAGTTTTGGGGTTGTTGTAATTTCTTCGAACCTTTATGTTCTTGGGTGTGCTGAATCCGAATCTGAGGTTTGCTAACAAAATTTCGTGACGGAACATTGTCAAAAATGCAAAAAATCATTTTTTGGCGGTTTTTTGCTTATAACTCGAAAACTATCAACTTTTCCTAAATAACCTTCCTTTTCAAAATGAAAGTTCATAAAATTTCATACATTCTTCTTCTCATATTTTCATTTTCTAAAATGTTTATTATTTTAGTAATTTATATGATACGACACTAACCAAGTCTATAGTTATATCATTCTAGTACAAGGAGACATGAATTGGAGTTTTCTAGAACAATCACAATTAATAGATAATTTCTCTCCTGGACTAAAACTTGTCAGGACTTGTCTTTTAGATCTTTGCACGTTCTTACATGTCAATAGATAATGGATAGTCAGGGATTATCATATCCGTGCTTTTAAAAAATTATCATTCTCATTCCTTTAATCATATTCGATTAAAACCAGGGCTGTCCATCCCGTGACCCAATATAAAGTCATAAAATTCCTTAAAACATTGAGATTTATATGTAAAAACACACAACAATTTAGCCGTGATAATTTTTTTTCTCTAAAATAAGAATCTGAAAATCTACTGTAAAGTTTTCGAAAAATAAAAGTGCTAATTTTGAATCTGGAACTAGATTTCAAGATTTCCGAAAAAATAATCATCATCATTTTGGTCTATTTTCGACTCCATTTTCATTAGAAATAAATTTTCTACTTGTAAATTTTCTGATTGAATGTTCTAGAACAACAATTAGATACCAATCAGAAAGAAAAATTGAATATTGTCTCTTTATTAGAATTTTATATTAATTATCTAGTCAGCAGAAAAAATATAAACAAATACTAATACATAATATCACTTTTTGTAAGTATGTAGGTATGTATTTACATATACGAGAAGCTATTTTCAAGTATAAAATTTACGAAAAGTAAAATTAGAAGCTCACTATGAGCTAAAAATAATAAATTTCTTATTTCTACATTATTAACTATCTTTTTTGAATAAAAAATATCAATAGAATTATAATTTTTATCCGCGGTTTGAGACAATCTTTTTTCTTCAAATGTGGCCCGTGTAAGCCAAAAGGTTGCACACCCCTGCTTTAGATAAAGCTGTTTGAGAACTACCCATAAATGGAATAAGCCTGAAATATATCAATTCTTTATTTTTGAAATACAAACGATTTGACACAAGAACAAATTTTCTACGACCTTTCATTATTGAGACTTAGGGATAGAAAGAGAGAGAGAATCATACAGACAAGCAAAAAATTATGCTTGAAAATACTTTTTGTGAATTAATTATCTATACGGAATATATTCCGATACGATGCATGTATCTAAAGAAAGTACCGTTTTGAAAAAAGTATACTTTTCATAATAATTTTATTTTCCCATGAAAGCCTGTATCCTAATCTACATTTCGACATAGTTTCCACCAATATTAAGGCATTTATTGTATCTTTCCACGTGCTTTTGTATTCCCTCCTCAAAGAAGTCTGCCGCCTGATTGGGCATCCAACACCCCTTGACATTAGAAGAAACAAATCAGATGGTACGCAAATGGGTTAGAATATTTAAAGATGACCGAACGAAAATTCATGGCGAGGAACGAAGTGGCCGTCCTTCTCTCATTACTGAAGTTTTGGTGCATAAAGTTGACGAAAAAGTGAGAGAGAACAGACGGTTTACGATTTCATCGTTATCTGATTTGTTTCCTCTAATGTCAAGAGGTGTTCTTAATGCAATTGTGACTGAACGACTAAATTATCGAAAGTTGTAGTTGATATCCAATCTGGCGGCAGAATACAAAAGCTCGTGGAAAGATACAATAAATGTCTTAATATTGGTGGAAACTATGTCGAAATGTAGATTAAGATACAGGCTTTCATGTGAAAATAAAATTGTTATGAAAAGTAAACTTGTTTTTTTTATTTCAAAACGGTACTTACTTTAGATACATGCCTCGTATATCTATCTTGGTCGGTCGGCGGGATGACGTGATATAATTTAAAAATGTTTGAAAATTGAAGTAGTCAAAAAGACATTCCGATAGTCGTCTAGCAATTCGGAAGCTAAAATGCATTCCGCTTAGAGGTAATTTAGAAGAAATTGAATGTGACAAGGAATCGTGAATAAAAATTCAGACTGTGTACTAATGAGCGTGTGCAATTGCATTCTCTCGAATTATGGTGCTCTTAAAATTCTAGCGCCATTTTCTCATCAACTTAGTCATGTGTTACATTGTTCTCTCCTACTAAGGGCTGATTGCATATAGAAGAAGAGAGGGAGTAAAGGAAGTTACCGATGGCGTTTTCTGGTGATGCATAAAAGAAATTTCTGGGTTAACTCGACCTAGTTCCACCCTTTGGTTTACATTTATTGTTTATTTTGTTGAATGTTAACTATGGGACCCACTGAAAGCTTTCTAATTTTTTACTTTACCATTTGGTCAAGTATTGTAATCGTGCATGAAGAAATTAGTTTATTTGCTTCGTTTTTTCGAAATATCTAAAAAACGCCTTAAAATATTTTGTTAAAAAAAAGAGGATTTTTTTAAGATAAGGAACTATTCATAAAATACTTTTGCAACCAGGGGGGGGGAGGGTATTGCTTAGCGTGATGAATTGATGATATGTGACAAGGGTTGAGGGGGTCTACAAGGAAACGTGTAGTTAGCACTTAATCAATTTTATTTTAATTTTTTTCTTAACTTGTCAGCAACAAATCGTTTATAGGTGCGGGGTCTAGCTTTTGTTAGGGGGTGCCAGAAAATGTGACGCATCGTGGCGAAGGAGGGTCCAAAAAAGCGAAATTTTGCGTGAGGTATTTTATGAATGGCCCCTAATGTGTTTTTTCCAAAAAATCTACATATACAATATATTTTCAATAATTTGGGCATCGAATCAACACTTCCTACTCATGTTCGTATTTGGTTGCGCCAATCGCAGCCGTGAACTTATTGCGTGTGTGATCATCGTTTTTACGATTTTTGCGCGAGAAAAAATATCGCTAGGGCAGTGTTCGTCAACTCGATGGAACAGCGCTAGGGAGGCCGCTCGCTCTGGGAACAGCCATATACAAATCTATGTTTATTTATATAATTAATTTTTCTCATTCTTGTGTAATCATCGAATCTGTGCAGATCATGTTCTGCTAATCAGAGTCCAGTCTCACATTTTACTCTCATATTTTTGCTTGTTGGTGTTCATTCTTTCCCATATCAATTGTAAATTGATAAAATATCAACTAGTGAGTTGATATTTATGTTAGAACATCACAACTGGACTTCTAATCTTCTGCTTCCTGGTAGCTGTACCATCTTCTCTCTCTCAGTATCGACTTCATTGGAAGGAAATACACACTCGTTTTATTTTTGGTACAGATTGGCCTGGAAGAAATTCTCAAATTCAACGGATTCGTCAGACCTTTTCAACAAATTGATAAGTGAACCTATTTGATCCTATACTCTTTCATACACTTTTTTTACAATTCCTTCTAACTGAAAAACTCTCTCACTTCTTATTGAATACAATCCATTTGGTTTTTTTGAACAGTTCATCTCTTCTACGCAAATAATTTCTCGAATTCATTTAACTATTATATTTATTTTATAAATAAATATGGCCGCCTTGTTAATGGCTAATTAGTTCTAATTTTAATTTTAATTAAACATTTTTAATCCTGTTACTACTAATAACTTTAATTGGAAAATTGTTAATTAGATTTAATTAATTAATTTTAAATTCATTCGTTTATTTGTCTCAAATACTTTCTGTTTAATTAACTTATAATTTACCCTGTTAATAATAATAAAAATAAAGTGATAATTTCTAATCATAATTCATATTCACAATTCAATTGGACTTTGCAATTTTTTCTCAGATAATTTGTTTTTTTTTTGCTTCTATTTTACTAATGTTAATTTTTTTATTTATTTTCGACTTTTAGATGTAAGCAAGAGCCTTCTTATTTAAATTAAATTTCTTTCATAATATGGTGATAATTTATTCACATTAAAACTAACATAAAAGTTTAAGTGCGCTGAGCAACTGAAAAACTTTTTTGGAGTCACTGTTATTATTTTTTAATCCTAGCATATTTTTTAATTTTGTTGAACTTTGAATTTTTCTATCTTTTTTCCACCCTGACTATCAGTTGGCTCAACCAGTATTCACACCAATGTCATTTTAATTATTTTAATCATAATTTTTTTCTTATAAAAATAAAAGTACTGAAAGGACTCAATTAATCTGGCCAGCCATTCTTTATTCAATAGTTTAGGATCCATAAATGCCCTACCTTATACCAACATTTTAATCCATATACTGATAACAGAGAAATAGGTAAATTTAAATTTAATTTTAAATTTTACTTATAATGCAACATATTTTATATTGTCATGATGTTTATATGTTGATTGTTCTGTGACAACAATTGATACAATCATATATTACTTATGTAGGAAAAATAAATAAATATATAAATATATATAATTATAATATAATATAACAGTCTGCTGAGAGCCGTCAATGCGAACGGTCGTGGCTAGAGGCATCCAATGTTATCAAAGTGTTTTTGTTTTTTTATTTTTGGACTAAGATCTTTGGACGCAGCGGAGCGATAGCACGCAGATAAGCATACCTGTTGCTTACTTTTTATTTATTATAATAATTATCATTTATTTGTTCTTGTTTTACCTATATAATCTATTCTGGTATAGAAGAAAACATTCATAAAAATGACATGCCCTGAGGGGTCTCCCCCTCAGGGCATCGTAGCTCTATAATAGATTTTTGTGATAATGAATATCGAAATACCGATAGTGGACCATTTTTCATTTTCTTAGAAAAAAATCACAATTAAATATTTTATCGATAAGGATGGAAATGAAATTCTCATAGATGAAAATACTCTACTTGGAGATATTGATGAAATCAAATCCAAAACAATATCTAAACCTATCCACCCAATGGTGTTTGGTAAATTTATTTACCAAAATATGAATAAATTCAACCACTCTATCCTTGGAATCTCACAAATTAACAAATTCAAAATTAGAATCCAGTTCCAAACCTCAACTGATGCAAATGCATTCATTAAAGACCCCATATTGGAAAATTCTGAATACACCGGATATATTCCCTTATTTTTTACTACTAGAATAGGAGTAGTTAGAAACTATCCTCAAGAATTAGATGCAAATGATTTCCTAGAAAATTGCTTCTGCACTTCTCCTTATAAAATTCTTAAAGCGGAGAGGATGAACCGTTTGTTGAATTCCAAAGATAATAATAATCCTCAACTATTACCAACGAATTCAATTAAAATTACATTTGGCAGCCAAATACTTCCTTATATTTTGGAAATAATATATATGATAATTATTCATAGTATGAAAGTGTTAATTGGCATTTGTGTTTCTCAATCTTGTTTCCAGACTGAGGATGGCGAAGAATGTTCGCTGAAACGTTTCTTTTTCTAAATCAACAACTATATAAGAACAATTTTTTTTTATAGAAAATTCCTTCTGTCAAAAACTGTTATCCTACATCTGATCCCAACCTCGCATCGTTTGAAGAATTACAATTTTTTCTTTTTTAAATTTTAATTGTGGGAAAATTTAACAAACAAAAAAAGACGTCTTGATATTTTCTAATTATGCAATCAGCCATAAATAATATAAATAAACTGGAACCGATTGTTGCCAAACTTTATCCAATGTACTATCTTATTCTAGGTAAAGTATTTTAAAATATAATTTAAAAAAAAATTTATATGACCTTTTTTGTGGTCCTCAAGGTACTTAATGAGAATATTAAATTTCATCAAAATTGGTTTAGTCATTTTCAAAAAATGTATAAAAAACTAAAAAAGTTCTAAAATAAAGTACTGATGTTTGTGGGCCGATATGTACCAAAAACTAATCAGCGGTTCATTTTGTTAAAATAATGGTAGGTTTTAAATTTCATTTCAATCAGTTGTTCGGTGTGGAAAATATCGTGGACGAAAAAAACGATAACATAACAACCATCCGCACGCACTTGCTGAAAAAATTGCACTTTTTGGCCTCTGGACGAGACCCCATGTGATTTTTGGCAAAACCGTCACGTGCTAAAATTCAAACTAAATGAATACTACAATTTGTGACTATAATTGAGAACATTGGTTCCGTAGTCTTTACCTGAGGACCCTTTGAAGTCGGGCTTGCTGTGAGACCGATTACAATACATTACCCATGCTTCGCATTGGATAAAGTAAAAAAGAATAAGAGTAATAGTATGTGATAAATGAAGAAAAAACAATGAGGTGCTTTATTTTGATTTAATTATCTTGTCATAATTTAATTTTTTAATTATCATATATAATAATATTTGTAATTAAATCAATTATTAACCTATCGATTAATATAAAAATTCTTAAATTTTAATTTTTATGCACATAACTTATTAGACGAGCCATTAAATCCTATCATCAACAAGTATCTTTAAGTTATTCACTATAGTATTCAGCAAATTGAGAGATCGTCTTTTAAGTGAAAGACTTAATGGTAATAAAACCGATAAGTTATTCTACCAAGCACACATTCACTCATTCACCTTTAATCATTACTCTTCCACACTCAGGGCAAAAACAGATTTTAATCACCCTAGTCTTAGTCCAAGAGATGGTGACACATTTTTGAGTACGGATTTGACCCAACTAGAAATAATGCGTACTAGTACCGTCTATGATAGTTGTACAAGAAATGGCCAGTCTGGCTGGTCTAAGCAGGTGGACCAGGTACTGCGCATGGTGTGAGTGCGGTAAAAAATACATATGTGTTAAAAAATGTTTTTGACCCACAATGAAATTAGAAAAATTATAATTTATAGTCCTTTGATTCGAGCTCATTGGAATTCCGTAATAAAATATCAATGTTAGGTGTCACCTTAGGTTCTGACCTCTCTTGGAATGACCATATTATCTCAGTAGCAAAAGCTGCAGCATGTATGCTTGGCTTTCTTTTCCGAACCAAACGATTTTTCACTCTCACTCAACTCCTTATATTATACAAGGCTCAAATTCGCCCCTGTCTTGAATATTGCTCGCATTTGTGGAGAGGAGCCTCCAAGTATTCTCTTAATACCTTAGATGCAATTCAGAGGCGAGCTATCAGACTGATAGGCGATCCTACATTAACTGACACTCTCGACTCCCTAGCCAATCGTAGATCTGTCTGCGCCCTTTCCCTTTTTTATAGATATTACCATGGCTTTTGTTCTGACGAAATAAAATCGATAATCCCACCAAAGGCTTCATTTGCGCGGGATACACGATTTTCTAAAATTCAACACCCCTACGCGCTTAAACTAGATACTAATCGAACAAACGCATTCGCCAATTCGTTTATCACTATGACATCTATAGACTGGAACTCTCTTCCCCCGACCGTCTTTCCAGCTACTTATAACCTTCAATCTTTCAAGACCAGCATCCACAGATACCTTCGACTGCTACCCAATCCCTAAATCTCCCCTTATCTTCACGTTACAAGGGTCCACCACGGACTTCAGAGGTTGTACCTTCTTGGTGCAACTTCTTCTTGTATCAATATCATTATAAAAAAAATATAAACATAATATATTCACCCCAGACCATTTGAGTGGTGGGACGTGGAAGCAGACCACCCAAAGTGTATTTTTGCATGTTGTAAAAATACACTTTGGGTGGTCTGGTTCCACGTCCCACCACTCAAATGGTCTGGGGTGAATATATTATGTTTATATTTGACTATAAATTATAATTTTTCTAATTTCATTGTGGGTCAAAAATATTTTTTAACACATATGTATTTTTTACCGCACTCACACCATGCGCAGCAGTATCTGGTCCACCTGCTTAGACCAGCCAGACCGGCCATTCCTTGTACAACTATCATAGACGGCACTATTACACATTATTTCTAGTTGGGTCAAATCCGTACTCAAAAATGTGTCACCAACTCTTGGACTATCTAAGTAGGTTCAAAAATTAAGTCACCCATTCTATGCCCCCCCCCCTAGCTAGGCTAGTGAAACACAAAGTTAAAGTAATAAAAAAAGAACAAGATTTTTCATCCTATATTTTTAGTTTCTGCGAAGCATTCTACAGAAAAATTCAATTTTATTTCTTTTGAATAAAATTAATAAAACATCAGATTAATCTTCTTATAAAATACTTTTTCTTTCAATCCAATATACTAAAAAGAGGAAAAAAAGTCGTCCCAATACTTTCAAAGAAAAAAAATAATAGAAAAAGTCATCTAAATGGAAATGATGGGATCAGTCAAACTTTTTTGAGTTCAACATCCCTTAGATTACTCTGAATCACTTATTTTTTATTTTTATTATTAATTTATTTTTTAATTTTCATTATACAGATTCTATATGAAATTGATATTTTTTATTTTAAAATTTGGTTCATATCTAAGCTGCTAAACACTTTTCTATGGAGCATAATTATAATATAAGTTACTGTATTTGCGTGAATCCTGACAAGAGAAGGAAAAAAATATAGTTTTCTGAAGGGTGACGTTAACAAGAAAATGTTTAACATTAAATAAGTAATAGAATTACTAAGGAAGAATTTTTGGATAAAATTTTATTTTATGAAAATGGGAAGATATTAGATAATAGAGAACATGTTGGAACATGAAGGATTGTTAATAAAATTGAATTTTTATGCTTGTATGTGGGTGCGAGGTCTGAAGTATTACCAATTTCTGACTGCTCTACCGTTCAAACTAACCAGTGAGCGAGGCGCTAAAATTAGATATTTTGATAATAGTATAATACATTGTTTTCAAGCTTCAACAAGCATTTGTCTAGTACTTTCCAAAAATAAGGTGATGTGGCCATCCACTTGACTTTACCATATAACCTGCTCCCTCTCTTATATTTAATATTTAATAAAATTATTTAGAATCATGTAGGGGAGAGGGGTTAGTTTTTGCAATTTTAGACTCATGGGGGCCCACTGATTATGTATACAAAATTTGGTTGAGTTTGGTACAAGAGCCTATATTTTCATTTATGACCATACCCCCTCCTCATTTCGGGTGGTTAGTTTTTCTATTTTTAGACTTCTGGGGTCCCACTGATTATGTATACAAAATTTGGTTGAGTTTGGTAAATGGCCAAGATTTTTGACCCCCCCCCCCCTCCTTATTTTGGGCGGTTAGTTTTTGCATTTTTAGACTTCTGGGGGTAAAGTAAAAACATTATTGGCCATTAAATAAAAAGTGAGAGTATTAAATTTTGCTGGAATCTCAAATAGATGAGCCATAGTTATTTATCTGAAAAATTTGAAAGTTAATAAAATGTTTGTGTCTCGTGCTATTGTTACAGGAATACTGGTAGCATTGTTAAATGCTACTGTATGATGGTGGTCTCCAAAAAGACTGTGATTAAAGTAGATATGATTTTTAGATTTAAGTGTTATATTCAACGAATTTTGAAGAGAAGCGCAAGGTAATTAAGTAGCTATTAGTTTGGAAAATCATCTTCGTATCAAGTCATGCAAGATATAAAAAGTGTATGAGCTCACTCTCAAAGTAAATGAAAGTACAGTTGGAAAAAATATGAGATTTAAAACAGCTTGCACTCGGTTGTTGAAATTGCTATTATTTTTCTTTGGTGAGAAAATTTTTACACAATGAGGTTCATACGGAAATTTTCGCTTTTGTTTGGTCACTCAAAGACAAGGTCCAGCTCAGGGGATTGTGTGAACAGCAATACCTGCCCATGGGCACTCTTCAGAGGTGTTTTTTTTAAGTCTGGTGTCAAATTGAACACCACTGTTTACTAGAAAATGGATTTGAAAGTTGTGTTGAAGCCATTAGCAAACGAACATTTTAATTCCATGGCGGGAATATTTCAGTAGGACAAAGAGCACGCGCGAATCAAAATGTTCCACATTTATTTTTACTCAACAACGGCTTTCTTATTATCGAACGCAAACCCTCTGGTCTTCTTTGTCTGGCACATTTTAGAAGCTAATATCTGCAGTAAAAAATATTAAAGACATGGATTGTTTAACCTTGAATGAGATCGAATACTTCAAAAATACCTGCGTGTAGTTTGTGATTCGTTTATTGACAGCCTTTAAAAAATTAATAGAGAAAAGAAGTCATCATTTTTTTTTTTTTTTTATTTATACAGGATGGGGCATAAAGATCTCCCACATTTTGAAGAGGTATAAAAAAATGAAAAAAATAACTAAGAAAACTGAATATATTTCTGAAAAGAACATAAAATACATTTTTAAAATGTGTTTTAAACATTATGGGGCTTATAGACTCCAAAGATATTTATAAGTTTAAATTTTAAATGTTTAAAAAGGTAAAGTTAATTTAGGTTAGGTCGCTGGGGGTTAATCTGATAATACCAGAATGTAATATTATTCTATATCTTGGACTGTAAGAAGATATTTGAAATCAAAGCTTAATTTATAAGGCAGATAGAATCGGGTGTAGAAATTGAATGCAGTAATATGGATTTTTAAATTTATTTTAACAACAATAATATAACAAGATATATAATTAAATTAATAATTATATATAAATGAAAGAAAAAAGAAAACAGAATTTATTTTAAGATTGTATCTATATTGTATAAATAGATACGCAATGAATTTAATTATTATAAAGATCTAGATTTTAATCAAGTGAATTAGAAAATTAATTATAGGACTTATATAATATATATATATATATATAATTGGTTTTACAGGATACAGAGACTAGCTCTGGTTTGTTTCTATGGATATCACAAATAATACAATTTTTGTGATTGATAAAATATCACTAGAAACAGCGATGCATAGATTCCCAGTTGTGTTTGGAAATGAAAATCGTGGAATGGATTGGATCTGCGAACTGCGACGAAAAAAATATAATTAATAGAACACATATTAAAAGAAAAAGTTACAAACATAATAAAATCGAGTGAAATAGATATATTTACCTGCGACGAACTGGATTATAATAATAATATAATTAAACAAAGGATGATAATCTCTGTATGCCGAACTGATGTGGCGTTTGTTCAAAATTTAATAAATATAATTATAAATGTTATATTTATATGATATTCTGGAGAGATTTTTGAGTAAAGAAAATTCACTTGATTGTATTGGACAATATTCAAGTGATATAGGACGATCAAACTATATACTTAATAGTTAAAAGATCGGAACAACAAAAGAGATACAAATGAAATATTTCCTATAGACTCGACGCCGAAAAGATGCGATAAGCGGGTGTGTTTTTGTGGTAAAAAGACTACGCGAGTCATGGCTTTTCCGGTGAAATTATTTAAAAAATGGAATGCACCTTTTAAGCGAGTTAACAAAAAAAATAAACTAGATAATATATAAAAATTTGAATTTGATGAAAATTATTATTTTAAATTACTGATACAATTAGGCCAAATAATTTTAATTTATAAAAGAATGAATTTAAATTAGAAAATGAATTTTAGCAATTATAATCATTTCTTTGAAGAACGATAATTTAATTAAATAAAATTCATTATTCAACTTACGAAATAATTTTATATTATTATTTCAAGGGGAAATTGAGTTAAATTTAAGATAAATGAATATTTTTTAATTTCTCATCAAATGTCACTTTGCGCGCGGTAAATTTAAAATTCAAATTTGAAATAAACGAAAACACAATATATAAGTCGAATAATAGAAAGAGCTTATACAATAAGCTCCACATTATACCAGACGAAAGGGGTGGTGAGCCCAAAAATAAAATTCTATCCCTTTCAACCAAACTCAACCAAATTTTGTATACATATTCTGTGGGTCTCCAGAAGGCTAGAAATGCAAAAACTATCCACCCAAAATGGGGGAGGGGTGTCAAAAATGAAAATTCTAGCCCTTTCGACCAAACTATGTATACAAAATTTGGTTAGTTTTTGCATTTCTAGCCTTCTGGGGGTCCACAGAATATGTATACAAAATTTGGTTTTGGTCAAAAGAGCTAGAATTTTCATTTTTGACCCTCCCCCATTTTGGGTGGTTAGTTTTTGCATTTCTAGGCTTTTTGGGGCCCACAGAATATGTATACAAAATTTTGGTTGAGTTTGGTTGAAAGGACTGGAATTTTAATTTTTGACCCCCTTTTGTCTGATAATGTTTAAAACACATTTAAAAAATAATATATATTTTATTTTATTTTCAATATTCAGTTAAAATTTTTAATTTTTTATACCTCTTCAAAATGAGGTAGATCTTTTATGCCCCACCCTGTATAATGTCGGTTGGCCGATATAGCTGGCATTCTAAATGTAAATTTGATTTAAATAGTTATTCAAAGTGGAATTGTTCGCTTGTTATGATGTTTTCATTATATGTATTTAATCACTTATAAGAATTATCTTTAGATTTAGATTTTAATTCACCAAAATTCATTTGATTCCGACATCTTTCTCAGTTTCTAATATTTTGTCAAATTCTATTCAATAAATATAAAACCATTTTTCTTTTTACAGTTCTTATGACTGTTTTACTGAAGTTAAGGATGGATTTTTATGGGGGTTCTTTTATTCACTTTTTATGACGATTAGTTTTATTAGCAAAATAATATTGGAATAAAGTAATATTTCTTTTTTTATATATTTGATGTTTAGGTCACTGAACTAAAATTAGTCTTCTCAGAAGCTACTTTTTGGAATCAGAGGTAGGTATATAGTAGCATACTTTCTATTAATCAATATAAAACTATGATCTGGAAAAACAAGATTTTTGGCACCAAAATTAGCTTCCTAAGGCCATCGCCCGTTCATGAGTTATCGTGGGTATTAGAATCAAGAAGGGTTAAAAAATACCAGGTGGTTAAATATAAGTAATCATATAGAAAATTCAAAATCCACGCCAATTCGGTTTCTCGGCGCTAGGGATTTTTGTGCCCTAGAAACACCCTAACATGCATCCTTTTCGAACCCAACCTCCTTTTGATATCGCATTTTGCCACCCTTCTTATTTCAAATTTCTTCGAGTCAACATCTCAATAAATATCACCACATTATACGCTGGTATATTCATTCGACTATATTTTTCGTCATAGTCAATAAATATTTAGTTTAATAACTAAATAAAAGTTAGTTTGTTGAAATAAGCAAGCATATCATTAAAAGTGGCTTGAAGGTTAGTAAACCCGTTTTCTCTTTATTGTGCTAATATATATATTAAAAGGTCTCTAATTAATAATAATCAACTTGTATTTGTTTCTTATTATTACTGAAGGTACAACCAATTTATGAAGGTACAATCAATTCTCTGAAAGGTTCCTAAAACAAAATACTGCAAGTTTATACACTGCTGCAGTTTTGGTACACCTAAGGTACCATCAAAAAGCATTCATCATTGGTTCTGAGACAAAAAGAACACCTATTCATCTCTCCAAGATAATTCAGAGGCTGCCCTTTACCACCACTGAAACCATTCATTTGTAATTAGACATATAATAAAATATATTATATGTCTAAAAGTTTAAGTATTTAGTTATAAAGTGTATATATATCTACGTATATATACAATCTAAGTTAATTTTCTTTGTTTTCATTTTATCTTTTGGTTTTATCAACACATTCATTATTTTACATTAAAAAATATAGTTTTTGTTAAAGAGAAATTTATCTTTCATTTCTTTCCTATAGACATCCATCCTTAAAGATACTAATTTTGAGCTTAAGAGTTCGAACAGGTATATATATGTTAAAAAGAACTAGCGTCCTTATCGAAGCTATAATTTGATATCGATTGTTTAGTGGAATAGATTTACAACCTATTCGCTGCGAGCCTTACAACCTCGTTGTTAAGCTAAACAATAGATATAAACCCGGTCCTTCGTTTTTCTCTATATCTTTCTCAAATTTGGAGAAAGCATATAAAAAATTAAAGTAAATTTAAACCCCGCATTTATCCACCAGGCTTGAAAATAACTGTTCTAAATAATAATCCACTGGCTTAAGCTATAAGAATGAAACTTGAAACAGAAGTTCCGTTTGTGAATACGAACATATGTGTTGAATTTCAGCTGGTATGCCACAACCGTATGATAGCTCCTCTTTAATACTTCTACTTTTTCTGATTTTCTGCATTTTTACCAAAAATTCTCAAGCTACAAGGGTCAAGATAATATATACCAATACCTATATAAAAAAAATTCTTTGGTAAATTCAACTGTCTAGGCGTGCCGATTAATAATATAGTTTGTTTTTTGAGGAGTTAAATTATTATATCTTTTACTTGAGCCATATCCGAATTGTAAGCCTTATTATAGGATATGCTATACCTATATATTAAACAAAAGCAATGAGAAGAAAAGGATACGAATTTTGATCATTAAAGTGGCTATTCTTACCGGAGAGATGATATGATGGTCCTATATAGGTCTTAGGCATTATATTTCTTCCAAATACTTTTATAGACTGGAAACATAGATAATTACAAGAGCAGAACAAGAAAACAAGGGAAGGATTTGAGAAAAACAACAACAACAAAAGCAAAACAAAATTATTATTTTCCGAATATGAGAAATAACAAAAGCATTACGAACATTTAAACCAGTCTTTCTAAACTTGTTTTTTTTTTAATAATACAAAAATATTGATAAAATAAAATCTTCCTCCAAAAAGGTATAGAATCTGTAGTCCGGGGTTGAACGCGAAAAGAAAAATAAATTACATGGTTAGGATCGGGGTTAAAGGTACCTGTGGATGTGCGATTTGAAAAACTGCGACTCGTAGCCGGTATTTTTGCGGCCCGCGACATTTAAAAAAGAATTAATGATTTGATAAATAATAACAAGAGTTTTATTCTTGTAGAAAACCCTTGGCTTTTTAAAACAATGATATGAAATTATTCGCTCAGTTTGGATTTCCTAATACTCAATTGATGAACGAACTCATTAGCCGGATACTGACTGAGCGAGCAGCCTCGCGAGGCTGCCTCGGGCGTTTGACGCAGAACCGTCCTGAGTGAACGCAGCAAACGACCCGAGGCGCCTTTGAGCATTCACAAAAACCGACAACCGATGGATCGGGCCGAGGCAGCCTCAGACGAGGCAACGAGCACTTTTGCCTTGGGCGAGGCACGTACTGACCGACCAGTCATTTGCCTCAAGAGGCGCGAAGAAAATCCTCAGTCAGTATCCGGCTATTGAACATCGTGAAAAGCAGGAATACATCGAATTTGAGAAAAATGTGCCTAGTAACTATAAAAGTTAACAAGACTGGACAATTTATTTTGACAATATTTCCTTCTACATATCTCTGTGAAGCTTCATTTTCCAAAATGAGCTTCTTGAAAAATAAATACCGCAATCGCCTTTCCACTCACTTAGAAGACGCAATGAGAATTGCATGTAGCCCCAAAGACGACAACATAGAAGAAATAATTAAAAAAGTACAACATCATAACACTTAAATTACATTATACTCATAGTAAAAAATACATAAATAATAATAACATGTTTGTGTTTAAAATAAAAAAATTTAATATACTATATTTTTTCAATATACATTATGTATATTCACACCCATTCACATAATGCTAATACCTACGTTGCTAATATAATAATATCCAATTAGGTAGTTGACACCATTAAGCAATAATTTCAAGGCACAACTTCTCTAAAAACCACTTTATTTTAGCCCTGAAAACCTGATTAATTTTCAATTAACTGTAAAATTAGATTTTTAGTTTGCTTAGTCAATAAATAGTTAGTCAAGTGAGTTGACAAATAAGTGACTTTACAGTTGTTCTTGCCATACAAAATGAATGGGCCAATCGCGTTGATAGCTCATAAAAAGTATGTCAATTGATTGGTGGTGTCAACTACCCAATTCATAAGTGTGCGGCCCGCAGTGATACCTCACATTGTCCAATGTGGCTCTTGACCAGAAAAGTGTGACGAGCAGGGATTTAAATTATTATTTTAAAACCCACGAATTTTCAGGGTAAAATCAAGAAGCCTTCTGGATAGCAAGATGCCCGTCTTCGGCGGGCTTAGCAGCTAGCACTATATAAAATAAATTTTATTTTCGTACTATATTTATGACTTTTATTTTATTTACTAGTACTGGATAATGCTGGCCAAATAATAATTTCAAAATATCTAGAACCGACCATAACTGGTATCATAGGAGGATAAGTGAAAAATTACCTACACTTTTCGTTCTACAACTTTATTAAACTAAAATAGGATAGGAGGCGGTCGCATGCGCATGCGTTGAGTTGGCGCGTCTGTGGTCACGTGTGCGGTATTTAATCACGATCGCGTCAGTTATCGTCTAGCTACAACAGCATAAGCATGTCAGCTCCGCTTTCAGATTGCACCAAAGAGGAGCAACGAGGAGTGGTCAGAGAGTGTAAAAGGTGCTGAAATTCACCGGAGACTTTTGTCACAATACGGGGAAAGTGCTTTATCTCGTAAAAGCGTTTTTTTATGGATCGAAATGTTTAAAAGTACCCAAACTCAAGGAAGCTTTGAGAGTCGATTTGCCTCAGACAAGGACGTTCGGGATGCGGTGCAAAAGTGGCTTCATCATGACCAACCGAAAACCTTCTGCCAGGAAGGCATCCGGAAGCTTATGGCTCGTTGGACCAAGTGCATTGCTAAAGGTGGACACTATATCGAAAAATAATGTATCTGTTGTACACCTATCTTAGTTTAATAAAGTTGTAGAACGAAAAGTGTAAGTAATTTTTGACTTATCCTCGTAGTATGCTTAATTTTGGTTATACTTTAAAAACTGGTGCATTGAACATGTCAAGGCCGGTGGCGCTTTTTTCCAAGTCGCCCTATAAAAAGAACCATTTTAGACACTATAGAAAAGAAGATCGAATATTCCATGCCACCAGAAGAACGAAGATCAAGTACATATATCATTAATCACATAGACAGGATATAAAAGAAAATATAGAAGCAAGAGGCTTCCGACAATATCGGAAAACGTTTTGGAGTATGCGACCGCATATCAATATTGACTTGGTGTCATATGGCTTTCCTAATGTCTTTCACCTATTTCCTAGACCAGTAGAATGCGCATTGTTTTACAACATACTGGATTCTCTCGACTTGTTCTTTATCAAGAATAGAAAAGTTTAAAGGGCAAGGTTTTCAAAAAACATTGATTCTTGAATTATTTCCTTCTTTGCATTCACCTTGAATAAAAGAACCTTGGAACGGGGATGAAGAGGGGGTGGACAGAAGCGTGTTGTGATTTAATCAAATCATAATCTTATTAAGTTCAAGTTTATCAAAAAACATTTAATTTTTTTTTATTCTAAAAATTTAATTAAAATAAAAAAGTAAAGCGAGAATGCAAATTGAATTGGAAAACATTGTTTTATCCATTTTTAATTACTTATTTATTATTTTTTCAAGTATTTCACTAAACCTTTAGAGACAAAACAAATATAATTTTTTAACCTGAGATTATTTACATTAATTATATTCAAACAGAATAATTTAATTAAAAGATCTAATTAAAATGGGTATATATTTCAAGGAGTAAATAGAAAAATGAATTTATAATTAATAATACTATACTCAAAAAAACCAAAATGAATGTTAATTAAATTTCTATTTTACGCTTGAGTGGTCTGACTTCAGCCCGAAAGAGTTACAAGTTTTCATTTATACCATAAAGCCTCAACAGAAAAAATCAGTCTTAAATCATTACTTGAATATAATAAGCAATAGCAATAGTATCACCTGAGTCCCTCATATTGATTTTGAATTTGTCTAGGCCTAGATCAGGGTTTCCCAAACTATGTTCCGTTGTACGGAGTTTCGCGGTACAGTGTTCCACTGTACGGTGTTTCGAGATAAGTATATAAGTGTTCCGTGAGAATTGAAGAGGAACCAAAGATTCTTAGCATAAAATATTGTCTATCTCCGGGCATTACCTTCTATAAACAAATAGCTACGATATTTTCTATTTCGGTTTCATGAAGTTTATATTTTAAGATTATTTTTAGTTTGTGGTTGGATTTATTTTGCGATTGTTTTTAGTGATTTTTTTTTATTATTATTTATTAAATCAAGGCTGTCCAACCCGTGGCCCGCGGGCTGCATGCGGCCCAGCACTGCAATGAGTGTGGCCCAACATAAAACCATAAACTTCCTTAAAAAATTGAGATATATATGTAGAGATATATTTATTCCATTTTTCGTAATATGAATCTACATTTGTACAATACGGGAAGCTTTTTTCTTAATGAAGTTTCGAATATTTAAAAATTCTTCTTCTCATATTTTCATTTTCTAAAATATTTATTATTTAAGTAATTTATATACTACGACACTAACCAAGTCTATAGTTATATCATTCTAGTACAAAGAGACTGGGGGATTTCTAGAACAATAACAATTAATTGATAATTTCTTTCCTGGACTGATTCCGCGACATTTCATCCCCCGACAAAACATCCCCCGACAAAACATCCCCCGACTAAATATTCCCGGACAAAATATCCCCGGACAAAATATCCCCCGACAAAATATCCCCGACAAAATATCTCATGACAAAATAACCCTTCCCCGAGTGAATCTTATGAGTAATGCAAATCGACTCCGGTTCGGTTAATATATATTCAGTTCAGCTCGGTTGGGTTCGTATAGCTCCCTTTCGGGCTGGTTTTTAGACGGTTCGGTTGGCATCAGCTAAAGTCTAAAAACCAGCCCGAAAAGGAGCTATACGAACCCAACCGAGCTGAACTGAATATATATTAACCGAACCTCCGAAAGTTTAGTCTGGACGGGGTGTGTTTCGGGCTCCCATTTTTTTCTAATCAAACACACATTGAAAACCGAACAGCCAATCGTCGGGCGGGGTGTGTTTCGGGCTCCCATTTTTTTTCTAATCAAACACACATCGTAAACCGAACCAGCCAATCGTCGGGCGGGGTGTGTTTCGGGCTCCCATTTTTTTCTAATCAAACACACATTGAAAACCGAACAACCAATCGTCGGGCGGGGTGTGTTTCGGGCTCCCATTTTTTTCTAATCAAACACACATCGTAAACCGAACCAGCCAATCGTCGGGCGGGGTGTGTTTCGGGCTCCCATTTTTTCCTAATCAAACACATTGAAAACAGAACAGCCAATCGTCGGGCTTGGTGTGTTTCGGGCTCCCATTTTTTTTCTAATCAACACACAGTCCATGTTGACTTAAATTCAAAAATAGTGATTGATTCTTATTTAATAGTCGAGGAATAACAATTTTACATTAGATTTTTGACGCTTCGATTATTATTGGTAACCATTGCTGAAGACATGGAGGTATCGGTTTAAAATCAAAAATAACGATCGATTCTTATCTAATACTAGAGGAATAACCTTATTGCATTCCATTTTTGATGTTTTGACTATTAATGGCAACCTCTAATGAAAACGTGGAGGAATCGACTTAAAATCAAAAAGACTAAATTCTTTTTTGGTAACCAACTCAAGTTTGAGTTGTTTGTCATAAAAGAATTTAGTCTTTTTGATTTTAAGTCGACTCAAACTTTGAGTTGGTTACCAAAAAAGAATTTAGTCTTTTTGATTTTAAGTCGATTCCTCCACGTTTTCAGTAGAGGTTGCCATTAATAAATTAGTCAAAACATCAAAAATGGAATGCAATAAGGTTATTCCTCTAGTATTAGACAAGAATCGATCGCTATTTTTGATTTTAACTCGATTCCTCTATGTCTTCAGCAATGGTTACCAATAAAAACCGAAACGTCACAAATCCAATATAGAATGGTTATTCCTCAAGTACTAGATGAGAATCAATCGCTATTTTTGATTTTAACTCGATTCCTCTATGTCTTCAGCAAGGATATTTTGTCGGGGATATTTTGTTCGGGGATATTTTGTCGGGGATATTTTGTCGGGGATATTTTGTCGGGGGATGTTTTGTCGCGGTACCCCTGGACTAAAACTTGTCAGGACTTGTCTTTTAGATCTTTGAACGTTCTTACATGTCAATAGATAATGGACAGTCAGAAATTATTATATCAGTGAGCCTTTTAAAAAATAAATTAATTATCATTCCTCATATCCTTCTTTAATCATATTAGATTAAAACCAGGGCAAGGCTATTTGCAAGTATAATATTTAAGAAAAGTAAAATTAGAAGCTTACTATGAGCTAAAAAATAATATAGTTAAAGATAATGATGTTTCACCTTGCACTAACATCACAATCTATTAATTATTAATAATAAAGTTATTATTTCTACATTATTTACTATCTCATTTGAATAACAAATATCAATAGAATTGTAATATTTTATCCGCGATCCGAGACAATTTTTTTCTTTAAATGTGGCCCGTGTAAGCCAAAAGGTTGGATACCCCTGTATTAAATAATATTCTTTAAATAATATAATTTCTATGTTTGCCCAAGCTATGATTATCAATATACCAACAAACATAATTTTTAACCAACTAAATAGAAAAAATAATACCTATAATGTTAAAGTTTCATAAGACTTTATTGTACTCGTCTTTTGTGAAACCCCCATTTCATAAACTTAGATGTGATAAAACATAGCTTTACCATAGATATTTATATCAACCTTTCTTTATTATTTCTTTTAATAAATTATTATGATATAAATTTAGAAAAAAGGTTATAAAAGGGCCATATTAAATCTTTTTAGATATTTTTGATTTAATATCAAAAGGGCTTGGAAAATCCAAGTGGCAAATCTCAATTTGGACTATCTGAGAATAGCCCTTTGAATTTGAATTTCTATAAGTAAATATATTTTCCTATCAAAGGTTAGCCAATAGCCCGGATTGTAATTTGGCACTTGGGTTTTTTCCTGAGAGCATGAAATCCCTTTTGGCATTAAATAAAAAATACTTAAAAAGATATTTGAAGCGATCCTTGTATAATCCTATTTGTAAATTTAAACTTAATTTGTGGTGTATATCGTTCCTCTAATTGATATTGGAATTTTGAAAAAGGCAATTTTCTCATACTCATCGTATCAATGGTAACTTGTTTCTATTTTCATTATTATTTGATCATATTCTTTTTTAGCATCTAAGCAATCCTCAGATTATTGACCTTATGCTAATGATCAGTTTCTAAAAGATAAGAAATTTGAATAAAACGCAAGATTAATGATGTTTTGCTGTTTAATTAGATCTATGTTAAGTCTTCCGTATAAACAGAACAATCAACTCAAAATTAACGATTCATTTAATAGATATATAAGTATTTTTAGAAATAAAATTTAAATTTTTATTATCATCTAAATTTTATCCAATTACATTTATTTTCCATAGAGTAATAAATCTCAGCTCTTACGTCATCATCAGCTTCATCACTGTCATCATCTTCTAATGAAAAAGATATATAATATTTATTGCATTTAAGAGATAAATAATAAAAGTTAGAGTGCAGCATCCCTTCCATGGTCGGGTCATTAGGAAAGTGAATGGCCATTTCCTTTCTTCAGACTGCAAGGCATAGTATCTAACTTTGCCGACTTTTTTTATTTAATTAAATCTTTATATATATTGCATTAAGAGGATTTGAACCAAACCGAGAGGGTGAAGACGAGAAAGAGGTAAAAGAACGATAGACTAATTCCGCCTTAATAATTACATTAAATATATATATATTTTTTATAGAGTTAATGTATTTTATCTTGAGTGTGCTTTCATGAAGGGGTACGAAATCGACTCGGGTAGATCAACCCCTTAGTTGCGCTAATATCAAAGAAATAAACATCGGAAGTAGAATGGCATTTAATGGATATTTAAAGTACTTTTCAAAAGATTTATCGATTGCTTTTATTTCCATTAGATACTATAAAACAACAAAAAACGCAAGGTTTAAAAGTAGTAATATATTAAAGAAATTTATACTTAGAATCTTTTGGCAAGTTTTTATCAGCCAATAATCTAAACTAGAAGAACAATTAGACTTTTGGTAAAAACTTGTGTACCAAATTTATCTGATTTTTATGGACTTTTGGTCGCTGAATCCTAAAATAAATTGGTGAAATGTCTCTTATATCGTGATTTTCTCCAAATGGAATCATTGCTTCCAATGTGTCTAGAATTACGTAATTTTTTTATTATATAATAGCACCCAATTAAATAATAAGTAATAAGTTACTTCGCCAATTGAACTAATAGCTGAAAATTCAGGTATTTGTTTAAGGGGCCATCCATAAATTACGTGACACGAATTTCAAGATTTGTTGACCCCTCCTCCCCCTGTGTCACATTCTGTCACAATTTCTTTGAGCCTCCCTGTATTGTGACGTCACACTATCACTTTATACCCTTTAATTATTTTAGAATTTTCTTTATAAATTTAACTCAACTAAAGGAATTTAATATATTTTAAGCTTAAGTTTATTTTTATTCACGTCATTTAACACATTATTCACTATTACTACATAATCTGAAATCTAAAAAATATAATTGAAATTTTTTTTAAACTTTTTAATTTGGTTTTTGTGACATCACAATTTATAAGGTGCCTAGGCCCCTCTGTCACAAATCTGAGATGCCCCTTCTTTCTTACTGTGTGACGTAATTTATGGATGGCCCCTAATCATGTCATAATAAAAATTATTGAGTTTTTAATATTTAGCGCCTGTTGATGCAACCTGTATGTCAGGACGTTCTATTCGAATGCATAGCTAACACTAGGCAGGCGCCTCCAATCTTTCTATTTCAAGTTTGACTTGATATGTCAACAGCACATAAAATTTTAATTATCATTCATAAGATTCTCCAATCTTCATATTCATAAAAAAAATATTGTAGACTCAAAGATTTTTTTAAATTAAATTTTTTTTGCTCAGAGAGACTAAAATTTATTTTTACCTTTCTTGAATTGCCACTTCTTTAAAGCTAAATTCTCATATAGGTAAAAACTATTGGATGATAAAATTAATTTCGATATAATGTCATTTGTAACTTTTTCGAATTATAGATAGTATGCGCTGTTATGGCTGAATCTTCTTTGAACAACATCTACCCTCCTTCGAGAGATACATTGACAATACCTGTCATTTATTGCGTTGGTGTTCATAAATCAATTCTAACTATAGAAAATAAAATAAATATATTTGAAAACCTTGAAGAAAAAAAGATTCAAGGGTCAATATGACTTTGCTCACCTTTATGATGTATCTGCAAGAGTATTTTCTTTTCATTAAAAAAAAAATTCAATTTTGATAATTTTCTTTTAAAATTTTTTGAGTGATACCACACATAGCTATTTTATATAATTAAACTTTTCTATCAATTTAGTACTTTCTGATCTCTAATCCTAGATATGTTTTCATGAGTAGTTATAGCTATATATATAATTTCAATCTGTTTTCCTCCCGGAAATTTTACAAATGAGAGGAAGTTTCTATCATATTTTTATATAGCTTTGAAAATATGGCCTCCAACATTTTAGATTTTTAATTTACACTGAAACAGTACTGCAAACAAAAAATCAGTTTAGTAATAAAAAAATACGGAGTATTTTTTACGTTCTTGTTAAAGAATTATTAAGGAAAATCAAAATTATAATAATTTGTAGAAGTATGTAAATGTAGTAGTTTGGAATTTTTGTGTCAATTGTTATGGTGGTATTTTTGTTTTTATAAATATATGCAATTATTTACTTTGGGCTCTGAGAGAGAAACGAATTTTTATCTCTCTAGCTGCAAATGTCAATTTTCTACTACTAATTGCCAGCTAGAAAAATCTCCTTTCAATGAAAGACGTAGATAAACATATTTTCTCTCTAGAATGATAAAATGTATAATTTTTAAATTGATATTTTCAATTATTTTTATACATAAATACTTCATTCTATTTTCCTAATGAAGTTTTATTACTATGTATTTTCTCTTTCTCTGATTTATGTTCACTAGTGCCCATTATCAGTTTAATTAAATGACATTGCAATTTAACGTAGGAGGGCGGTAATTAAGGGAGGGAAATGAATGTGAAGTCTCATTAAGGAACAACTTCCTCTGTTGGTTTAATTTATGCATATGAAAAACAAATCGATCATAATATACAAAAACCAAACATTGAACAATTCAATTAAAAATATGATTAGATAGAGTAGCGATAGGGTAATTAACAAGTAGATCACAAAGGACGCCATTAGGAGGGAATGATAAAAAAGCTTGATCTATTTTATTAGCGATTCAATATAGAATATAGACCATACCTGTTGCAATCAGAGAATCAATTTAGCAAAGTAGAAACGCTTCAATATGTTTTGAAATATAATCTACATAAATGGAGACGTACCTGCCTAGATTATTTTAAAAGTGATTTATACTCGAAAAAAATATCATATAATTAAAATTGACTTGCTTTTTCAAGTCAGAGTCTAAGGAAGCTATTTTTTTATTTTAGCTTAATTACAATAAGAACATTATTATCCTGTCCTATATTGTTTGAGAAAGTATATTGTATTGTAGTTATGGAATTTTGGCTTATCAAAAAAATCAACAATTCTCCCGCGAATCCCGGCAATCTCAAAACCAATAAACCAACTCGTTTATCCCTATGATTTCTAGAAACTGCGAAATAGAATATTCAATCTATCAAGATGAATATTCATAGGTAGCTTCAAATCCGACCCAACATTTTTTCCTCTTCTTTCCACGATTCGAGGGTCAACTTATAAGTGTTACACCTTTTCGTATCTAGTTATTTAAAACAAAAAA
This sequence comes from Forficula auricularia, assembly GCA_024734495.1. NCBI lineage: Eukaryota > Metazoa > Arthropoda > Insecta > Dermaptera > Forficulidae > Forficula > Forficula auricularia. The sequence continues at coordinate 1,296,603 of JALMQS010000140.1, read as the reverse complement.
AAAACTGTCACGATTTTGATTAAAATCAACAGGTGTGGGCACCACACTACTTTCACATTAGTTTCTCTTTTATTTGAAATCACCATATCGAATATGTTAGCTCTGAGATTTATGGTTGCGAAATGCAGAGGGGTACATAAATAAACATACATACCTACATACACACGGACCAATGGATTTTTGGCTCCTTTTTGGCCTATGGAGACCACAATATCTGATAGTATGTCCTAAATCCGATTTCAAACTATTAAGGTCAACCAATTCCTTCCACCTAGAAGTCACAAAGTGAAATTAATTTCATTTTGGAGATAGAATCTCGGTGTCTCATAAAGCCATTTTTATTTGTTTGTAGTTTCTATTATATTTGGTATTCGTATTTTATTAATTAAAAAAATATTATACTAGATTTTTGTAATTATAATAAATTTAATTATTTAATATCACGTTTAGTAGCCTAGCAGACGCCATCATGAATATTTTCTGGGAAGAAGGTAATTAAAGAACTTCGGCGTTATTTACTTTTCTATACGAAGTATGTAATAATACATGAAAAAAATTTGTTTTGTTTTTTCGAAATTTCAAAAAAACGGCTAAAACTATTTAGATAAAAAAAATAAAGTAAATTCACGGTGTTTTGGTTTTTAATAAAGCCACTAAATACTTCGAAGTATTTATAAATACTAGAGTCTTCTCTATACGATATAAGTATATAGAAAACTATTATGCTTTCCAATGGTCACAGGCTGTTGAGCATTAAAAAATTAAAATACTTAATTTTAAATTCAAAATTAATAAAGGAAGAATGAATGAATTCATAAATCACCATTTTAATTAATAAAATAGTCAAGTTACTCATAGATATATCATTAAGTTAATGAAATCTTTGCCATGTCCCGATTTTAGCAATTAGGCCCAAGGGTTAATTTACGTCAAGAATTACGAATTTAACAAGGAATCTAACAAGTTGCAACTTGAGAATTTAGTGATGACGCATTGTACATGCTAATAAGAGATTTTATTAATAGTATAAATATTTTACATTTAAAATTCAACTAATTTCTTAAAGTGTTTTATTTTTTGTGAATCAACTAAAATGAATTTTTGAAGTATATGTATTGATAGGAAAAATCTAATAAATTACTTACAAACAACGTTAGCTGGGCCATTTACTCTGGAGGTGGAGTCGGTGTAATTTTCTGGGAAACACGAGATTCTAAGTTAAAAAACTCTCCCTTTCAAAAGTTGAAAGAACACTTAGCTAAAATACTTTGCTAACATGTTCACTTAAAATGTCCGTTATCGTTTGATAATTGGTTTGAAGATAAGTATGGGGAATCATATACGTATTTACCTAAGGGAGTGCTTACTCGTAAAAGAGGATTCAATTTTTAAAAGCGTGTGTAAACAAAAACAAATCTCATAAATGAGAAAACAACAACCCTTTTATATGAAAATGTGATAGTTTTGTCTTAATTCAAATTATCACCAGTATGCATTTTGAAATCCACTCAACCCAATAGAACCAATTTTTTTTAGCTACTATATCTGTATGTCTTATTTATTAGATATTTATCAAAAATAGTGAATCACAAAGAAATAAAACCTGAAAAGTTAGATTTTGGTTTTATAAATAATAAATAATAATAAATCTTTATTACTCGACCTGCTTAGACGCACAAGTACTTGGTAGCTAGGTCAACCAAATTTTGTATAACAAAATTCAAATTGATATGGCAATAAGGGGCCACCCATAAATTACGTCACATGAATTTCAAGATTTTTAGACCCCCCCCCTCTCTGTGTCACATGTTGTCATATTTTCATTAAGCTCCCTGAATTGTGACGTCAGACTATCACTTTTATACGCTTTAATTTAATAATTGGAGAAAGTTTAAGTGTTTTTGCTATAAATCGCTAGATTACAATTTTTTGTCTAGCTTTATTTTCAGGTTGGAATAATAATAACCTGAAATATAAAAAATATATTTGAAAATTTAAAATTTTTTTAATTTTACTTTTGGGACATCACAGTTTTTAAGATCCCTGGGCTCCCCTGTCACATTTTGTCTCAAATCTGAGATGCCTCCTCCCCTTACTGTGTGACGTAATTTATGAACGGCTCTTAATACTCAATTACTTTTGAAAGTTTATAATAGGAAAATAAGGACAAGTTTTTATGCGTGACTTTTTTATTTAACAGCTTTGCCGATTTCCTCAGGGCTTCAAATATTCACGAAGTGAAAAAGTCTGAAAAGTAGATGAAACGTTGGCTGATAAATAAAAAAGTCACACATAAAAAAATGTTCTTATTTTCTTATTATAAATTTTCAAATTAATACAAATTATGGACGGAAATGATAATAACAATAGAAGTTGATATGTACATTTTTTTATTGAGAAGAATACTATAAGCCTTGAAAAGAAGAGAGAGAATTCCAGTCCATAAAAACCTTGGATATAACCTTATTGATGAACAAATTGTATCGGCACCTCTCTGAGCAAAGGGTGCTGAAATCCGCGAATCACGTACTATGCATAAAGCACGCTTTTGGGAGAGTTATTGACTCTATTTTAGTGAAACACGTACAACGTACGTTGAAGTAATAGATATTTAATAAAGAGGTAAAGATTTTACGAAGGGCCGAATCTTCATTTAATCTGATTGCTCATTTCTGAATTGCATCTGAGGATGGAAGAAAATACTTGGATGGTTCTCTCCAGGGAGGAAGCCATATTCTAAAGCTAAACAGTCTATTTGGGATTTGTAAAGTTGAGAATTTTAGTGAAAGTAAAATATCTCCAGGATCTGAATAGAAAGTTAGATTTGGGTATTCTGGAAATATTCTTTCTTCAGGAGAAGTATTATAATTATCAGGTTCTAGAAAATTATTAAAATACTGATTTTTATATGTATTTAAAAAATTCTAGTTAAAGTTACTGCAACTTTTACCATCCGTGTCAGAACACATCGATAAATATTAGTTTAAAATGTTGAATTATGCTACTTGACAACACAATGTCTATAAGTATATAAAAAATTTGATTTGGAATAAATAATTGAATAATGTGGTGTGTATGAATGGCGTTTATTAGTAAAGAAAATTGATGATTCAAATCTATATTGGGGTTTAAATTAAAAATTTCGCTTTTCATATCACAACCAGAATAGGATTGAAAAAATCGATAAATATTTAATTAAAGTATTTATTTTATGAATTGACATTTTGATATATCTATATGAACATATATTTAAAATACTATTGATTATTGTCTCTCTCTTTATCTCTTTCCCTTAGTATTTAACATTACATATATATTATATTGAAAGTGCATAACTCTTGACTATGCTATTGTATATTAATAAAACCCATTCTCAAATATTGAATATATGGTCAGCTAACATCGTTGACCTCTTTTCCTTTCGTTCTAGTAAACAAATAGCTTCCATGAATCCTTTGATGATTCTCTTTTATCAATAAATGATCCGTAATTTTACTTTCATTTTCATAATTAAGTAAATACTTTCATTCAAAAATATGAATTTTAATTTTATTGTTATTCAAGAATTGTGTTTACCTGAATCGAATAAAGAGATCTTTAGCACACATTTAGTGTGTGTGTGTAGATTAGGGTGGTTCTTATTTTGGGTATTTTCGAATTTTTACACTGACAGAGGCTATTATGGTTCGAAATAAATAAAAAATATCCCCCAAGTTTCAAGTCTCTAACTCAATTTTAACCATTGCCCCACAGCGATGAAAGTTCCCATCTAAATAACATGGGGTTTTTGGCATTGAAAGATCAATTTTTTATTCCGGCCAAAGTAATAGTTCAAAAAATTTGAAACTCTGTAAACCTTATCCTTATAATAGTAGCTACCACTCAGAATTTTTACAGATTTTTAGCTAATATAATTTGGGAGTCTATAACTTACTAACATTAAGATATAGCAGAATTCTATCTAGCTGTAACTCCACAATTATAATTTCTAAAAATCTGAAAAATAGCTCCTATTATATATTACTCAGTAGAGCCTAGATCTTGGCAAGACGACAGTGCAGTTAAATTTAATATTTAAGCTAGGAATCGGTTTGAAAAAGTTCAATCAGATTTTGGTTTAAATTACTTTATAAGATTTTAGGTCTTTGTAATTTTTTTAAAAACGATCTTATGGAATTTTTCATTTACTTTGAGTAGTAAATGATTTCTAATGTGTATGAATTCAAGGAGAGTTGGTCGAGGCGGTAGCATTCGAGTGGAGACTGTTTAAAATTGAACCATCAATAAATCTGCTCAGTATTAAATTCATTAAATTTTTTTCCTTATTCGTGCTTAGAAATGTTTGATTTGCGTAAAAAAAAAAAGAATTCCCCATCGGTAATTTAAATAAAAATCAACAAGTCTTGTTAAACGTCATTGGGCATGCCCTTTAAGGTTTAGAGAGTACTGGGAGAAGGAATCATTTTTTTAAATACTTTCTGCAATGATTAAAACACAGAAACATGCTGTTTTCGAATGCTCAGCACCCCTTCATTGTCAAATTGGTTACAAATTGCATACGCTTTCGCCAACTATTTTATCCCTATGACCTACAGAGACTGTAACTCGCTCCCAGCCTCCATCTTCCCCACGACTTATAACCTTCAGCTGTTAAGACCCGCATCCACAGATACCTTCGACCCTTACCCAGCCCATAAAATCCCATCTTCTTCTTTTCACGACGGAGGGGCCAACCCAGGCCTTTAGAGGATTTTTTTGATTGAACTCCTTCTCTCATCATTTTCATTAAAAAAAAAACAATGTCATACTCTGAAGAGTGTTCCTGGGCGTTAGTACTCCTTTTGCACAATTTTAGAGTTGAATATGCTTCTTAAAGAACGTGTATTAGGGAAAGAAGCGGAGCTGAAATATTTTCTAGTTCAAGCTGATGCTTACGTTTTGGTGTTATTAGTAGTGTTAGTATAAGCTGGTTGATTTGGAGAATCGTCATTTGCATATGAGTGGGGGGAGGGTGTATGTTATGGTTGCTTGGACTTGAAGGAATACTTTGCCTATGAATCTGGGCGTAGCTTCCTTTAATTTTTGGTTTTCCAGAATAGCTTTTGGTAGAAAAAAACAATAAGAATTCAAATCTTTCCTCCCTTTTTCCTGACTCTTACTTTCTTTCTTTCAGACACGTTCGTTTTATCCTTTTCGTTTAATTAGTCTATTCTCTTCTCTTAGATAATGCAACGTTCTGTAAAGACTTATAGTTGCTGCTGCAATTTTCCAATGCGCCCCATTTGAGTCATCATCATCATTTAGTATACAGTCCTATGACTGGTTTGATGCAACCACCCGTCTCCACTCGGCTATGTCCCCAGCCAGCTGTTTGATCTCTCTAAATGTATCGCATCCCAATATCCCCAATTATTTGGTCGAAATATTTTGATCTGGGCCTTCCCCTTTTCTTTCCCACCACCCTCTCCAAGATATCCCTAAGCAATCCCCCGAGTGTGTTCCATCATCTGACCTCTTCACTCCCTCAGACTCTTCCACACGGTTCTTCTTTCTCCGATTTTTCCAAGAACTTCTTCATTTTAGTATATTAAAATAATCGTTAAATGGGAACTCTAAAATGGTTGTAATTAATAAGCTGGAATTAGTAAAAAAATAATAATAATAATAAGCTGCATCCTTGTGCCAAGTTTCAGTTCAAACGGCTTGGTGTTAAAGAGGTTCTTTCGCGACAATCCACACAAAAAGTTTTAGCCTCGCAACCACTCTATAAATATGAACGGAACTAAAATTTTAGGTTATGTTTTTTTAACGCGACTGTCCACTCACACTACGAAATCTCTATATGTATACACACATACTAGCCGGATCGTTTCCAAGTCATTGTGCTTATATCCCCTCCACTAAAAACAATCGCTCAAATATCTTTTTTTTTGTTTTTTATCAAAACTACGTGGTAAATAATTTCAATTTTTTTTAAGTTACTCCGAATATATTCTAACAAATATTAGTTTTTCATCAAGATGGTGAAAGTCCATCAATGAAAAAAAATAAAACAATGATCATATCCCCACTTTTTCCCTATCTACTCTATGTTAAAAATGTCATTTTCAATTGCAATTATTTAATGTTTGGTGTGATAAATCGTCTTCAAATTTTAACCGTATGTGTATTATGCTTTTAATGACTTATATTCCAAGTTTTAAAAACTTCTTGAATTTTTGCATTTGTGAAAGAACTACCTTATCACTAAAATTTTTAGAGAACGCACCGAGAGTTGAAAAAGTTTACACTTTTTTCTCCAAATTTTAATGCAAGTGAATGTTGTGTGTATCAGAAAAATGTATTTTTGTAACGAATTTCTATTATGATATTCAGAATAAATTTCACTTTTCCACTGGGCAAAATGCGTATTTGGATTATCCATAAGAGCGCACCTGAAAGGGAGAGACGAGTGGCCGGATGAATGAATCCTGCAGCCATTCATTCTGGACCAATGCGCAACAAGTTGAATACGAATAACATAATGGAAATCCTAGAATCTGTCTAGTCAGCCGCTGGAAGGAAAAATAGAGTTGTTTCTAACAAAGAAGCGAATTTATTTTAGTTAACCTAAATATAAAAAAATTTGTAGAAGAGCAGGGATTTTCCATAATTTCATTTCAAAAAATAAAAATAATTTTTATAAAAAAAAATAAAACCGACTTCAAAAAATTAAATGCAACAAATAAAGTAATAATAACTTAAAAAATCAAATAAAATACACTAAAAAGTATAAAATAATTATTATCTTATTTAGTTACAACTAAACGACGAAATATTAACATGAAATTACTTTTTGAAGTCGGTGCCAAACAAACTATACCTATAAGCGAGCGTACCCGCCAAACGTATTAAGTAAGATCCGTCAAGTGGGAATCATAAAATGTATATGTTTGGCATCGACTTCAAAAAGTAATTTCATGTTAATATTTAGTCTCTTTAGTTGTAACTAAATAAGATTATTATTTTATACCTTTTAGTGTATTTTATTTTATTTTTAAGTTATTATTATTTTATTTGTTGCATTTAATTTTTTTGAAGTCGGTTTTATTTTTTTTTATAAAAATTATTTTTATTTTTCTCTTTTAGTGATGTTATTAATAGTGACTGAATATAATGCCTTGCATGCATCTCGTAAGAGAAAGCGTTGGGCGAATGAATCAGAAAATGATAATAAAATTCAATTCATAAATATAGAAATTCTCTCGAAACGTTTGCGGGTTTTAAATGAATGTTTTAAGAATTTTTTTTATAAAAGGTTTTATTTATTATAATTTCGAATATTTGATCATAAGAATTGGAGATTTACGTTATTTCGTTATTGATCATATTTTCAGAACTTAACCAAATTAATATGGTACCACCCCTAAGCTACCCTCTTTCCAATAAAAAAAGAATCATTAAAATTGGTTCATAAACAAAAAAGTTATGCCGGAACAAACATATCAAAAAAGTTCCAATACAAATGAAAAAAAACGGGACCAATCGGAAGCTAGACTGAATCCAATGCAAAAAAAAATCATCAAAATCGGTTCTCAGTTGGCGGAGATATGAGGTAACAAATTAACACACAAAAAATCAGTCGAATGGAGAATCTCCTCCTTTTTTGTAGTCGGTTTCAAATAAAATACATATTAAATATTTAGCATATAATTTATTTTAGTAAAAAAATTGAAATGGGTTAAAATTATTTTCAATGGTCTTTAAACGACATTAAGTGAAATTCTAATAATAATAAAAAATATTGAAACTACGAATTTAAATAAGCAAAGTAATAGGATTTTTAAGGCGGGAATTAGCCACTGCAAAAATTTCAATCTGCATTAGCCGTCCTTTTGGGTAAGATATAAGTAAGATCTTCGGGGTCAAAATGAGAGATAAATGTCAAAAATGTTAGTGAGTACGCACAGCCAAATTTTGTGTACACCTCAAAAGCCAATGAAGATATCAAAACGAAATATAATATTGAGATTAAGAGCTTACAGATTTTGTTTGAAATCAAACCAAAAATTAAGGAGTGGGGACTTAGAAAATTGAACCATTTGTCCAAATTGGAACAAATATTGTACTTTAGGCTTTAAACTATCTAAAATGCAACTTCCTAAAATAGCAGGGTGGCTTATAGGATTCTACTTTCCTTCTGGAATCATCTAGTCTACACTACATTATACAGAGTGGGGCATAAAAGATCTACCAAATTTTGAAGAGGTATAAAAAAAATGAAAAAATTTAACTAGAAAAAAACTGAATATATTTTTGAAAAGAAGATAAAATATATATATTTTTTTAAATATGTTTTAAACATTATCAAACAAAAAAAAAGGGGGGGTCAAAATGGAAAATTCTAGCCCTTTCAACCAAACTCAACCAAATTTTGTTTACATATTCTGTGGGCCCCGAAAAGGCTAGAAATGCAAAAATTAATCACCCAAAATGGGGGGGGGGTGTCAATAATGAAAATTTTAGCCCTTTTGACAAAACTCACTCAAATTTTATATACATATACTGTGGACCCCCAGCAGGCTAGAAATGGAAAAACTAACAAAGTTTTGTATACATAGATTGGTCGAAAGGGTTAGAATTTTCATTTTTGACCCTTCCTTCATTTTGGTTAGTTAGTGTCTATCCTTCCGGGGTCCACAGAATATGTATACAGAATTTGGTTGAGTTTTGACCCCCCCCCCTTTTTTTCTCTGGTATATTTAGAACACATTAAAAAAAATGTTTTATCTTATTTTCAATAATATATTCAGTCCTTTTCTAGTTCAATTTTTTCATTTTTTATACCTCTTCAAAATGTGGTAGATCTTTATGCCCCACCATGTATTTAAATTCAATAAAATCTGTTATAAAAAATATATTTCAATATTACTTTTAATATTTATATTTTTATTATAAATGCATTTTTAATTTAAAGATATTTGCATTACAAGCCAATTTCAATGTGAGTCTAAAAGCATGACTAGAATGAAAGAATACGCCAATAACCTACTTATATTTGCTCACCCATCTTTAATCACTATTCACAACATTTGTTGCATAACATATACATCCCAGGATCAGAACATTTTTAATATAATATAATTATTATCTGTTCTAATTGATAATTTATATGTAACTGATTAAATTTTTATTCAAAAAATGGTAACATCTTTATCGTTGGTTGTTGGGCGTCCCTTTTTAAATATATGTTTTAATAATAGAATTATATGCGTATATAAAGCTAGCCTATAATTTATTAGAATTGAATTAGCTTTATTAGGGAGGTGTTTGAAAACGAGTTAATACTTGTTTGTTCGAATTCGAATAAGTTTTTGAATTGGATTCTTATAAAATTACCCTTTTAACTATTAGGAATTTGTACAATAATTAGTACTCTTTATTGCAGAGTTCAAAGTCCACTCCCCACTATGACCCTTAAGCTTAGGGCTCTGAACCCCGTCAAGCAGAAAACGACGCTCTCAGAAAGGATAAGCGCCAGTGAGGAATCTCCAGTGGTTAAGACTCGCGTTCCGCAGACTTTCAGGTGAGATTGTTTGCAATTTTGTGAACTTTACCTATTCTAACCGTCTTGTATTTACATATTTATATCACAGTTTGAATAAAATATATTATTCTAAATATTAAAGTTCCAATTATTACTACTTATTTAAAAATATAATTACTAGTAACATTTAATATCTCATATTGTTAATTACATATATGAATAGAATTTTATAATATATATTTATTTATTTTTACTTTCAGCTCATTTCAACTCAGAATAAGGAGATCAGTAGGTAATTATTTGATGAGCCGAACCGTCCAAGTATCTGGGATCTCGAAGGGTGAGTTTTTGAAAATGTTTAATTATTCTCTTAATACTAAAAATTCTATTACTCGGTACGTTCGGAAGGTGAAACTTGTAGAATTTAATTTTTATATTTTATATAACACTGTTCGACAAAAATTTCCTTCCTTAAACCTAACAATGGATTCCAGTAGAGTTTTATACGCTGATTATCATGCAAATATCCCGATTTTTTACAACACGTCAGAGTTTTGAGATATTATCGCTCAAAACTTCGAAAAATGCCATTTTGACCTATTTTCGAATCCCATTAGATATTAAACTGCAATATTTGAAATCAAAATATTTCGTTGATGTAATAGAAAACAGCTTCCTCTTCAAATTACCATTTGTTTTTAGCTCAATTAGAACTCAAGTTATAACTAATAAACTAAAATTACGTCATTATAAAGGATAATAAACATAGATAAAAACATAAGGTCTTAGTATTTTTAGTTATAACTCGAGTTCTAATAGAGCTACAAACAAGTGGTAGTTTGAAAATCATAAAGGAAACTGTTTTTCTATGACGTCAACAAAATATTTTGATTTCAAATATTGCTCTTTAATAGCTAATGGGAATCGAAAATAGGTCAAAATGGCCTTTTTCGTAATTTTGACCGATAATATCTCAAAACTCTGACGTGTTGTAAAAAATCGGGGAATTTGATGATAATCAGCGTACTACTGGAATCCATTGTTAGGTTTAATAGGAGAAATTTTTGTTTAATTTTTGTCGAGCAGTTTAATTGATCGGGATATACATGGACATTAGACAGTGTATGTCATGAGGTAGGTGGCCATATTTTTTATAGATACTACCATGGCGTGGGTTCTGCAAAGATAAAATCAATAATTCCCTTATAGCTTCATTTGCGCAAAATAAACGATTTTCTAACATTCAACATCCATTTACGATTAAATTAGATACTAACTGAATTTGGTCACTCCTTTATCTGAGACTGGAACTGTCTTTGCTCTTCGGTCTTTCGCGCGATATACAACCTTCAATCTTTCAAGATCCACATCCACAGATATCTTCAACTTAGACCTAATCCCTGAGATTCATTCTCCTTCTTTTCATGATGCAAGGGCCCACCCCGGACTACAGAGGCTGGACAGTTTCGGCATAACGTTTTCTTGCAACAATATCGTTATACCTATATATAAAAAAGAATGAAATCGATTGATATAGGCTATATACAGAGAAACCCCTCAAATCCGAACTAATTGAGGCTGTAGCCTGTTCGGATTAGCTGAAAACAGCTTCGACAATTGAAGATAACTGATATCAAGTGATAATTTGCCTGTTTCTATTATTATTTCTTTGTTTTTGCAAAGTGATTAACCTAAAAAATTTCAATAACCAACTTTTACTGTTTTTCAATCCTGGATGATATAAGTATGTAGTCACATTTACACTTTGTTAGGTATGCTAACTGTACTTCTTTGTTAATTTTTCAACTAATTATGTAAAATAAGGTTATAATGTAGAATATATACATAATTGTTTTTGACTAAATAAGTTTCTCTTTTATGTGTTCGGATTTCCCGGGATTTCGGATTTGAGGGATTTCACTGTAGTTAATTAGCTGAAATTTGACTCAAATTGGCTAAAAATGTGCTGGGCCATTGAACCAAGGTTGAGTTTTTTTGCTGGCAAAATTTTTTTGAATCACTACAATTTTCCAAGAACTTAAGAGGTCTCGAAAATTTTCACCTTTTCTTCTAATATTGAAGAAATAAGAAAATAATTATTATTAAGCAAATGCTCTCTAAATTATAAAAGGATAAAAGTGAGGGACGTTGAAAATTTAATGAATTCTTGTAAAAGGTAATATATAAATCTTTTTTTAACGATATCATTTTTTATTTTTATTAATAACGATCTTAATTTAAATATTTTTTCCTTTTATATCAAAAACAAATTGACTGACGCACTCAGAATATTTAGTGAATTTTCACCTTAAATTTTTTCAATTTAATATAAAATTGAATATAAAAATATCCTCTTAAGGATAATTATTATTTTTTTAATTCAGATTTGATAGTAGTCTTTAAAATTTATTTAGCTTATTTATTTTTAATTCGATAGAATTCAATAAATTATAAAGACTTTTTTAATTTAGTTGTTTGACATTTTTAAAATAAAATACCAATTAGAAGGTCATATGGGGGGGTCGGATAGGCTTGGCGGTAGCGTGTCATCCTGCTAACCAAGTGGACCCGAGTTCGAATCCGGCTACAAATCTAACCCCCGGGGTAGAGACAAATTTAAATTTAAAAAAACTAAGTCATTAAACTTTGATGTTTTGTTTTGCGACCAAACAAAACTACCAAATTAATATTTAATTGTGAAAAAAAACGAAAATCTTTTAAATGGAATTAAAATTTTGAATTCGAGTTTTCTATGGATGTTCACGTCTTAAGTTCAGCTTAGACTAAGGTCATCAAATATCCCGCTACTGGCTGGATAGTCCCAATTTCTATCAGTCAATCCCGCTGTTTGCACATCTTTCAAAATGTTCTGCTTTTCTATAGGCATGTCTGATCTGACAATTTCAAACAATTTTTTATCAATAAATAAGCTTCTTGAAACCCGAATTAATAGTTAAAATTAATAAATATATGTTTAATGAAAATTATTGTAAAAATTTCTACAATGTTAAATATTCAGTAATAGTCCTGACTTATAAAAAAAAATTAATTATATCTAAGTAGCGTAACTTGAGGATTTTTGCTAAATACGAATATTTTTCTGTTTATTTTAAAAAAATTTATAATGTCCTGTTTTAATCGGGTAAACTTCCTTAAGAAATTTGTGGATCAAAATCTAAAATAGATTTTTGATTTCGATTAAAATCAATAATATTAGGTATTTAAAAATTTCAAGTATGTATCTTATTTAGTGTATGGTACACTTAATATATTGTAAATTTACTATATGTTTACCATATAAATAGATAGGAAATTTACAGGATTGCGTATATTAAAAAATACTATATTATATTGTTAAAATCACATTAACTCATTGCAAAAATATTATACAAAAATAAATTGTAACTTTACTTTTTTCTTGTATTAATAAAAAATATGTTGTAAGATTACAATATTGGTATGTAATTTCACTAAAATGCTTTGAGACCGGATTTCCCATTTTTTATAGTATAAATTATAAAAGAAATTTTTAACAGTGTACGAGCAACAATCCTCTGACAAAGGAACAGCCATTGCGAGAGAGGGTTCCGTTTTACGTTTGTACGAAATCCCAAAATAAAAGTAAGTAAATAGGTCTCATAAAAAATAAGTGTGTTAGATTTTGAATTTACCTTATGATGATCAGGGTATTTTTCAATCGGTGTTTAAATTAAAAGTTTTCTTACCTGAAACAAAAAGAGAAAAACGCATGTTAGTTTTTTATCATTTATTTTATTAAGAAGTAGAATAAATAGAATTTTATTTGGCATACTGCTAATTTGGGGTACAATTAAAGGGAAAAATCGAAAAAGCGAAACATTCCTTCTTCAGGTCCTAAAATGAAGGGATGAAATTTATAGGCTTAATTAACATATAGTGAAAAAACAATGAACCTAGAATGTTTAAATTTGATATACAGGTAAGAGCTTGGCCCATTAATAAAGAAAAAATTCCAAAAACGAAACTTTCCCTTCTTCAGCATCTCAAATGAAGGAGTGAAATTTATAGGCTAAATTAACTAATAGTGAAAATTCAACAAAACTAGAATGAAAAGTTTTGTTTTGCCGAGAGTAGAGAGTTGTTGATTCACAGAGAAACAAGTTGCTCGATGCAAATAAACATACACACATATATATCGAGATGATATATATGTGTGTATGTTTATTTGCATCAAGCAGAGGACAACTCCTTTGTTTCTCTTTGTGAAAACTAGAATGCTAAAATTTGATATAGTGCAATAACTTGAATCACTAATAAAGTGAGAAATCGAGAATTTAAAATAAAGATGTGAATCTTGCAGGCTAAATTCCTTTACAAAAAGAAGTGAATTCCCAATAAAAACACTTGTGTAAAAAATGGCCAAGTTCGATTAATAAAACTGTTTGCCAAAAAAAGCAGTGATATATAATGTGCTGCCAAGTTCAAAATCACAATTTATCAAATGAGTCGAGATTATAGTAACTTCAATTAAAACGCATTTTTTCATTTTACATGCCAATCTATAAATATCGTTGACTTAGAGAGTAAACCTGCTAACTCACAACAAGGAAATTTTACAGGAGAGAGAAAAACAAACAAAATTTATATATTGTTGTTATAGAAAAAACTACTTTTAACATTTTTCTTCTGCAACTTACGATCCTAATTTTAAGTAGCAGTTTTACTTGGACGATGCTGGATTTCTTTTTCTTCCGAACGGTATTAATATTTCATAGTTGATAAAAAATGGAGTTAGCAGCTTTAGACTCTAAGCTGACGATATGGTATTTATTGATTTCACATTATTAGTTGAAATTATTTTCTTAAAACTTAGCTTTTACGCATTATATTATTATTACTATTGTTTGATAGGATTAAATTAGGTTGGAGTTGGTGGTGTTTCACAAGGAGAAAAATTAAAATGCAAAGATTTTTTAGTTTACTCTATATATTTCGAGCTCTTTGTATTTTAATTTTTCTCCTTGTGAAACACCACCAACTCCAACCTAATTTAATTTTAACAATGTTTCACTATAAACCAACACAGCGTTCCCTAAATTTTATTGTTTGATAGGGCCTCCATGTCTCCCTTTTAGCCCTTCCATCCTCTCTTATTTTATGATCTCATGATATGGTAACATAATTCGTGGCATACATAACAATTCTTAAAAGCCAAGTTTTAGGAAAATAATTTCAACTAAAAATGTGAAATCAATAAATTTAGATGGACATCCAAAATGAAAAACAAGCATTTTAATTGTAGTTACTATCTTCTTGACTCATTTACCTAATTGATGATTTTTAACTTGGCAGCACATTACCATAGATCTCACTATCTCACTTCTTTTTTTGGCAAACGGTTTTTATTAATCGATCTTTTACACAAGTAAGTTTTTGTTGAAATTAAATATTTCTATTATATTTATATACTAATTGTAAAAATTATAATTTATCCTATTTTTTTTCTAAAATTTTATTATAATAAAAGCACTTAATTAAAAAAAAAAAAAAAAAGAATTATTGATCAAAAATTAGAAGGCTTTGTTAAGGAGGTTCAGGACACCATAGGTACCTATCTGGTTGATCTTCGAAACAATCTTTTCTATTTCTGCAGAATGACAACGTCGGCCTACTAAATTTTTTAATAAAAAAATTGTTAATAATGAGGTTTATTTCGAATAAAAATCTTTATTTTGATAATATTAATTTAAAGAATATTGAGATAAATATTTCCTCATTATAAAAACAAAAAACATTTATTTAACCCAAAAACGATTTCAAGAAATAGAGTTGGAATTCCACACTAGAGCTTTTGTTATATTCTGTTTAATAAAGACGAGTAAGGGGTAATTATTTGCTGAATGTTGTCGTTATTCTAAAGTTAAATTTGTTTCACAATAGAATTTGTTTTCTCAGCTAACCATGATAAGTCATTTAGCCAAAGGCTTGAACAAAAAGGAAAATTTATAAAAAAAAAAATATTAAATATTAAATATTCCAATGCTCAAATCGAAAAAGATTTTCACATGTGGTATATAAATTAGTAATTTTAGCAATGATGTTAATTTGTGGAAAAATATATTTTAATAATTTTGGTTAAATTATATATTGGACTCATATAACACGTATATATAAAATTAATTATATTAAAGTATTTTACATTTGAGTACCTGACACTTATAGACTATGAAAATATAATTGGCTCATAAATAATTGAAAATTGAACTTAACGATAAAACTCAATATTATTACTTGTATGGGTATCCATTCATGGTAGTTAGAAGGGAGAGATACACGTTGATACATAAAAGTGATGTCAAGTTTAATAGAAGTTAATAAAAAACAAATCCACTACCTTGAGGGTATAAATTAATATTAGCCTCATTAATATTGGAGAATATCACGTAGGGCATAAAATTTTTTCGAGTTATTTGGAGTTTTAATTACATGAATTATAAAAGATATTCACTCCTCCTGACATCTAATGAGAAAGAGTAATCGGGAAACAAACTCTATTCTCCCATAAGAACAATATATATATATATATACCTATACCTCTTCATTTTTTAAAATTGGCTATCGAATGTTATCAATTAAAAATGAGTTGAAATATTTTTTTATAAAAAATAGTGTCATATAATAAATAATTAATTTCAAACAATTTACAAATAAAATACCATACAGTACCAGTCAAAAAAGACAACAATTAAAATTTTTCTTTTAGGATTTTATTTGTAAAATTTTTATTCATGAGCATTGATAAATCATTAATATCATTTTAATGATCATTCTATAAGCAATTGATCAGAATGATTGATTAAATGATTGCCAATTTTACTTTAAAATTATAAATTACATATAGTATTAATTTTCTCATTACTTGTTATTCATACATTTATTTATTTATTTTAATGTTAATATAGAACTTCAATACATTTGTAATGTTCTTTTTTTTAGTTTAAAACTAAAGTGGCTTATGTAAAAATGTTGAAGGAGACAATAAAAGAGTGTGTCTTCTGCTGCCGAATTATAAATTTTATTTATAACGAAACTATAGTTTCGAGGGCTTTGCCCTCTTCATCAGTCTATTACTATTGATCCACAGGAATTAATGTATGAATGGAAAGGGAAAATTTCCACGTGGATGAGTTAAGAATTGTCACTTATACTACTATAAGAAGAAAGGAGTGTGTCTTCTGTTGGAATTATAAATTTTATTTATAACGAGACTATAGTTTTGAGGGCTTTGTTCTTTATCAGTCTATTACAATTGACTACAGGAATTAATGTATGAAGAAAGCGAAAATTTCCACGTGGATGAATTGTCACTTATACTATAGAAGTACTTCTTATAGTAGTATAAGTGACAATTCTTAACTCATCCAAGTGGAAATTTTCGCTTTCAATTCATACATTAATTCCTGTGAATCAATTGTAATAGACTGATGAAGAGAACAAACCCCTCGAAACTATAGTCTCGTTATAAATAAAATTTATAATTCCAGCCAAAGACACACTCTCTTATTGTCTCCTTCAATATATATAGTAAAAATTCTGCTTCCCTCGGCTACAAAAACTTTCAATTTATGTAAAAATGTCTTTAAGCAAAAAGGAAGTTGGAAGAACCAATCTTATAATAACTTCTGAGGTGTTTGATGTTAATGTTTTCAGCATTTAAATCGATTTTCTAAGATACAGAACTTGGTCCTTGCTCTAGAAGGCTGCAATTTGTGTGATTATTATTTACTAGTACAACTACAATAGAAACCTAGAGTCAAAAGTCTGTTCCTAGAATAATAGAAATTTAGAGTTAATCTCTTCTACTCTGAAACAGGTCTTTACTTGTATTTGGCATCGTTGTAAAGGAAGAGAGATCATTCTATCCGTGCCCTTTTTAGTTATTTTCCTCTTATTATAGAAGAATCGCTCACCCGCACATTTATTAAACAATAAACTTATTTAAGCTAGAGACATTCTTATAAGTAATTAATAATAAAATTTAGCCCGTATATCTACTAAATAAATAAATTTAAATATAAATTATTCATGTTTACCTAATGTTATAAATACACCGACTAAAAATGATGTTTGAATCAGAAATTCTAAAGATAGCGAATATTTTTTTTTTCAACAAAATGCTTTATTTCAAAATTTCATTATTAATTAATTTACATTATTATTTTTTACTTTAAAATTATTTGAGCATCGAGCAATAAATAGTCCCTTCTCATGTCCATATTTATAACAATGTTCTTTTTATTTTAATCATTTTTTTAAATTTTAGTGGAACATTTTTGAAAAAAAACCCACAAATTATAGCGAATATTGAACTTAAATAGGTAAGTGAGGTCAGCGGAAGTAAAGCAACATTTAGGAAGGAAATGTCCACTATAAGAAGATCAGCTACTGAACCAGAGACATTGGGTTTGCACGCTTTCTCGATTCGCTCGTCAAATCAAGATTTGAGAGATTTTAGTTTTAGATAGTTGATTGAATTAAAAATATTTCAGCAATATTTTAAAGAAATTATTTTTATTTTTGAGGTGAAACTTCTTTACCGACGTACCTATCTGAGTTTTTTTGTTACAATAAAGGGGAAATGACTCAATAGAGGGGAAACCATTTTTTAAAACCCACTAATATTTCATGACAAATAAAATTTGTTAAAATTAGAAAATTTAAATTATTTTAATAACATCTACGGCTAAATAAGTTTTACTTCCTCCGTGAGCTTATGTGGATGAGGCTCACATTTATTTATTTATTTTATTTGGATGGCTTCGGAAACTAAGTACATTTAGGGAGTTTCTATTAAGATGCTATTTTCTATAATGTGTTAATAGTGTTAAGGCCGCTGCAACACGAGGCTTTGTTTTAATAATTTTTATCTGTTTGCTCCCACTCCAAATGCATCCCAGGACCAAGCCCGAAAAAAGAACATGTCCTATCTTTTAAATCAAGCAAGCTAGCCAGAAAGACAGCCAGCAGTGACGTCATTTCGATCCCGACAGGCATCCAAATTGTAAACCAGAGGACCAATCTCAAAAACAGGTAGAGGAAAAAGCCTCGTGTGCAGCGGACTTTAGTTAGGGAGCCGATTTTCGCCAGATCGACATTTTATACGCCAGCAAGTCCCGAACCTGGGCCTCCCGCTTGAACATCGTCATATTTTGTTTTCGTTTTGTTTTTTTGTTTTTATATTCAATATATTTAATTTTTTTTCTCTCTTTCTATATATTTTGTATCTTTTTTATTTTTGTTTCATATAATTATTATGTATCATATTTTTTCTTTCTTTTTTCTTACTTATTGATATTATATTAGCTTTTTCTATTTTTCTTGATTTGTTTTTTTGTATTATATTAATTAATTTATATGTAAATATTTTGGTCTAAAATTGTAAATTAAAGGGGCTAGATGGCCCTACAGATACAATGTTTTTAATAAATAAATAAACGATGCTGAAGCGGGCTAGTGCCTTAGCGATCTCGGACACCCGACTACCTTATATTTTATTTAAATATAGGTAAATAAAAAGTGAAAATATTGTGATAAGCTCGAAAATTTAGATTTCCGAAATTTTTAACTTGTTTTGAGGTCCTTACAGTTCAATAATACCAACACAATTTCTAGAGTGTTGATCCCAGGAATATAAATATGAGAATGTTAAATATTATCTGATGATGAGACAAATTTAGGTTGTTTTAAAAAGCAATTCAATTCTCTAAGTTAATAAATTACTTTATCACTTTATCTCATCTAATAGTAAAGAGTTTATTTATCTATTTTTTCTTTTCTTTTTTTTTTCTTTAATTAATCCAACATATTGTTTCATTTTAACTGTAAGACTGAATTTACATTTAAATTGTAAAATAAAGGAATATCAGCAGAAGGAAAAAAGCTAAAACATTTATACCATCTTTAGACTTTAATTAAATTTCTCTTTTGTTTCTGCACTTTTTTCCATTTCTTTTGAAAAATTATATTTGTAAAAGGAAGAAGAAAAATGAATATTTAGGTCAAGGATATAAAATTATAAATACATTTTTCTGCATTTGAAAAGAATGTTAAATTACCTCTTGAAAAAAAGGAAAAAATAAACTCTTTGGCTCACATTTTGAGGGAATATAATCATTTTGGAATTGAAAAAGTCTCTTTTCGTCAAGTATAAACATTTCCTATTTTCTCTTGAAACATTAGACTCGGAACTGCTAAGTATAGTAATTTATTTCTTATGTCATGATCAAAACAAGAATCAATTAATACCATAGCCTTTTAAAAATAAACTGACCTGTTCTGATGTGGCCATCCACTTGACTTTACCATACAACCTGGCCCCTCACTTTTATTTAATATTTTTATTTATAATCATGTAGGGGAGGGGGTTAGTTTTTTTCATTTTTAGACTCCTGGGGCCCACTGATTATGTTTATTTTATTTATTTTTATTTATTTAACAAAGTATACAAACATAGGACCTTAGGTCCCACCTAGTGTTTATATATAATTTATCAACAATAATTTACAAATTTGGCAAAAGAGTTCACCAATACACAAATTTTATGGGGGAAGAAGAGAAAAAAAATAGAGAATGATTAGAAGACATAAAAGAAATAAGAGTAAGGAGTATCAGTTATTGGGTGGGATCCATAAAGAACGAAGACCTGAGAGCCCCAAGAGTCGGGTTTACATGAAATTTGGATGGAAGTTCATTCCAAAGCCTTGCATACAATGCCATGTATACAAAATTTGGTTCAGTTTGGTACAAGAGCCTATATTTTAATTTTTTGACCCCTCCCCCCCCAATGTTAGGCGGTTAGTTTGTACATTTCTAGACTTCAGGGGTTCCACTGTTTATGTATACAAAATTTGGTTGAGTTTGGTACAAGGGCCTAGATTTTTAATATTTAACCCCCCACCACCCTCCTTAATTTTGGGTCAATATGCACCAAAATCTAATCAGCTCTTAATCTCAATGGACCGAAACTACGTGTAAAATTTGGTTTCAATATTCACACTAGTTTTTGAGCTAGCTCGTCCACAAAAATTTGGTAGACAGACAACCAGACAGACTAACAGACATTTTGACAAAACAATTATTATCTCGAAAAATATAATTTTTTCGATGTTCACTTATTAGGGCTTTTTTGTAGACCGAAATGTCATGGTTTCGCTCAATTTTTTAATCAAAATAGTTTCAGCCGTTTTTGAGATATTTCGAAAAAAAGAAGGAAAAAAACAACTTTTTTCATGCACGATTACAATACTTGAACATACCCTGTATGGTAAAGTAAAAACAGGGATACAAAGGAGATGCTGATTTTGATATCTGGTACTACTTAACAAATAAAATAATACTAAAAAGAAAATTATGTGATCTATGGGAAAAATAAAACCCAGAATATATGTATCATCCTTTGCAAAGATTTTTAAACAGCCTCAGCTACAGTTTTAGATAAAAGACGGATTTAAAAAAATTACTACTATAGATGTCCACAAACTAGTTATTTATTTTTTTCAATTAGCCTCTCTAGTAAAATGGAAGATATTGCAGTGTACCATCGTGCTAAATGAATATGAAACTTGGACAGAAAGAAGGAGCCTGGAGGCCTTTGAAATTTGCTTTTATAGAATGATGAATAGAATTACAAATCAAGAAGTTATATTTACGGCTAGAGAAAATAGAACTTTGAGGAAAAAACTGAAGAAGGTCAAATAATTTTACATTTGCAAAAGGCAACACACGGGGATTGTTTAGAGATAATTTAAATGGTGATTTAGAAAAGAAAAGACGAGGATCTAGACCAGTGTTTCTCAACCTATGTGCCGCGAGACTTTTTGTCAAATAATTAAAATTGCATGGGTTTTCTAACTTTGAAATAGAATTTGTAATTACTTCATTTTTTTATGTATCATACAACTTTTACATTTTTTTTATATTCAGGTGTGTAGCAAATGATTCCAGATATTTTTAGTGGGCTATCAACAAAAAAGATTGAGAAACTCTGCTCAAGCTTTAAAAGTTCCAGTTCAAAAAATGTAAAAAGAAAAATTTTTTAATTTTAATACGAAGTCATAATATAGGCATAAATAAACAATTTATATTTAAGTTTATTATTGAAGTATGTTCCCGAGGCCAATAAAAGAAAAAAAAAATCTTATTAAGTACTACGTCATATCTAGCGACCCAAATCTTGGAAAATCTTTCACTTTTTTCTTAATTAATAAATGTGCGGGGGAGTGAGTCTTTCGTTAGAATCCGATTGAGAAAAATAACTAAAAAGGGTGAGGATAGAATTATCTAACTTCTTCCTTTATAGCTTGAACCAAAATGCAAGTCAGTGTTCAGACTATTAAAGATTCAATTTTAATTTCTATTATTCTAGGATCAAAATTATACTCGTTATAGAGAGAACAAATAGTTAACTTAACTTCAATAAAAGAGTTCCAGGCAATAATGTGAAAAAATACTTGTTCTAACTGCCGAACGTATTGGGTAGTGAAATAGTTTTACTTACTTTTTTCTTCATTTTTATCATTCAATAGAAAAATTAAATTCATTAAAAGAAATCTTCTTAGAAAGTTTGTTCTGTTGCAAAATTTTTATATTTTCAATGAGGAGAGCTGAAGAATTTGGGCTCTCTAAGCCAGTGTTTCTCAACCTGTGTACCGCGATCGTTTTTGACAAATAATTAAAATTGCATGGGTTTTTAAACTTTGAAATACTATTTGTAATTACTTCATTTTTTTTGTATCATACAACTTTTACTTTTTTTATATTTAGGTGTGCCGCAAATGATTCCAGATATTTTTAGTGTGCCGTCAACTAAAAAAGGTTGATAAACACTGACCTAGATTATAATTATTCACAGATATTGAAGAATATGGGATGTGGCAATTTCAGAAAAGGGAATAATGTTGGCAAGCGTGTGTGTGTGTGTGTGTGTGTGTGTGTGTGAATAGAGTCAAATGAGGAGGTTAGTTGCATTAAAACAGACTTAGAGCTGTATACAGTATTCTTTATGATGATGTCAAAAGACAAACACTTTTTAATTTCATAGGGCCACTGTTTATAGCAAGTAATTATTTGTATATTTTAACTGGTCATTTAGGATTAGAGAAGTTAGTAGGTATAATTTGGAATTTTAATAATGGAAATCCTTCAAAGAATTAAATAAAAAAATGTTAAATTCAAATTAAATATGTACTAGGGATGACATAGAGTTATATTAAAAAATATTATTATATAGGATTTATGAAAATATAATATAAAAAACAGACCATTTTAGATGATTTAAATCATCAGATTTATATAAAGGTGAATTGAAAAGGTTGACATCTGTTTTATTTTTTATTCCTCCAACTTGGAGTGGTTCATCGACCAGTTAAGGTGGTTGATCTTAAGCTCAATGACCTATACTGTCAAAAAATGATAATATATTTTTCGACGGCTCTTTTGTCTAAAAAATCATATCTTAAAAGAAGAGTGACAAAAATATAGATTTTGTTAATAAATCATTTTTTCCATTTTGGAAAAATTGACATCTCTCCAAAAAAAAAAAAAAGAAAAAAAATTCAAGAAAGAAAATACAATAACAAATGAAATCAAATATTGAATTTTGTTTTTTATTATGTTAAAACATCAAACTATAGATCTTTTTTACTTTATCTAATGCGAAGCATGGGTAAAATATTGGAATCGGTCTTGCGCCACTTCAAAGGGTCTTCAGGCAGACTACGAACCTTCGCTTACAGTAAAAGAGCCTGATGACAGGTGTACATTCATAATGAATAAATAGCTTCTTAACTTTGGCTTCTTTTAACTTGAACAGTATTAACAATAGATTATACGAAAAAGAAAATTATGTATTAGGTGAAGTAAAAAGTTCTGAGCCTTTTCTGTTAGATGGCTTTAATGAGCCATATCTCACAATGTATACGTCGCCTCTGGTCATTCTTTTTTGAAATTTAAAGGTGACATAACGTTTTAAAGAAAGTTATTTGACAGTTTTGTGTTTGGTGAAGCCAGTTGTGTGTTAGAGCGTTCCAAAATGAGGTAAAAAAAGAGAAAATTCGATACATTCTTCAGTACCACTACGACCAAGGGGAAAAATCGGAGCAGGCGACCAAAAAAATTTGTGCTGTTTATGGACCCAATACAGTATCGAATGCAACAGCAAAGTGGTGGTTCCAAAGATTCCGTTCTGGTAATATGGACGTCGAAGATGAGACACTCTCTGGTAGACCAATCCTCGAAAATGACGAAAAATCATGGAAATTGTCAAGTTGGACCAGCATGCGAGCACTTATTCCATTGCACATGAACTGAAGATTAGCCAAAAAACCATTTGGAACCATTTGCATAAGGCTGGCCTCAAGAAGAAGCTCGTGTATGGATGCTACAGGAATTGACGCAAAAGAAACTTTTGGGCCTAATTGATCCCTTCGATTTTTTGCTGAATCGATGGCGAAACCGATGGGGATGATGACTGGCGATGAATAATGGGTCACATACGAGAATAATAGGCAAAAACGATCGTGGTCTAAGCGCTGTGAGCCGGCCCAAATGATCGCCAAGCCCGAATTAACGGCCAAGAAGGTCATACTGTGTGTTTGGTGGAATTGGAAGGGAATCATCCACTATGAGGTACTCCCATCGGTCCAATCAATCAATTCAGATCAATACTGTCAACAACTGACTAGATTGAAGCAGGCGATCGACGAGAAGCGGCCAGAATTGGCCAATAGGAAGGGTGTTTTTTCCATGAAGTGGGTGCCAGGCCGCACACATCGTTAATGACGCGCCAGAAGCTCCGAGAGCTTGGATGGGAAGTTATATCTCACCCACCGTATAGCCCAGATCTGGAACCAAGCGATTATCACCTTTTCAAGCATTTGCAAAATTTTCTTGATGGTACAAAACTGGCCTCAAGGGAGGCTTGTGAAAATGAGCTGGTCAAGTTTTTCATCAATAGGGACGAGGACTTGTTCACAACCGCGGAATTGCTAATATTGCCTTCCAAAAGGACAAACGTTATCGAACAAAACGGCGCATATTTGATCTAAATCGAGAAAACTTTAACTATGTCAATTTTATCGTCGAAATAAAGAGAGAAAAAGGCTCAGAATTTTTCCTTCACCTATTAGTATTTTTGAGTACATTTTTGAGTAAATTCAATATTCGAGAACTTCGCCCATTGGTGAGTGTAAATAGTAATAATTTTATATTTCATTTTATAAGTGAAAAAATAATTGAATATTGTAGCTCTTGTCTGAAATCGAACTTGAATTTGCACGTATAGAAAAATATTGAATTATAAAAATACCAGCTGCAAGGCCCTCTTGCTAGTCAGGGGGCTCGCCCCCAGACCCCCAGCCCTCGAACCCCACCCTCACCCCTCACTCCGACCCACCACACCCCCGAAACCCACCCAGCACACCCACCCCCCGCACCATGCCCCACCCCCACCCCAACACTCCATTCCGCATCCTAACCCACTAAACCCCCTCGCCCCAATCCCCCCCCCCAAAACCCCTCCAGCACCCCCATCCCCGCACCATGCACCCGTTCCCTACCCCCGCCACCACACCACCACCCGGACCCCACCCCGCGCCCTCCAACCCAGCGCACCACACCCCCGCCTAGCTCCCTGGACCTCACCCACGCTATGCCCCCTGGACTCCACCCCGCACCACCCCTGCACCCCTACCCTACTCCGCCCACTCCTCAGCCACCCCATTCCACCCTCCGCACCCAGTTTTTGCATTTATAGCCTTCTAGTGACCTACAGATTACAGATTATGTATACAAAATTCAGGTTGAGTTTGGCCCAAGAGAAAGAATTTTCATTTTTTGACCCCCCCCCCCCCCCATTTTGGGTGGTTAGTTTTTGCATTTCTAGCTCTCTAGAGGCCCAGAGATTTTATGTATACAAAATTTGGTTGAGTTTGTTCCAAGGGCAAGAATTTACATTTTTTCACCCTCTCCCCTTTTTGGGAGGTTTTTTGGGGAAATTTTTTAAACAAAAGTTGTCAGAAATCACATCCCCTACAACTTTGTTTATCATAAAATTTGCTGTAAGGTTAATAGTTTAGGAGTTATTTGATAATTTTCATTCGTGCGCCCCCCCCCCCAAACCCCTTTCTGGGTTCAAAATATCAAAACGTTATATAGCTAAAAACGTAAGTTAGAAGACATCTGATAGAAATATGTAATTTCGTAATAATCCCTTCAGCCGTTTTGACGTGAATCGTGTGCAACTTTTCGCGGAAACCACTGAAACAGACAGACATACAGTACATACAGACAGGAATTTAGTTGAGGGTGTTTTCGTTCATAACTTTGCTTGAAACGTGTGCAACCAAAATTTGGAGTGATTTGGAGCAATGTACAGACAAAACATTAATTTTATATATATAGATAAATAAACAACTGTACTAATTAAAATCCTGAAAATTTAGTCTAAATTTGAATTTGATTTACAGTCAGGTTTACACATTCGCCTCACCACTCGCGCGAATGTCTACACTGTACACCTGGCTTATGGCGTTGGTGCGCCTGTATTTAGGCAACATATTGCGCAGAGAAGAATGAAAGCTGCGTAGGAGCTAGGCGAGTCCAGTAGTTGATGAAGCGCTCCAGAGCTTATGGTATCTAAGCCATCAAGTTGTTAGTAAAATTAGTAAAATTATAATTTAAAGTACTTTTAGCTAGAGTAAGATAGTACTTTTTTCATTCTTTAAAATTTATTTATTTGATTACTCTAGTATTAGATAAGAATCGATCGTTATTTTTGATTTTAAGTAAATATGGTCTTGAAATAGCCAGTGATATCTTATTACTAATAAAGGAATAAACATAGAAATATTTCGAATGACTTTGGATAAAGTCTAGCAACTACCTGTTGCGGTTTATTTTACTAAATTTTATTTTTTAATCATCATTATCATCATTTGCAGTCAAGGATTATGCCGTTAAACCTATTCCGGCTAAGACATTCTTCTGCCAAGGTCCTCTAGGACGTCCGCGATCTCTTTTTCCTTTGGGTTTATAGTTCAGGGCATATTTTGGCAGTCCTTTCGAGGTGGTCAATTCAATTTTGTTTATATTTATCCCTGACACTATATATCCCCTCATACTGGTGCCTCCTTGCCTGATCTGTTTCATTTTATTCAGTTCTCTGACCTTGGATGCTCCTGAGTGAAATGCATTCCCCACCTGTATCTGTTTTCAATTTCCTTGTCTGAACTGTGTTTCACTCCTGTGCCATGGAATGTTAGTTCAGTGCACTTTGTAGCAAGCCTGATTAATGTCCATGGGATGCTTTCAGTGTTCCCAGGAAATGGCTGCATGCTGAAACTGACTAACTTAATGATCATCACAAGAGTCAGCCTGGTTCCAGGAGGAATGAACAGCTGACTAATCCATTGAGTGATTCCAACGTTTGTTATAAGATTGCACACACAGAACATTCATCATCTGTCATCAAATATCAGTTTGCTTTCCAAGAAATGAAGCTGAGCGTGGTTGTTAGTTTCTAGTTCAGTGACATTGAATTGCTGATGTTGTTTTTAATCTTGACTGAACAAATAAAATGACAATAAATGCCCACACATACCCTGCAAATGTCATTGGAAGGCACAGCCTGTATGACTTCACCTTCAACTCATCTATGTTGAGACAAGCATTTTTACTTTCCTTTATTGAATGGTGAAAGTATGAAATAGCTTCTGCATCCATTGCATCGTCTGAAGTCATGCCATCATGTTTTTCCATGGTTTTATCTCGAACATTTTGAAATGGAGGATTGAAGGTATCAAATGAAATTGTTCAATAATAGCCTGAGAATCTCTTTATAGAATAGAATGACATCATATCATCGAGAATGGCCTCATATAGATTCAGAGTATCCTGTGGTCCAGAGCATTGTGGTTTTGAAAACAGTTTCAGAGATCCTATAGTATTGATGTTCAGTGTTCTGTTCTGTTTCCATGGTGATGATGATCTAGTTTGTCTTTTAGTTTTAGCCTTCATGCTCTGAGTAACCTCATCATTTGAACACCAACATACCATTGTTGTTCCTGACTCTTTGCTGTGAAATCTGAATGGATTCGGTGGATGAATTATGAATATTGAGGATTGCAGTTCAATTCAGATCCGAGATAATCAATGGTATCTTTTGACGATGTTCCCTGATCCTCTGTGTCAAAGAAATTGAATGGGTCTAACTTTTGAATGTGTCTGTTAGTTTGTCATGGCTGTTCATATGGTTGAATATGGTAGCAACTTCCTCTTCCTTTGCTTGAACTAATGAGAGATCCAGTGTCCTTGGACGAGCATTGCTCCTGATCGACCAATGATCCTGCATTGCTCTTCCTGAATGGTCGAATTCCAATGGTCAACTGGGCAGAGTTGTTGCCAACACAGATGAGCTTTTCAGCTCATTTGCCAACTAATCTGATGTGGTCTTGAAAAGGAGTACGAGCTGAATGAATGAATGGCCACATTGATTTTGAAACTCCTGATCTGTGTCTAATCCAGCTTTAGTTTCATTCAATGATCTTAGTGTTAGTTGGTCTGGTATCAGAGTGTGAATTGCAACTTGACTGAGGATCATTCCGTTTGTCTGTTTTTCAGTGCGTGTCGATCATTTCCTTTGTTGGTAGATCCCAGGCCGAGCGTGTGTTCACCTTTGTAGAAGGAACACAGCCCCGTCCCCGGTGTGTTTGGCATGCTGATGCCTGGTGGTACTCCAGTAGTTGAGATTGAAAACAAGAAGGAATCTCAAGATTCTGGGCTGGAGTGGTGTCATCGCCAAACAGCCTTGGCTCAAACCACCTCCCATCGCATCCTGAGTAGCTGGGAAGAACATTTTGCAGGAGACATGAGCCAACTGCAAAATAGTATTGTTCAGTCACAACGAGAGAGCTGAGACATCTAGCAAAGAATGCTCCACTGTTTGTCCTTCAAGATAGAATTTATGAAAAAACCAGATCAGAAGAAACACAGGTCCAAAAAATTCATCAAAAAGGAATGTCAAATGAAATTAATAAGTGAAGCCTAAAATGAAATACCAGAAATAATATCCAATTTTAGTTGCATCCAATGAATAAACATACCATGAAATCCCTTTAAGTCAAAGAAGAGAGAGTCAGGCTGATGGGAAGTGTTTCATGCCCTGACATATAGCAAATGCTCTCACATCCCCATCCCACATCCCATCCTTCAACGAGATCCTCCCTGATCCATCCAGTACCTCAGCCCCTGCATCATGGAAACCCAGCCTAACTCTGCTCCCTGAAGGTCACAGAATCCCAAACCTCAGCCCCTCATCCCCAACCAATTAGCATCCTGAAACCACCTGCACCAACCCCAAGCCCACATCATCATTCCATCCTTTGCCCCACCCCATCCCTGGCCCTGAATCACGAGATCCCCATCCTCATCACCATCCATCCATCATACCCATGAATCATAGCCTGACACCCTGTCCCCAAGCTCTCACATCATCCACCTTGAACACTTTGTACCTACCCTCCCACCTGACCTCATCCTCAGTCATCCCATCTGTTAGTCCATCCTTCACCTGAACTCATCCACCAACCCACTTCTGTGCCCTCCCCACTGCCATACTCCTCATCACCGTTATCTCACTGCAATCCCATGCTCAACCTCCACCTCCCACCTCCCACCTCACCCAAGCTAGCCTCAGGTTCTTGAGTCTCACAGATTATGGCAACTTTGTTAGCTGTGCCTGGCGTGCATGAGTCATTTCTTTGTCCCCCTTGCGAGTGTGTGTGTGTGTGTGTGTGTTTTTTTTTTTTTTTTTCTTAATAACAGGGATAGTTTCCTCCTCTCTCTTCTTTGAGACCCATCTGTATGTCAATTGTTGAGTTTATCCAGATAAGAAATTTATTTTTGATCCTCCCATTTGTATTGAGTTTTTTCATTTCTGCCTTGAAGTCCATTGGTTGTCATGGGCGTGCATTTGTTATCTTGTTCAAGATGGGTATTCTCTGAGTTTGTCCCTCCCCACGTGGGTAGACGTTCCCCCATTCTGTGGTTAGTGCTTTGGCATTGTCTGAGTCCCAGCAGGATACCATGTATATGTGTCTGTTGAGTTTGGTCCAAGAGCAAGAATTTTCATTTTTTACCCCCATTTTGGGTGGTTACTTTTTGCATTTCTAGCTCCCTAGAGGCCCACAGATTATGTATACAAAATTTGGTTGAGTTTGCTCCAAGGCAAGAATTTATATATTTTTCTCCTTCTCCCTTTTTGGGTGGTTTTTGGGGGGAATTTTTAAACAAAAGTTGTCAGAAATCACATCCCCTACAACTTTGCTCATTATAAAATTTCCTGTAGAGTTAATAGTTTAAGAGTTATTTGATAATTTTCATTCGTGCACTCTCAAACCCCTTTTTGGGGTCAAAATATCAAAACGTTATATAGCTAAAAACGTAAGTTAGAAGACCTCTGATACAAATATGAAATTTCATAATAATCCCTTCAGCCGTTTTGACGTGAATCGTGAGCAACTTTTCGCGGAAACCACTGAAACAGACATACAGACATACAGACAGACAGACATACAGACAGGAATTTTGTTGAGGGTGTTTTCGTTCATAACTTTGCTTGAAACGTGTGCAACCAAAATTTGGCGTGATTTGGACCAATGTAGACAAAACCTTAATTTTATATATAGATAGATATGAATCGCACTCGATTTTTGAGTACTTATTATTTTATTTGTTGCATTTATTTATTTTGAAGTCTCGGTTTTTTTTTCTAAAAATTATTTTTATTTTTCTCTTTTTAGTGATGTTAAGAATATTAACTTATGATAATACCTTGCATGCATCTCGTAAGAGAATGATTCGGCCGAAGGAATCAAAAATTGATAATAAAATTCAATCCATAATTAGAGAAATTATCTCGGAACTTTAGAAAGTTTTAAATGAACGTTTTAAGATTATTTTTGATTTTATTATAATTTCGATTATTTGTACATATAAAAATAGAGACTTCTGTTATTTTTTCATTGATCATATCATCCGAATTTGACCAAATTAATTTGGACCAACTCTAAGGTACCCCTTTCCAATAAAGGAAGAAGCATTGAAATCGGTCCATAAACAAAGAAGTTATGCACAAACCTACAAATCAAAAAAGTCCAATACCAATGAAATTTAAACTGGACCAATCGGGAACTAGACAAAACCCAATGCAAAAAAAATCATCAAAATCGGTTCACAAAAATTGATTACATAAAAAAATCAAAAAAAAAAATATGTATTTAAAATAATTTTTTTTACCATAGGCTGATTTATATTTTATCTAAAGTCGGATGTCATGCGATATTGAAATATTAAGCCCACCTAGAGCCAAGGACAATACAATAAAATGAGTTCTATGGAAAGACGTTTATTTCCTATAAGAATTTGCTCGAAAACTAAAGACAATCTAAATAAAGTAAAAAATTAAATAGCGGAAAACTTAAGTTTTCAGAAGTTGTTCGTCAGTTAGAGCCGCTCTTATACTAATAACTTAAAAATAATAAACTATTAGAAATTTTTTTAATTATATAATGAGGAAATGATATTTTCTGAATTTCTAAAAATAGAGTCTTCCTGCCTGTCGGGGGTATCAAGTAATTTAATCCTTTTCGTAATCAGGGGTTGCTAATTATTCAAAATCGATTCATATATATTTTGCAACAGAATGACTGTTCTCCGGTGTTATATAAAGAAAAATTTAATTTTTTTAAATTTATTAAGATCAATAATTTTTAACCATTGTGTAATTATACGCATATGATTGTTGTCAGTGAAAATGAAGTTCTAGTACAGAGGTCGCCCCGTCGCTCGCGGTGTCATTTTAGGTACTTCCAGACAATTTTTGGTAAACATTTAAAAAAAAAATTGAAAGTAAAAAAATATTTAATAAGGAATGTTTATTATAAAATACTTACACAAAATAAATATATTAAAACTACTGTTTTTAAAATTTTTCTAGTTTTCATTGTTTTATAAAGAAATTTTAAAAACTATTTAATTATTAAATAGAAATTTTTTAAAATATTATTAATTCAAAAGAACGGAAATTATTATCCGTTATTTCGAATATTTCTATAAAAAACATTTTTTTGCTTTGAAAAGTATATTGGTTCTCGAAATAAAATAAAATTTTTCTAATCTAACATCAGGCAAGTCGTTTTTTTAATTGAGATTTTCATCTATCAATAATTACTTTAATTAAGTAAAAATCAATTAAGATGAATTTTTATGAGGTCTAGACCAGACATAGCGAGATCGTTTTTTCATCCTCAAAACTTGTTAATAGATTTTGTTTCATCAAAATCGGTAGCCGTTTTCAAAATAGAACCAAGATACAAATATATAAATAATATATATAAACAAATAAATAAATATATATAAATAATAAATAAATATATATATATAAATAAATAAATATATATATATATATATATGTATAAATAAATATACAATTCTTGCTCGTCCTAATCAAGAGTAGATAGATATATTGTCCTTATTTCCTACAACAACTTATTAAAGCAATTTGAACCGCGAAAGTTAAATAAATAATTTCATATGTTAATTCTATATTAAGAAAATTATTTTATTATTTTTAGATTTTATTTGAAAAGGAAAATAAATAGAGCATCCAACGGGTTTCGAACCCGTGTCTCTCTCCTTTGAGCGAAGATAGGCTTATCCAACTCAGATTTTTTCTTTTCAAATAAAATCTAAAAATAATAAAATCATTTTCTTTAATGTAGAATTAACATAAGAAATTATTTATTTAACTTTCGCGGTTCAAATTGCTTTAATAAAATTAATTAAAGGACTAAAAAGCTATCCGGGGCTGATATATCTAGTGATCACAATCTAATTGCGATGAAATGCCAACTAAAATTTAAAAACTAATAAAAAAGGGGCGGTCGCGAAAAAACTGATATCTAAATTAAAATAAGAAACCCAAAAACTTTGGGCGAAAATGTAAAAACAATGAATAAGAAACTGGAAGAAAAAACACCCACAAATAATAAAGAAGATGAAATCGAACAAGAATGAATGATATGAAATCAAGCCTGACCGAAACAGCCAAATGAAGTCCTTCAATCAAAAGAAAACGAAATTAAAAAGCCATGGGTAAGAGACAGAAATACTGCAACTGATTGACGAACGAAGAAAATTTAAGAACAGAAAAGACGAAGAAGGGAAAGAAACATATAAAAAATTAAGATGGAAAGTTATAAGAGAATGTAGAAAAGCAAAAGAAAAAATGATTCAAGAAAAATGTAAAGAAGTCAACGAAAATCTAGTATTGGGAAAAGTTGATGTAGCCTATAGGGCAATAAAAAGAAATTTTCAAGAAGACAAGCCAAAAAGCAAGAACATAAGAGATAAAGGAGGCCACATTATTCTAAACGAAAACGAACAGGCAAATAGATGGAAGGAACACCTAGAAGAACTCTATGGAGAAGAAAAAACAATGAACCCAATAGAAGAAGAAGAATCTGTGGACGAAAACGAATTAGGAGACCCCATACTCAGGTCAGAATTCGAGACAGCTTTGAAGGAACTAAAAAATAATAGAGCACCCGGAATAGACAATATACAAGCTGAAATCCTAAAGAACTCTGGAGAAAAGGCACGTGACAAACTTTTTGAACTAATTAGCAAAATCTATAAATTGGGAATCATCCCAAAAGATTTCGAAAAGAACAAAATAGTCACACTTCCCAAAAAGACAGGCGCGGATAAATGTGAAAATTTCAGGACCATTAGTCTAACCTCACATGCCTCCAAAATCCTAACCAAAATAATCCAAAGAAGAATAGAACAAAGAGTTGAAGAAAATCTGGGGGAAGACCAGTTCGGCTTTAGAAGAAACAGAGGCACCCGAGAAGCAATTCTCTCTCTTAGACTAATAATAGAAAGGGCTTTTATCAGGGAAGAATCTGTCTACATCGGATTCATAGACCTAGAAAAAGCATTCGATAACGTCAATTGGGAAATTATGTTTAAAATATTAAAACAGGCAGGAATAAAATTCAGAGAGAGAAGACTAATCTACAATCTATATCAAAACCAGACGGCAATTATAAATATTGGTGATGAACAAAGAGAAGCCAAAATAAAAAAAGGTGTAAGACAAGGATGTGTGCTGTCACCCATGATTTTCAACTTATACATAGAAGAAGCGATTAAAGAATTCAAAGACAAAATTGATACAGGTATAGAAATCCAAGGTCAAAAGATCGCTATGTTAAGATTTGCCGATGACATTGCCCTTCTAGGAAGCAATAAAAAAGAATTAGAGGACGCCTTGAATGGAATTAACCAAATCCTAATAGAAGAAATCAAAATGAAAATAAACAAGAATAAAACCAAGGTCCTAGTATGTACAAAAAAAGAACAAACGAGACAGGAATGCATCAAAATTAACCAAGAAAACCTAGAAGGAGTTAAGGAATTCCGCTACCTAGGAAGTAAAATAACATGGGATGGGAGGAGCAAAAACGAAATTAAATCAAGAATTGCCCAAGCAAAAATGGGGTTTAATTCAAAACAAAAACTACTATGCTCCTCCTCAATCAGCTTAGCAAACAGGAAGTTGCTATTGAAGACATATGTATGGAGCATAGCCATGTACGGGTGTGAAACCTGGACAATTGGAAAAGCGGAGAGAAAGAGATTGGAGGCTTTCGAAATGTGGTGCTACAGAAGAATGATGAATATCAAATGGATGGATAAAATTACAAATGAAGAAGTTCTTGGAAGAATCGGAGAAAGAAGAACCTTGTGGAAGAGTCTGAAGAAGAGAAGAGGTCAGATGATGGGGCACACACTGAGACATGGGGGACTGCTTAGGGATATCTTGGAGGGGGAGGTGGGAAAGAAAAGGGGAAGGGGAAGACCCAGATTAGAATATTTCAACCAAATAATTGGGGATATGGGATGCCAGACATTTAGAGAGGTTAAACAGCTGGCGGGGGACAGAGTCGAGTGGAGACGGATTGTTGCATCAAACCAGTCTTAGGACTGTATACTCAATGATGATGATGAAAATAATTAAATCTTTCAGTTTAAAAAAATCAATTTGTCTAACAACTTATTAATTTAAGTGATGGATACATAATAAATAATCAAAATAATAATATTAATGAAAATTGAATAAATGATCAGATATTGTATTTTTTCATTTTGTATTTTTGAATTCATTTTTTTTTTTAGGTGAAAATTAAATAAATTACGAAGAAAAAAACTCTCTCTTTTTTTAAGAAACAACAAAAAGATGGCTAAAAGCTTCAATTCCAAATCGTTGCATGAAACAAAAAACAGCCTTTGAAATACTACTTAGATAATGAAAAAAATAAAATGAGCAAATGGAATGAATGATCCTTTCATTTTCTAACCCATTCATACCTTTTGTTTTTTGTCTCTAAGTGATTCTTCTTCCCTTTGAAAACATTTTGTTTGTTGAAATCATCATTTTAATAGTAATAACGATAATAATAATAACTCTTATTCTATCCTTTTGTTCTCCTTTAAAGGGTATGAAACCATTAACTGATAAAATTCACCTTATTCTTCGCTCTTTCTTCTTTTTTTTTTCTTTGACCTATTTCACCGCCTCCCCTCTGGTTTTTCATTCTTTCGTTTTCTATTTAATTGTCTCACCCTCTCTTTCCCTATCATTTTGGTTAATTATAGATTGAATCTCCTGCTCTGTCTAAGTCTACGTTTAATTCAAATTACAAGAGACTTATATTTTAAAAGTATAATAAATGAAGAAGTATAATTTGGTTTTTAATAAGTTTGGGAAAACTTTTAGTCTAAAAATTTCCAGCATGCCATGTTTTTCTTCTTTAAAGGTGTCGAGTGATAGCTATCCGATATTAGAGTTTAAAAATTGATTAAAGTAGTTGTTTCACCATATGGATTTCATAGGATTTTTTTGAAATTTAGACAGATTATTATTTAAAGACTTCTGCATCGATTGGTGGCAAAACGAAATTTATGAACAATATAGTTCCGGAGATATTATACTCCAAAGATAGAGTTTTCACTCTTATACATTGCACTATACGGGAGTTTACATACATATTTAATAATAATTAAGAAACTCTTCTTACGATTGTTATAAAAAACTAAACCCACATTAAACAATATAATATATTTTTTAAGAAAATTTCAATTCATAGTTACAACACAGTTTCTGAGATAATAATGAATAAATAATGCAAAATTTACACTAAAAACAGGCCTATTTAACCTAAAAAGTGGTTTAAATTTAGTAATTTTTTGACTTTTTTCGCTTCAGCCATTGTCGCAACAGCTTTCAAAAGCTTATTAAGAACTTTTTGTTTTATAAATCTCCTTTATAATGTACTTTATCTGAAATTTCTATGATAAAATATATACAAGCTCGGAGAGTGTTGGCAGATTTGTCAAATGGGTACGGGATTGGCTAGTAGTGAAACATAAAGAACAAAAACTTTTGGGCTTATAAATTATGAATCCTTATTGTCTGTTCTATATACTCTAGCATTAACTTAATGCTTAAATATCTATTTTAGAAATTGAAAAGATTATGTTTTACCGAGAGTAGCAGAGTTGTTGAATCATAAAGAGAAAGAAGAATCCGTTTGGAAACTACCTGTAAATTAATTTGTAATCAATTATTATTTTAATATTTTTCAGCAATAAATAATTTAATTCTCTTTTTATTACACTATTTAGACAAAATAATAAGTTTCCAACTAATTTTAATGATCAATCAATATTTTTCCTATTTCTCGATCGAGCGAGAGAATATTTACAAACCATTGAGAAGTCAAATAAACAACAAAATGTATCATATGCTCTTTAATTGTGTATCTCTTGATGATGATGAAAGGTAATGAATGT
Source organism: Forficula auricularia (assembly GCA_024734495.1). Taxonomy (NCBI): domain Eukaryota; kingdom Metazoa; phylum Arthropoda; class Insecta; order Dermaptera; family Forficulidae; genus Forficula; species Forficula auricularia. The sequence goes on along the minus strand of JALMQS010000140.1, from coordinate 1,260,125 downwards.
ATGCCTGTTTCTAATTCAGATGCAATAGCTAGATAATATAAACTCATGTGTGGATAGATTAATAAATGTACAGAGAATGTTAATGTAACAATAATATTTATTTATTTATTTATTAGTGAGTAGGGGCTTTGACTAGATCAGATGAACATATATGTAGATGTACATGGCAACTAAAATCTTGTTCAAATAAATTTGCATATAAACAATATATTGGCAACTCTAATAACAATAATAATAATATTGATCTGTCGTGGGGTTGATTGTTTCTGTGTGCTCGTCACGCTTTAGAAAACTCAGTCAGTGCAGGCTGAAGAGTGAAGGGTGTCGGAAGGGATCGCCAATTGATTATTACATAAAGCATGGCAGATCCTGCTTGTTATTATTCATTTCTCGAAACAATTTATAAAGACCTATTGTCTCTCTAGAGAGGTAATCGGACAAAAATTCCACTAGATGGTTTTTGTTTAATTAAAACAATAAAGTATATTATTTTTTGTGATTTTTTGTGTAAACTCCTTTGTATACAAATGATAAAACAAATTAATTAATATTCAAAATATTTTTATTCAAGTTTAAAAGGTCAAATGACTAGTTTCGCCAAAATTTGGCTCATCCGATGTTTTTGGAACCAAGTTCCTTTACGGGGCTTGAGGTAGGAGCTAACTGGCAGAAATCGTCACGTAACGGAAATGCCCACACCTGACTCAATGGATAGGATATAAGAGAGAGATTTTTTTCCTCAAGGTTAGGTGGAAATCTTCACAAAAAAGACACTGCTGGGCCCAGCAAAGTGGGTTTCCTACCCACTAAAACCAACTCCCTCGTCATTCCATCCTCCTACGGAACAACCGTTTTATGTAGGCTTTTAATTTTTTTTTATACAATGTCTATTTTAATAAATGGTTTATTTTCAAATATTGCGTTGTTATATATTGCTAAGTAATTTCTACTCATTCGAAAATTAAGAATCATATATTAAATTGAAAGCTTTTTTGCCGAGAGTAGCAGAATTTTTATATATTGAAGGAGACAATAAAAGAGTGTGTCTTCTGCTGAAATTATAAATTTTATTTATTTATAACGAGACTATAGTTTTGAGGGCTTTGCCCTCTTCATCATTCTATTACAATGGATTCACAGGAATTAATTTAAGACTGATGAAGAGGGCAAAGCCCTCGAAACTATTGTCTCGTTATAAATAAATAAAATTTATAATTCCAGCAGAAGGCACACTCTTTTATTGTCTCCTTCAATCATATATTATATAAATAACTTTAATATTATCTAACGAATGCCAAACCAGAAATAAAAAAATATTTAAATCCAAAATCCTGAATAAAAAAAACTGAAAAAAATTGCCATTTTATTCATAAAGTAGTTATTGATTTATTTTGATTAGATAATGTAAAGTTTTAAAATAATATAAATTTCATATAGCGTTATTTAAATAATTCTCAACTTTAAAAACTAAAGATAGTAATTTTATACATATTTTGATTTTCAATATTTAATATATTCAAGAAAATAATGGAGTTATACAATAATAACCAGTATTATGGAGTGTGATTTTTTAAGGGGGATAAAATTTTTGGCCGTATTTTATTAACTCTAATATTTTTTAATTGCTAAAGTTGTCATCATTATTAATTTAAAAACAATGCATAGAAAAAAGGGAAAAAACTTTTTGAAAAAAAATAAACATAAAATTATACAGCTATCTACATATTAATAGTCCAAGAGCTGGTGACACATTTTTGAGTACGGATTTGACACAACTAGAAATAATGCGTAATAGTACCGTCTATGATAGTTGTACAAGGAATGGCCAGTCTGGCTGGTCTAAGCAGGTGGACCAGGTACTGCGCATGGTGTGAGTGCAGTAAAAAATACATATGTGTTAAAAAATATTTTTGACCTCACAATGAAATTATAAAAATTATAATTTATAGTCAATTATAAACATAATATATTCACTCCAGACCATTTGAGTGGTGGGACGTGGAACCAGACCACCCAAAGTGTATTTTTACAACATGCAAAAAAATAGCATGAGATCATGTTGGCATATCCTTTGATAAAGTATATTCTTTTATTTTGGTAATTTGTATGCAGTTATGAATTTGAAAAAAAAATGTGTTATTTTCCAACGAGTTTGAGACATAGGGACATTCTGACATTCACATTTTCTACAGAGCTAGGAGTTCAAGCAAATAGAACGATTATCGTTGATCGAATTTATGCTAGGTAACTCATTATATTAAATACAATATTCTCAAACATTTGATTTTCTTTTTAATAAAATTGAGTTTAAAAGGATGTACTGAGAAGATGCCGCACCTCTTGACAGATCCTTAGAATATTAAAAGTCAATATTAAAGGTAAAACGAAAAATACAAATTTTTATTTTTTATTTGTAATAGCGAGGAAAAGTTTCCTTTAGCAGTAGAAAAGACGAAAACAAAATGTAAAAGTCATTGGAGCATGTCTTGAGGTGCAAGAACGATAAAGTTTCATAATAAATTAACAGATTTGGCTAGGATTTTTTTTTTGTTTGTATGTAAAAACAATAAATTATTTATTATTGTAATACCACAAAATAAATGTTAATTGATGTAAAAAAAAGGAATAAAAAATTTTTGAGACAGTGATTATTAAGTGTTCCTTGCAACATCAAATAGCATGTCTTGAGGTGCCGCAAGAACAATACAATTCGATAAAAGTGCAATTTTATACTATTATTTTGAATAATTTTTCAATAAGTTGCTATTTTGTAATATAAATAATTTTTATATCGTTTTCTTGTCTTATAACTACATTTTGTAAAAATACATACAGAAGAAAAAATTAAAAACATTTTTGAAAAAATAATTTTTTCAAAATTTTCAAATTTTTAACAATATTAAGCTCTTTTCGGCACCTGAAGATATTGAAATATGACACCATACTCCACATCTTCGTACGAACCAATGGGCTGCTCAGCAAGTGCGTGACCCATCGATGCAAACAAGTGGTAATCGGAAGGAGCAATGTCTAGTGAGTAAGCCGCATGGGGTAGAACTTCCCAGCTGAGTGCTTCCAACGTCTCGCGAACCGGTTTTTCCGTATATGATGGAGAATTGTCATGGAGAAAAATGACCTTATTTTGTATTTTTTGATATTCTGATCGTTTTTTGAGCAGTGAATTGTTCAAACCGATCAATTGTTGTTGGTATCGTTTGGTATTAACAGTTTCAGTCGATTTCGTCCGACAATGTTTGAAATTCTGCATCTTCTTACCTTTTTGTCGATTTTCCGTGTTCCTTGTCTGCAACATCAAAGTCACCATTTTTGAAACGCCGAAAACATCTTTCTCACGTATCTTGCGATGGAGCATGTTCCCCATAATCTTCTCGAAGCATTCGGTATGATTCAGCAGCAGAGTTCTCTTCGAATGAAAACAAAAAAATAATGCTGTCGCCGAATGCTCTTATTTGGCACAAATTTCGACACATTGAACACAACAAAACAATAGTATGAAAACACTTCAATTTATCACTGTTAGAGCAACAAAGGGCCATCTATGTCACATCTTTATACTACACACTGAATTGGTACGTCATCTGTTTCTCAAATCTCTATTTCATACTTGTACACCAAGTATATATATATCTAAAAAAATTACCTTTGCTATGAGAGTTAAATTTGCCGATAGAAACAGATTTAAGAGGTTAAGATATCGAGTGCTCTAGATAAATGTAAATTTCTCATTGTGAGTTACATCAAATTACTCTTCGGTATAATTAGCTTATGATGATGATTTTAAATTTACTCAATGCAATAAGTTGTATAAGTTGCGTATAATATAATAAAAAAAGTAGTAAAAGTGAAAGAAAGAAAAGCCAAACAAAAGTTTTGAATAGGTGGTTATAGAAATGTTTATTTTCAATGAATGAGATTAAAAATCAATTCGGAGAGAGAGAAAAGGAAGTAATCTTTTTTTAAAAAAAATATTTTGTTTTCTTTAGAAATGTCAATGCACCCGAAAGGGTGAGAAGGTTGAAAAATAAAATAATAATAGAAAAATAGTAGTAGATTATGCAATAGGATATAAAAACGATAGAAAAGTTAAAAGAAAGAAAGGAGATCTCAAATAAATAGTCAAGGGATTAAAGAAAGTAATGTCTTGGAGTTGTCGATGGTTGGATCAACTAACATATAACAGTAGCGAAATCCTGCCTATGCCATCAATGATGCGTGCTCTTGGGGATTATTGCCATTCTACTCGTAACTCTATAGTATCGTGTTTCATCATCATCATAAGATATTCAATCCAATGACGCAACTAAAGATCACTATGGAACAATGCAGGTTCATCTCGTCAGCTGTTATTTGATATTTTTATTCGTAATTTCCTCTTCTAGGTTGTTTTGAAAACAATAAACATTGTTAATAAAACATCTTACACCTTATTTGGATATGTGTTAATTTTTTCTTTCCTCACTACCCATAAGCTTCCTTCCATTACTTTCAATTAAATGTTCTACCAGTCCGTCTCTCTTCAGGGAAATTTCGTGCAAAAAAATTTCAAAGCTATATAGATGTTTTATCAACATCCTTATCATTTCCTAATATGCCAAACTCACCAAATTTTAGAGTCACATAATCCGTGGGCTCCCAGAAGTCTAAAATTCAAAGCCTAACAGCCCAAAATGGGGGGGGGGAGGTCAAAAAATGAAAATCTAGGCCCTTGTACCAAAGTCAACCAAATTTTGTATGCATAATCCGTGGGCCCCCAGAAATCTAAAAATGCAAAAACCATCCACCCAAAATGGGGGGAGGGGCAAAATGTAAATAAAGGCCCTTATACCAACATCAACCAAATTTTGTGTACATAATCAGTGGGACCCCAGAATACTAGAAATGCATTAACTAACCACCCTAAATGCGGGGGTCAAAAAATGAAAATATGGGCCCTATAACCAAACTCAACCAAATTGTGTATACATAATCAGTGGGACCCAGAAAACTAAAAATGCAAAAACTCCCCCCTCCTACATGATTATAAATAATATTATTAAATATTAAATATAAGTGAGGAGCTAGGTTGTATGGTAAAGTCAAGTGGATGGCCACATCAGAACGTGTCAGTTTATTTAACAAAACTGTGATTAATTAATAAATGATAATTAATAAACATCTTTAATACGAACCTATCCGAGGTTTTTGTTTATTACAAAAGTGATGTCCTGCTTTAAAAAGATATGTTTCGCTTTTAAAAAGATATGTCCGGCTTTTAGGGCAAAATGTCCGGCTTAATATAGCGCTTAGTCTGGCTTTTGTATTTTAGGGCTTTGGAACCCTACTTATACCACTTTCAAAATAAACGGTCCAATATAAAACTAATGAAAAATGCGTTGCAATGATCAAATTGGCTGCCCATTGTTCTATCTATCAGGGGATTGAACATATTGTTTCAACAGCTTTAGTTTTCCAGAGAAGAGCTCGCTCTCTAAACCGATTAGGAGTTTTTACTGTAATCATCTGAACACTGTTGCCGAATTTCTCCCGAACTAACTTTATGCCCCTGGTATGTAGCGCGCCTACTTCCTACAAGGACATCCTATTTTTTTTTAATCACAATATTCTCAAGGGAGGCGTGAGAGCAAGTGAAATGGCCGAAGTGTTTTGTGACCCTCTTGAAAACACCCACTATATAATTTAATATCATAAAAGTAAATAATCAATAAAATGAAGGCTTCGCTTGAATGTTTTGCAAATTAAATGAACAAATGATTAGTAAATATAATCAATCACTGGATTCTTTTATCAAAGCCATGAGTTGTCTTAATCTAACAATTAATCATAATCGAAATGAAGGAAATTTTAAAATAGAAGGTCCGCAATGAAGGAAAGTGAATTTTTTTATATTCAAGACGTTATCAATGGTTTTCTGACTATCGGGATAAATGAAGTAATGAATTAAAATACAGGATTGAGGTGGTGATTTCTAGTATATAAGCACAAAACAGGAAAAAAGAGTATAGATATCCATATGTTTCAGTAAAACCCGTTTTTAGTGAACGGGTTCTTACTAGTTAAAACGCGTTTCACTGAATACCTTTTGTTGCAACTAGAGTTCATTGATGTTGGTTGTAGTTCGGTTCAAGGGTCTAGAATCTTCATTTTTTACCTTCCGCCTCATTTTGAGTGATTATTTTCAAAAAATTTTAAACGAAAATGTCAAAAATTAGAATCAAAGTTAAACACCCAAAATGAGGCGGAGGGTCAAAAATGAAGATTCTAGAGCTTGAACCAAACTCAACAAACATCACTAAACTCTAGTTGCCACAAAACTATTCAGTGAAACGCGTTTTAACTAGTAAGAACCCGTTCTTACTAAAAAACGGGTTTTTACAGCAACACATACATACCTTATACTAGCAAACTACTTGAGATATTAAATTCGTTTTTATTTGTTGTTGATAAGGTGGGGGGGGGATGAGTAAATTTGTATAATTTGTTTTCATAATTTTAAGTTAAGCCTATAATAAGTGCTGACAAGTACGAAAATCATCTAAAATCAAGTATTCTTTCGTCAGTTTAAATTGAAATAATTTTAAAAAGCTAAACCTAATTCTACATAAATATATTTTGTTTATAGTGATATCCCATTCTCTATTCCAGCTAGCACAATAGATTATCTAAATATCCATTAAATTTATTATAAGTATATCTTATATATTCAAATTATTTAGAGGGATTTTTAGAATAATTATATCGTAAGAATTTTAAAACGAATATTTCGAGCAATATCCTTGGCTGTATAAATAAAAGAGGATTGTTTAGGGGATATTGTTTCAAGGTAAATATACCTTTTTACAACTTTTTAAAAACAACCAATGTATTATTATTTTAGTTTTAGTTTAATAATATATACAGGGTGTTCCACAAACACATTAAAAGTGTAATTATGTGTACAACATAAAGAGTATAAATAATTAAGATCTGGACGAGTTGAAATTTAAAATATTTTTTATTTAAAAACTATTTATTTTAGGTATAGGAAATATTTAATAAACTCCTATTGAATTTTTATGTAGAATTCAAAAATACTAAAATTTATTCCATGTTCCATTTGAAAAAAGTGAGTATTAACAACTTTTTGATTTTTAAAAATAAACGATTATTATGATAATCCTGGAAAAAAAATTGAATTTTTATGATTAAGTAAGATTCTTTTATGTCTAATTAAGAGTTCTAATTGATCAAATTAAATTAATCAATCTAAGTGTCGTACAAACGCGGGTCGGAGAGCTCCGTTGGTCATATTGTGCAGCGATTTTTAATCATTATATTTTTGTGGCTGTGATTTTTATAATACAAGCGGCGGGCTTTCAAGAACGAAATTAGATTGATTTTTACATGATTCACATTTGAGTGCTTTGATTTGCTTCGGTTGATCATTGTTCGGTAAAATTTACACTCCTGATCTGGTGTGTGGCGGATGTAACTCGCCTGATCTATTTTGATTCATTCAGCTTTGACATTTTAACTACTTTGATTTTGCTTGTATATTTGTTTAATTTATTTGAATTTTACTATTTATGACTTTTCAATTTTTATTTGTTTAATTTGTTTGTTTGACTGCGTTGATTTTATTTATTTATTTAATTTATTTTTGTTTTAACATTCATGACTTTTCATTTTTGGGTGGGTTAATTTATTATTTTATTCAGTTTTTGATTTTACATTTTTGACTATACTGATGTAATTTGGTTGTTTTGGGTTTGTTTTGGTTTTTAATTTTTAATTATTTATGACTATTCAATTTTAAACTTAACTGACTTAATTTATTTAATTTATTTACTTTTTGATTTTAATTTTGGTGACTATAGAATTAAACTTTGATTGATTTAACTTTTTAGCTGTTTGAGTCATTTTAGGTTGGGTGAGAGTGAGCCACTGGGGGGAGCCTTTTGATTTGTTTGAGAGGGGCTCTGTTCTAAGTTATTGTTTTGTTATTTGTTAATTTAATTTAAATGTAATTGTACAGTTCCATGCGATTCCTTCTATTGAGTTTGAAAATGGATAAGAATCATTCAACATGCTAAAATTTGTATTTTGGGCTCTCTCCCTAGATTCCAACTTTGTTTTATACTATATCTCTCAGTGAGAAAATGTGTAATAAGTCATAGTTTTTTATTTTTTCTGATCTATATTATGTTTGTTTTGTATTGTGTATTTTCTTTTGAACTATGACTGTTGTTTTCTCCAAATAAATAAATAAATCATCTCAAAAAAAAAATAAATAATTTTAGAAACAATAGTTTAATTACTGTTATTTTTTAAAGATGAACGCTGAATTGATAGATTTTACGAACTATCTAAAATAACTCAGAAATGATAAATCTTAGACATCAAGTGCATTATACAAAATCATCTTAGTTTTTGACACTGATTCAAAAGTATTTGGGTAGTTCTATTGAAAATAAGAAAGTTGATTAAGATTGCTCCAAAGTAGAAATTGTCCAAAAGTTGTTAATAATTTATTTAAAAAGAGCATATTCCAAAACTTAAATATGTCAAAGTTCAAAATTTTTCTCCCAACTCCTTCCTTGAAAACTTTTAACGAACGACTTCTATAGAACACCCTGTATATATTCATACTGATATTGGTAAATTGACATCTGTACGCCACGTGTCAGAATAAATAATAGGTAATTTGATACAATTCCGTAGAGGCTTTAGAAAAAATACTATATTATATTTGCCTAATTTTAGAGTCATAAATCTTTAGAAAGGAACTGTAATCTACGTGTTAAATTTATCACATGTTTGACTAGGAAGACTATGGCAACCCACTCTATGTACTTAAATAAATTGAATTTTCATGCTTGTACAATGAACATTAGGGTGGTCACAAGAAATCGATCTTCAGAATTTTTGCGGTGCGGAAGATTTGATTTTACGCATTAAATTATTATTATTATTATTATTATTATTGGATAAAAAATACTTGGTAGGTTTCACATTAAGATATAAAAAATAAAACGAATTTATTTTTTGAGAATCTTTAATCTCGATATATATATTTCGGGTGACTAACCCATCTTCAGGAGAAAAAGAAAGTAACTCTCAGTTACTATAGAGATTAAAAGATTCTCCAAAAAATAAATTCGTTTTATTTTTTATATCTTAATGTGAAATCTACCAAGTATTTTTTACCCAATAATTTTAAAAAATGTTTCACCAAGTACCAACACCAAATTCCTTAAAAACTATTGAAGTCAAGCAAAATTAATGGTGTTTTACAGAAGAATTCTGATCAAGTTGGAACGATGTAATTCTCATTTATGGTTTCTCTCTACCTGCCATAAGCAACAACTCACCCCCATCGAATATGCTTCTCGTTCGCCAGCGGCCCGTTAAGCTATTTCTATAACTAAAACATATTGGTTGAAGCAAGAAATAAAGAAATGGTATGCAACCAGATATTACTTAAACCTTCACCTAAAAGTATAATAATACATCTCTCGCTGTCCAATCAATTACATCGGGCTCAATTTACCACTTTAGAGGATCAAATTCGTGAGGAAATATTGCACTACAGGGAAGAACTTAGTTACTTTCTGTTGCTCCTGAAGATGGGTTAGTCACCCGAAATATATATATCGAGATTAAAAGATTCTCCAAAAATAAATTCGTTTTATTTTTTATATCTTAATGTGAAACCTACCAAGTATTTTTTATCCAATAATTTTAAAAAATGTTTCACTAAATACCAACAACAAATTCCTTAAAAACTATTATTATTATTGTTTAATAGGGTCTCCAAGACTCCCTTTTAGCCTTCTATCCTCTCTAATTATAATTTTCTAATTAATATATTAAAGAATAATAAACATATTAACGAGAATTGTTTTTGATCGCATTTTTAAACAAGATACAGTATATATATATGGTATATATATATATATATATATATCGCGAGACTATTGCTGGTTGAGGCTATTGGAGTCTGCTGAATCTTAAGTCTGGACCAAGAGAGAATGAAAAAGATGTGATCTATCTAGCTATGATCCAGCATCATTTTGCGATTAGCACGCATGACGCTTTTTATATCAAACACTGATATGGATCACCAAATGGATTTGTAATCTGAGATGTTATATATTCAATCCCCCAGTCCAGCGTGCTCAATCTGTTAAATCACCTGCATTCGATTCGCGATCGAATCAAATATAGGAAACTTATGATTACTCTCTAATTATGATCTCATGATATGGTAACATGATTCGTGAAATAGATAACAGTTCGTAATAAAAGCCAAATTTAGGAAAATAACTTCAGCTAAAAATGTGAATTCAATAAATATATATGGACATGTAAAATGAAAAACATGCCTTTTAATTGAACTTATTATATTCTCGGCTCATTTACTAAATTGATAATGTTGAACTTGGTAGCACATTAGATCTCATTACTTTTTTGGAAAACAGTTTTTACTAATCGAACTTGACTTTTTTTTACACAAGTGAATTTGTTGGGATTTCACTTCTTTTTGTAAGTTGCATGGGAATTTAGCCAGCAAGATTCACGCCTTTATTTTAAACGCTGTTGAAGGATCTTTGTGTTTTTGCTGGGATTCTGTTTTCCTTAGCTAATCAAAAGATAGACCCTCAATCTTGAATGTATAAATCAAAGTTTACAAATTCGTTTATATACCTATAAAGCAGCGATTTCCAAACTTAATATGTGCGTGAGCTAGTATCGAAGTTAAAATCATCCTGTGAGCTACTTGTTACAAAAAATTTACTTATTTCTTATACAATCTTATTTATACAATATTATATAAAGGTACAACCAAAAAAGGGGACAAAATCTTTCAAAAGATTTAAAATTATATAGTTATATTAAAATATAAAAAAAATTAAGAAATTAAATTGTTTATTATATCTAAAATTTTAAACAAAATATGTACACAACAGTGGCTTTTGGTGACTTTTCAACCAGGGGATGCTGTCCAAAAAAGTATCCTAAATTTTATTTTAATTTTCGTTTTTTTTTTAAATTTCATCGAAAACGGCATCATTTTCTTTATTTTTCAAATTTAACTTTAGATTTTTTAAAAATATATTTTGGAACCTTCGCCCTAAACGGATACTGCTTTGTGTGAGTGAGGGTAGGAGTAAGAAATTTTATCTTGTGACTTAAACTCCGCAGTCCCTGAGATGGAAATCGACCATCGTCCACAATGAATCAGCCTGTCCTATAAGAAAATCTTCAATTTCTCTTAATTCTAATAAGCAATCTATGACTTGCATATAGCACTCTTCGTTATTTCCAATCTTAAACAGGGTGGTGACTTGTCCGACGCAGCATAGCGATTACAATGTTAATTTTTGAATGTGCATTTATTTGCTCCGCTAATTATTTTAGAGTTAAAGTTCTTATAGGTTTTTTGTAGAGAAAAAAATACTGAATCCGAACATATTTTTGTTTTCAAATTTTGAAATTTCAGAACCGTAATAATCAACATTATAAATAAGTGTATTTTTACAAAAATCACTGAGGCCATGGAAGCTATGATTGTTATTTTTTGTTATAATTTTATGCATTTGTTAATTATGTTAAAAAAATAAATTCTGTTTACATTACTAATTTTATTGTTTTAATTACGTTTAAAAATATTACTTATAATTTCGTTGATTATTCTTGTGAAAATTTAAAAGCTCGTTCTAAACTTCATCTACGTGAATCTACTATTTTTATTTATCAATGACGAATACAAAACTCAGCCCATTCAAATTTAACGAGTTTCTCATTATGGTAATCAATAAATTCTAATAAGAACTGATTTTAAAAAGTTCAAATATAACAAACGTCACTTAGAAACGACAAATAAAAATGCCTTGATTGTTTTAATAATTCCATGGCCTCAGTGATTTTTGTAAAAATACAATTATTTATAATGTTGATTATTACGGTTCTGAAATTTCAAAATTTGAAAACAAAAATATGTTCGGATTCAGTATTTCTTTCTCTACAAAAAACCTATAAGAACTTTAACTCTAAAATAATTAGGGAGCATATAAATGCACATTCAAAAATTAACATTGAAATTGCTATGCTGCGTCAGCCAAGTCACCCTGTATATTGAGAGATTTTAGAAATGGGTTATTCCAAAGATGCCCGAATCATCTTTATAAATTCCTTTTTTGTATTATTTCTATTTTAATAGTTGCTCATCAATCAATCCAATCAAATTTCTATTTTAATAGTTCCTCATCAATTCGACTAAAACTCGTCTGAACTTGTCTGTGACATGCTTGAACTGGAAGATATACCAGGCAGCAGTGCCGGCTTAACCAAGGGACTATTGGGATCTATACGTAAATGGCGCAAAGGCGGTAAACATTCTTATTTTATTTTATTTTTTGAATAAAAATTTTGAAGAATGAAGTATATATATTTGATATACTATTGAATTTTTTTTCTCTTGAATAGATTTATCAACGTATAATGTTTTTGATTTGATAATATTTTTGAAATAAATGGTTTCCTTATTGTAGGTAGAATATCAGACTTATAGAGCATCGACCCATAGACAATGAAGTTTCAAATCCTTTCTCAAAGGATAAAATTCTTGTATAAACTGCCCAAAAGATATTTACCCTTCATTACTAATTAGACCTTTTCAAATTCAAAGACCTTATTAATTCAATAAAATTTCTAAGCAAGATGCGTGCGCTAAAATCTTGTCCTATGAAACTTGTATTTTAATGTACTATTTTTTACAAATCACTATGACACCAGTGTTACAAAGTGACAGACCATTATTACTTTTAACACTAGTGTTAAAAGCGATTTAGTTACCTTGGTAATGACGAATGGAACAACAAATTGACATTTTTGTCATATGCCAAAAAACTATTAGAAATACAAATTAAAAATAATGTTTGTAGAAATAATAGTGTACGATATACGTGTTAAAAGTGATTTTATTTTGTTCGAAGGTTTGGAGCACTCCGCTTTGTGTCGTGTTCAAAACTTTCTTCTCACAAAATAAAATATTACTTTTAACACATATCATAAATAACTATTATGTTGGAAAAAACGATTTTTTCTTTGTCAAGAATGGCGGTTTTTAAAAGTTAGCCCTGGGGTGCAAAATGCCAAGCAGGGACTTCGAACCTTCTATCGACAGCCTTTTCGAAAAAATCATTCTTATTAATTGCCCTTTGAAACTATGAAACAATTTTATTTCATTTCGAGAACCAATATGCCTACTTTTCAAAAGAAAAAATTTTTTTATAGAAATTTTTGAAATAACGGACAATAATTTGAAAATTTAAAGATCCTCCTGAAATTTTGAAGTCAATATTTATGAAATTACTCTAAATGTTTGAAATTTCAGTGATGCGCCGCATCCGTAAACCGCACGCCACTGGTATACAAAAAATACAATAATTTTTAAGTCTATAAAAAATGTTTAGAATTTTAAACTTAATAATTTCAAAAGTCTGAAATGAGAAACTTGACATTCGCTTTTCTGAAATGTGGTGGCTGACTTTGCGTTCTTTTGAATTAATATTTGAAAAAATTTCTATTAAATAATTTTTAAAATTCCCTTATAAAACAATGAAAACTAGAAAAATTAAAAAAGTTTTAATATATTTATTTTTATGTAAGTATTTTAGCATAAACATTCCTATCCAATAATTTTTTAATTTTTACTTTCAACTTTTTATTCTAATATTTACCAAAAATTGTCGCGAGCAACCTTATTCAAGAGCCCGCATCTACAGGTATCATCGCGTTAGACCCAGGCCATAAAATTTTTCCTTCTCCCCCTTTTTTCATGATAAGGGGTCAATCATGGTCTATAGATGTTGTGCCTTATCGCATCAATGTCATTCAAAAAACATTTTTTTATTATTTATTTGGCTTTATTGTTATAATAAAAATTAAATTAATTCAAGTACCTACATAATATGGAATTATTTTCTCTGTCAGGTAAGTAATTTGTTTTTTGTACTTCATTTTATTTGATTAGATTTTTAAATTCTATGAAAAAAAAATAATTTCACATCCTTTGATCTTCTGAATCTAACGATAAACATTGCCTAACTCATTTATTACTATACATATATATTTATTTAAATTTTCCCAAATAAACCTGGTTTCATTTCGCTTTAGGCAATACTTGTGTGTACACCATACTCATTTGTTGAGTTAATTAACCATTTATTGGAAAAAGAACTAATTTATGATGAGTGAAATCTATATACAGTAATATACAAAACAATCAATTTAAATGACTAATAAATAGAAGAGCTGAAAATATCCTAGCATGTTCATTTTTTAGATTTCTTTGTTCCTTTAATGCGAAAAATACAATATTATTATTAGAAGTATTGTATAAAATAACAATTTATTGATTCTGATTTTTGTACTATAAAATTTGTCCAAATTGGACAAGGTGTTCAGATATTTAAACCCCCCACTACCCCACCCCCCACATACACACACCTAATTTTTGCCCGATTTTAATGAAAATCTCTCAATCTCAATATAACAATTATAAAGATAAAAATAGTATAGCCGTGTTTATGGGAAATCTGCCCCCGCATTATATTTTTTTATTTCTACAATTTTTGCATGAAAAAGAAAATTTTTAACGTCAATTCAAAAAATTTTAATGTCCTTTATTTTTTGAAGTAATGCATTTCTTAATTTTTTAAATATTTTTGTAAGTAAGTTGTGTTTTTTCAGTTGAAAAATTATTTTCTATATATTTAGAGTATAAGTGTTTTAATGCGTTCAAACGCAAGATTTTGAAAAATTAATTTTTATTTTTTTTCATAATGTTTCACCACTTCAAAAAAAATGAAAAAATTCCTGAGTGTAAAGGAGTATAGAAGCACATTTTCTGACAATGTTTGGAGGTAGACAGTTTTAAATAACACGGTTAAAAAAATGATCATAGTTTTATTTCTGTTCTTAAAAATCAGCTTTCCACCTGAGATTCATAATGAAAGTGTTATTTCATTCCTTTTACTCCTAAGAATTGGAAAAAATCTCATTCATTTATTTTGAATTTTACTATTGAAAAAAAAAATCGAAAAAAGAGGTTTTTTTTGAAAATCTCGAAAATCGTTTGAGATAAAGAGTTAAAAATTTAGAAGAATTATTTTTATTTAATATCAAAACGATCCCCCAAGTGCAAATCGAAAAAGCAAGCGGGGGTAAATTTCCTACTACAAACCGGGCTATACTCTTTGGTTTTGATATCTTAATTGGTTTTTGAGCTAGAGCGTTCTTAAAATTTAATTGTACATAAACATATACTCACATTAAGAGACAATTGTGATAAAATAATTATTATATCTTAAATTATAAATTTTTCAATGTTCATTATACAAGTATTTATTGTACACGGAAAGATTGCGAATTCGACTTTTTTTTGGTAATCAAAATAGTTTTAGACGTTTTTGAGATGTTTCAAAAAAAATATAAAAAATAAATAAATAAATAAATAAAATAAAAACACTTTTCATGCACGATTACAATACTTCAACCCCCCCCCCAAAAAAAAAAACTTTACAATATATAAAGCGATCCAATGTAATCTCATCTAGATTCTAGATATCAATCAACACAGAGGTGGGGCATAGGGACTATCACATTTTGAAGAGGCATAAAAAATGAAAAAATTTAACTAGAGAAAAAACTGAATATATTTTTGAAAAGAACATAAAATAATTTTTTTTAAATGTATTTCAAACATTATATCAAACAAAAAAGGGGGGGGTATAAAAAAATGAAAATTCTAATCCTTTCAACCAAATTCAACCAAATTTGGTATTACATAGCTATTCTGTGGACCCCAGAAGGCTAGAAATGCAAAAACTAACCACCCAAAATGGGGGAGGGAGAATTAAAATTCCAGCCCTTACGGCCAAATTCAACCCATCTTGGGCGGTTAGTTTTTGCATTTCTAGCTCTGGGGTCCGATATGTATACAAAATTTGGTTGAGCTTGGCCGAAAGAGCTAGAATTTTCATTTTCATTCCCCCCTCTGTTTTGTCTGATATGATGTTTAAAACACATTTAAAAAAATATATTTTCTTTTCTTTTCAATATATTCAGTTTTTTTTAGTTTCATTTTTCCATTTTTTATACTTCTTCAAAATATGGTAGATCTTTATGTCCCACCTGTATATTCTTTCGTGAACTTGTACAAGGATGATATTTCAATTTTCAAACAGGTGAAGGATAACAAAATGATTAACTATGGTAAACTCAGGCATATGTATAAATCCAGATTTTTAAAACAAATAAATAATTAAATTAAAAGTTTCTTTTTGCGAGAGTAACAGAATTTTTATAAATAAATAATATAAGAGTGTGTCTTCTGCTGGAAAAATAAATTTTTAATTTATTTATAGGGGGGTCGAGTTAGGCTAGGTGGTAGCGTGTCCAGCCTGCTAACCATGATGACCCGGGTTCAAATCTGAATCGAGGCATCCGGCTAAAATCTGACCCCGGGGTAGAGATAAATTTATAAAAAATATAATAGATAGTATTGTAAATTGGCTTATGGCTAGAAAATATTTTTTTATATATTATATAGCGATAAATTAACAATTTATTTTTCCAGCAGAAGACACACTTTCTTTTATTGTCTCCTTCAAATAAATAATTAGTGATTAGCCATTTGTTTAAAATTGATTATACAATTGTTTTTAAAACGTAGTTCTATGTTTGCTTACTATAATTTATTAAATTGACGAGACCGTTCCTTCATTAAAGGTGAATCTCTAATTGGCTCTTCCGGTTTCAGGAGGTAAAAGCAGTTGTTGTTATTCATGGCGGTCGACATAGGAGCTTGTTAGAAGGGCTGAAGTCTGGAGCCATATGAGGTCACGAGGATATCGAACTGTGCGCCCCCTGGCTACCTGTTTGGGGTGCAGCGACCTGCGGGCCCTTGCCCTTGCCGCCACGGCAGCCTCCCAGCCTTCATCTTTTCAAGGGAAATGAATGATATTCGGAAATGTCGCCACTCATTTGTCAAGTGAGAAATAATGACTCTAGAGGTGGTATTATTCTCGGCTAATCGGAGCACATACAACAAATTCAGGGATGGAGATGTTGCAGACATTCATTCCACTGTTAAATGAGCAAATTAAACGGACTTTCAATTTATCAGAGAATTAAATCTATAGCTTCCCTTTTGTATACGTATTATATACTAGTACCTGGAGGCACCAATATTATTTTTAATTTAAAATTCTGATAAAAAGGTCGATTTTTATTTGAGAGCTGTTTTCAAATTAAAAAATACATATATATATATATATATATATATATATATATATATATAGTATTCGCCCACTGTACCCCCGCCCCCCAACCCGCTTGACCCCACCCCCGAAACCTCGCCCTACCCCGAATCCCCCACCACTGCACCCCACCTCCTGCACCTGTTTTGATTCAACCATATGATTCATTTTTATTCATTCAATTGTTAATAAATAAAACCTATCAAAATGTGTTGTTTTTTTCAGAAAATTGAGACCTGCTTATGCGAAATATATTTTTAAATAAATTCTTGATTATTTTTTGTTCTATTAAATAAATAAAGTTCTTTATAAAAACAATTATAAAACGTTTATTAATATTTCTAACGTTTATGGAGAACAAAATATGTTAAAATCCACAATCACAATACTTCTTCAATGCCTTTTAGAACAATGAATTAAGGCAACCCATTGTCTGCCTGGGTACAAAAGGAAAAGAGTAACCTTTTTTAAAACCCTAAGAATGGGATTTGTCTACCTGAGAATAATTAATTTGATTACGAAAAAACCCATCAAAAACAATTTTGTCGAAGATGAGACCGTGACAGTTCGAATTGTCATCCCAAAAAACCACTAACTCGTGAATTTCATCAAAATCGGTAGAGTCGTTTTTTTTTTTTTTTTTTTTTAATGCAATCGAATGCAAGAAGGGGTGTACCAGTAAAGATGCAGCCTCTATGGATCTCGAAAGACCCTTGCATTACCGAAGAGAAGGGAAAGTTGATTAAGTGAGAGGGTGTAGACGTAGGTGTCTATGCACTCCGGTTTTGAAGGTTTGAAGATTATAAGTGCTGGGAAAGATGGAGGCTGGGAGAGAGTTCCAGTTCCTTGAAGTCATGGGGATATATGTATTGGCGAATGAAGTGGTCCGGCACTTTTCTAATTTGACCGCGAAAGAGTGTTGGGAGTCGGCAAAACGCGTGCTACGTGCAAAGCATGCTTTGGGGGGAATTATTGATTTTATCTCATCAGAGCACCTGCCGTGATAGTATCTATAGAAAAGGGAAAGGGCAGAGACATTTCTTCGATGAGCCAGCGAATCGAGGGAGTCAGTGAGGGTAGAATCGTCAATTAGCCTGACGGCTCGTTTCTGAATTGCATCAAGGGTAGCAAGAGCATATTTTGAGGCTCCTCTCCATAGATGAGAGCCGTATTCGAGACAAGGCGGATTTGGGCCTTGTAGATGGTGAGAAGTTGTAGGGGTTTGTAAAATCGCTTGGACCTGAATAAGAAGCCAATCTTCCTTGGTGCAGATTTCGCTACAGAGGAGATGTGTTCATTCCAAGACAGGTCAGATGCGACAGAGACGCCCAACATGGATAGGCTGTCACACACGTTTTCAAAATATAACCAAGTTACAAATATATAAACAAATATATATACAAATAAATAATTATACAATTTTTGCTCGTTTAATAAGAGTAGATAGATATTACTACTAATTAAACTGGAATGTATCCTGGGCATAGAAACATACGATACATATAATTACAGTCATAATTCCCAGATTGAAATGGAGTATTCAAAAAGTTAGTTTTGACATGTTATTATTAATTAAATTAAACTTGAGTTTTTTGAACCCTTGGGCTAAGCTTGCTATTTTAAATTTCATAACATTGTTATTCTAAGAGTTGGATAATAATCGCCACAGGCAAGAAAGGCATTCTACGAATTGAAGAAAATTATCTGCACATAGATCTTGGAAAAATCAAAAGTTATGACTTCCGAGTTTTTTCAGAATTAAGTTAGTTCTTTCACAAATGCAAAAGTTCAAGAAGTCTTCGAAACTTGGAATATAAGTCATTAAAGGCATAATAAACACACTATTAAAATTTGAAGACGATTTACCTCATAAATGGCAAGCATCTAACATACATGCTAATAGACCGAGCGCTCTGGACTGGGAGATTAAATATATAACATCTGAGATTTCAAATTCTCTTGGTGATCCATCCGAATGTCTAGCGGGCTATACGCGAAATGACGTTGGATTGTAGCTAAGTGGATCACATCTTTTTCTCTCTTGGTCCAGACTTAAGACTCCACAGACTTCAATAGTGTAATCCGCAGTAGTCTCGTAATAAATATCTTTTTCAAATAAGCGCGGTCAAAACAATTCTCATTGATATAGCAATTATTCTTTGTTATATTAATTAGAAAAATTATAAAAAATTTATTTAACCTCATAAAAGGGGCTAGATGGCCCAACAGATACAATATTTTTAATAAATAAATAAAATTGTAACTTAATAAAAAAAAAACTATGATTTTTAATTTTTATATATCAAATTTTCCCTATTTTTTTAAATATATAATCGAAGTCATATTCTGAGAAAAATTGTGGATGATAAAAACAACAAAAAAACAAAAAAAAACAGATACCAAATACGGTTTCAGCACGCAAAAATACATAAGATCGAGGCAAATTGCTTTAAAAAATGTTTACAAATATATTTTGAATGAAATATAGACTATGCAAATAGAGAAATACTTTTAAAATATTTTTTACTTTATCCATGCATTATTGTAATCTGCTTGAGCCAAGCGCGACTTCAAAGGGTTCTCAGGTAAAGACGAGAGGTGAATAGCGACCTAATATCGTGTACACCTACTCCCACTTCCACTTTCATTTCCAAGTAGAAGACAACAGATGAAGGGGCATTATCTAATGAATTCCAAAATAATTCCACATAATTCCAAAGACGTGTACACCTAATTCCAATCGCGGTTCACCCCTCGGGTAAAGACTAGGAAACCCATGGTCTCAACCAGAGCTACAAATTGTAGTATTCATTCAGATTGAATTTTAGGACCTGACCAAAAATTACATAAAGTCTCATCCAGTGTCCAAAAAGTGCGATTATTTCATATAGTTCGTGGGGATAGATGTATGGATAATCGAGGGGTGAACCGCGACCTATTATGCTGTACATCTACTTCCACTTGTACTTCCAAATATTTCCAAGTACTTCCAAATATTTTTAAGTACTTCCAAATATTTCCAAGTACTTCCAAAATACTTCCAAAGAGGTGTACACCTACTTCCAATCGCGGATCACCCTTCGCGGATAATGCATGTTAGCCTTTTTTTGGAAGACGATTTTTTTCACACCGTTTTGAAATGAAATTGAAAACCTACCATTACTTTAACAAAATGAAACGCTGATTAGTTTTTTTGTACATTCGGCCCACAAACATTAGTACTTTATTCAAGTAATTTTTTAGTTTTTTCTAAATATCTTGAAAATGACTTAACCAATTTTGATGAAATTTAATATTCTAATTAAATACCTTGAGAACCACAAAAAGGTTATATAAAGTTTTGAATAAAATTATATTTTAAATTACTTTACCCTAGAGTAAGATAGTACTTTTGTAACTCTTTAAAATTTATTCATTTTATCGGTTTAATACAACTCAGCAAGCTTCCGGTTCTTGGACCATTGCCCCATTGTATAATAGTAAACAATAGCTGGCAGTGATCAAGTGATTCGTATAATCAAATCCAGGTTCAAAAGTTTACAAAGATTGTTGAACAGCTAGTGTCGAAACGACTACACATACACTTAAATCTTACTTGAGTTTATTAAAGTATCATAAGCTTTCATATAAGGTCCGGAAATATGTAAGTTAATTGTGAACTCTTTGGCGTCTGACTGGTCGCTTTCGGTTCTTGATTTCAGTAAAAGTGGCTGAAGAGAGGTGTACATTCATAATGAGGAAATAGCTTTGACTT
Source organism: Forficula auricularia (assembly GCA_024734495.1). Taxonomy (NCBI): domain Eukaryota; kingdom Metazoa; phylum Arthropoda; class Insecta; order Dermaptera; family Forficulidae; genus Forficula; species Forficula auricularia. The sequence goes on along the minus strand of JALMQS010000140.1, from coordinate 1,239,047 downwards.
CTTTTAACTTGGACAGTACGAATAAGAAAAATATTTAGTATATTTAAGTGAGTTTTTGAGTAAATTTAATATTCTGGCCGCCTGGAGAACTTCACCCAATGGTCAGCGTAAAGAGTAATAAGTTTTCATTTCATTTTAACAGCAAATGGTCAATTCATTTATCTTTTACAATCAGGAGTGAAAAAATAATTAAATATTTTAGCTGTTGTCCGAAATCGAACTTGAATTTGAAATATTTTTTCATTTAGAGTTTTTAAATAATTCAATTTTTTTCGCACATATAAAAAAATATTGAATTATAAAATAAAAATAAATAGCTGTACTAATTAAAACCCTCAAAATGTACTCTCAATTTGAACTTGATTTATGACGTTGGTGCGCTTATATTTAGGCAACCCTATGCACATAATAGAACGAAAGCTGCGTAAGAGCTAGGCGAGTCCAGTCGTTGATGGAATGCTTATGGCATGGAAGCCATTAAGAATGTATGAAAGGATAATTTTTACTAAGTTTTAAATAGGTAGAGAATAGAAAAGGTAGAATTTACCATATAAACACTCGAATTTTTTTCAATTTGTTCCCATTAAAAAACCTCACTTCAGAGGCATATCTGGAAACTGTGCATTCAGATACATTGTCTCTCAAGTTTAACCTCATATTTGTTCTGAAACAAATATAGAAATGAGGACATATGGTATATAACGACTATATGGTATGTTGTTGCCTTTTAAAGATCAGATCTTCTAAAGAACATATTTTCTTTCCCTGATTTACCCATAAAAAAATAAACTGATGAGGTTTATAATTATTCCCCCCCTCTATTAATTTTGGCCCCATTAGCAATTAATAATATCTCCTTTTAATTATTAGACTATACTATTAGATATATCAGCATTCTTCTATTTATGTATGACAATATTTTTACCCCCACTTAGCTGAATTAAAATTTTAAAGTATAAAATTAATCAACTTTTAAGTACCAAACCTTTAATATTTTTTAAATAACCCAATAAAAAATTTCCGAATAATTCAAAATCGCCTTTTTTTATCATTTAATAATTTTAGGGATGCGCCGCATCTACAGCATCCATGGACCGCACGCCACTTATGCAAATGCATTAATCTCACTATAAATAGTAGAATGTTGATTTAATAAATTATTATGACTATAATAAAAAGTACTGAGGGCTTGTGTATAACAATATTTCTCTCTTTTTTTCTTTCCCTTTAATTCTATTAATAGGACGTTTTTTGTTGTTTCTATACAAGAATTTAGAATTTACCACCTCTAAAATGTATTTAGCCATTCGTTGTGGTTATTTCTTTGCTCAGCCACTATCAAACCAATGGATGTGCCGATACAATGTTGAGTACCTCACAATCAGGTCAACCCACTTGTGGGGGGATAACATTTTATGACGATAGATCCTTTTAAAGAATACACTTGACGGATTTCCAATTGCTTCCAACTACCAAACAAATGGGGGCAATTACTAATGAACAGCAGCCATGCGATTGGACAAAATAAACAATAACAACATCAACATCCGTTTAATCTTATCAGACAGATTAATTTTTTTGCTGCTGAGTGTGCTGTTATTGGAAATTGAACATTTGATTTGTAATAACAAACTCGAATTAAAAAGTTGGCTCTTTAAACAAGAGTATTTATTAGAGATAGCCTATTTCAACAACATTTGTTCTAAATAGTGATGTAGAAAGCAATATTTTTGTAAAATTATGCCAAGTATTAAAAATTCCAAGAACAAATTTCACTTAAGCCATTTTTATAACAAAAATGAAATAAACTGCAACGGATCGTTGCTAAACTTTATCAAATTCATTTGAAATATTAATATGTTCTTGAGTAAAGTACTTTAAAATATAATTTTACTAAAAACTTTATTTAACCTTTTTGTGGTCCCCAAGGTACTTAATTAGGATATTAAATTTCATCAAAATTGGTTAAGTCATTTTCAAGATATTTAGAAAAAACTAAAAAAGTACTGAAATAAAGTACTAATGTTTGTGGACCGATATGTACCAAAAACTAATCAGCGCTTCATTTTGTTAAACTAATGGTAGGTTTTCAATTTCATTTCAATCAGCGCAAAGGTGTGGAAAAAATCGTGGACGAAAAAAACGATAACACACATACATACATCCATCCATCCCCACGCACTTCCAAAAAAAATGGCACTTTTTGGCCTCTCGACGAGATTCCAGGTAATTTTTGGCAAAACCGTCACGTGCTAAAATTCAATCTCATTGAATACTTCAATTTGTGACCTTAATTGAGTCTATGGTTCCGTAGTCTTTACCTGGAGGACCCTTTGAAGTCGCGCTTGCCGCGAGAGCGATTCCAATACTTTCTCCATGCTTCGCATTGGATAAAAAAATAAATATAGAAGATCCTCATTTTAAGCAGTGTTGATTAGGAGCAAAGATGAAGTAAAAATACATTAGAATCCCGATATATCGTATATCTCGATAAATCGTAAGAAACCGCGGTCCCTTGGAAAAATCTCGTTAATTCATATTAAACAATGCATTTTAGTCCCTTCAGTATAATATATTTTTTCCTCTCCGAGATCGACAAAACGTCTCATAATTCAATTTACTTATGGAAAGTGGTGTAGGTTTTAGTGAAACATGATGTTAATTAATAGAGTAGGGTGTGTAGTTTCACATGAATGAAATAAAACTCAAAGAGGTTATACAAACTCATATATTTCGGATTATTAGTCCATCATCAGAGTTTACAGGTTAAAAACTAATAATAATTGAATGAGTACCACATTTTATATCAATTGTTGGGCTAATATAACAAAATATAACATTCAAATCTTACAAAATTAATGAAAATTAAATAAAACTTTAAAAATGTTTAAGATTTTTCTTTTTTGAATGATAGGGTATGATAGCTGTAAAATATATAAATTGAAAAAGAAAAAATTATTATAAGAAATTACAAGTATAAATATAAAGTCTTTTAGAATAAAATTCAGAAAAATATAATTGTTATATATTAAAATTAATTATAAATATCAGTTTACAAATAAGTTTGTAATAATATATATATATAATTAAGATGTACATAATAGATGAGATAAATTACATTATATTACCATTTTTGTGGTTATTCATGCATCAAAAATGTCATTTATTTAAAAGATGAAGCTGCGTGATTTGGACTTAATTTTGATTAATTTGTAGGCAGTATATATTTATAGACTATACAAGTTTTAAGTTTTTTTAATTTTTGTTAATTAGCAGATCTATTAATGTGAATTTCTATCAAATTCTGCTGGCTATTGAGAATTGAAAAGATAAATTAAGTGACCAGCAGTGATCCTTAAAATTCTACAATAGTAGATCCACTAATTAAATAAAATTAAAAAACTTAAAAAAATCAACTCAGTCTCTCTCAAATATAATGTTTATTTTCCTAAATTGGCAATCAAAATTAAATTCAAATCACGCGCCTTCAGTCTTTAAAATAATGATATTTTATATATGAGATAACCACAAAATTGTTATATTAATTTATTCCTATCTAATTTATCCCCATTATATTTATCTAATTCTTCATCTCTATACAAGTTATTTAGGCTTATTTGCAAATCCGATATTTATACTCAATTTTGCGTCTATTGATTTAAATTGGTAATTTTACTTTCTAATTTAATTCTAAAAAGAACTTTTATATTTATACTTTTGTAATTTTTATTTACATTAATATCTCATTGTTTACTTAGATTTCTTATATTTACATTTATATATTTTATACCAAAAAGAAAAATCTTTTGTAAAACAATTTTTAATTTTTTAAATTTTCAATTCGTTGGTGCTTTTCGTGTAAGATTTGAATGCTAGACTAAGTTATATTGGTAACCATGGATTTGAAATGCCAAGAATGGCGACCACTTCGTTCAATTATTATTAGTATTTGTCTTGTAAACTCCTGATGATGGACTAATAATCCGAAATATATTGAGTTTGTATAAACCTCTTGAGTTTTATTTCATTCACTGTGAAACTACACACCCTTTAATTTCTATTAACTAGTCTCATAATTCGTATTTTTCCGTTGAATTAGAGTCGTGTTTTGAGAAAATCTCGTTAATTCGTATAAAACCAATCGCCTCGGTATAACGTTATGTAATGTTTATAAAAATATGCACATGGTTATGTAGATTTTAATTTACTGTACAATCAAAAATAATGTAACTGTATTTAAATACAGAATTTAAATACATATTATTTATGTATGTACATTAAAAATAAATTAAAAACTTTCGATATATCGTATTTTTAATTTTTACCTTCGATATATCATAATCTCGATATAGCGAACATGTCGATATATCGTACTTATCCTTTGCCCTTTGAAGATACGATATATCGGGATTCTACTGTATTTACAATTCCGATTTTTTTCGTATATCTGTTACCTAAGATCTATATCTAGGTCAAATTTCAACTTCATAAATTTACTAGAAGTATCTATACGTTTTGATATTGTGTTAGTAAATGAGTGAGTGCTAAATTTGCGATTCTTTGAGAAATCTATCTTCGATATGATTTGAAACAAGTGTTTGAATTTTTTCAAGGGTCATAGAGAAATAAAAAAATATATAGTAATTTTCGTGTTAGGGAGAAGCGTAGTTAGTGGAGTGGAAAATAAGCTTTGACTAGATTTTATTCTTTGGTGTTTTATTTGTTTATTGAAAGAGAAGTTTCAGTAAAAAGCACCTAGATTGAACTTTTTAATGAGAAAATATCATCAGAGTGCACGATCTTCCGACATCATTTTTGGAATCGTTTTCAAGTAGGTATTGTGAAAGAAGTCTGTTGAAATTTCCATACAGACATTTTTGGATTAAAAATATAATCAAATAAAACCGTGTTTCTTGGCCCTATTTTATTTCAATGAATTGGCTAATGGGCCAGTGTAATGGAAAAAGGTAAAACAAAAATGCAATCTCCTATTTAAACCTTTATTTTAGGCATACATAAATCGACATTTTTAACACGTTTCGAGCACTACATTGCTGCTCTTCTTCAGTGCTAAGTCACAAAAGCACGCACAATTGATCTCCAGCAGCCGTTTTAGATAAATAATCATTTCACTGCGGTAATAAGTTATTATAAGAGGCGACTATGGGTCAGTGGCTTGAGTGTCGGGTCGCTGACTCGAAGTTCGCTGGTTCGAGACAGAGTCTCGGCAGATCAGATATTTGCAGTCGCCTCCTCTTGGAAAGTAATGGCAACCTACCAAGAGTATAATTGTCTAGTAACCTCTCCAAACTTGCCGTTCGGAACCGGCGTTAAAAAGTAGGTCCCGTATATCTGTGTAAAACATCTAAACACACTCAGCACAGGTATATGTGGAGAGGCGCCTACACCCGTTTCGGGTATGGCACTCGAAGAAGAAGAAGAAGAAGAAGTTATTCTATAAGAACAATCACAATTAAAATATAATAGTGGATTAAATAACTTAATGAATACTGTGTCTACTCAACTTCAATTTTTTGTAATCTCTGGGTGACAGTTAATTTGATATTTTGAAAATTTTGGAACGGCTATTGAGAATAGCCTGGTAAACTAGCAGCAGTGAGACCTAGGAGGCAAACAGGCGAAGAGGTGGGCTGAGAGCTGGGAATCCTTCTCCACAGAGACCTGAGGTACCGTGAAGAAAACAGACTAATAGCCTACAATAAAAGAAGAACAAGAAGAAGAAAATTTTGGTTTTGTCAAGTTTGCATGTTGATTTGCCAACAAGTGAGAACTAGAAAAAATACTTCTCCCACAGCGCTTGAAAATGACTCCAGAAATGGAGTCGAAACATACTACATTTTGATGAGATTTGCTCATTAAAAAAGTGCATTCTAGATGGTTTTACCCGGAACTTCTCTTTCGACACGCCTGAAGTAGTTTCGTGTGAAGAGACACAAGGTATGCGCGAGAACTTGTCAAGTTTACATGTTGGTTTATAGACATATGGCAAAATAAAATAAATAATAAGATTAAAGTAGTTTTTGGAGTTGGACTGTTAAATGAATTGAGTGGATTTTGATGAGGCAGTCCAAAGTTCCAAAAAGAGAGTTAATTATAACTATCTTTTTTATTCAAAACCGACGTTTCGTAGGTTTATTCCCTCCTTCTTCACTATACTAAATTCTGCTGAGAATGAAATAATGTATAATATTGTTACTGCCAGTGAGAGAGGAGACAGAAGGAAATGTCCCATTGGATTTCCTTCACTGACCTTTCAAAACCCTGAAGAAGGAGGAAATAAACCTCTAAAACGTCGGTTTTGAATAAAAAAAAGATAGTTATAATTATCTCTTTTTTGAACTTTGGAGTGCCTCATCAAAATCAACTCAATTAAAATAAATAAATAAATAAAAAACTACCAAAGGTATAAACCGAAATGTTTTTGTTAGATCAGATAAATTTTATATCGAACCAAGTGACAGTGTCACGTGTCTTTGTTTTTATCGCTTTCTTTTCTCTTAGTTTATTCATTTAATTTACATCATAGGTATTTATTTTTTTCTTTTGGCTGCCATGTCAGTTGACATCAACTACATTTATCGCATTCGAGAAGCAAAATATTAAATGATTTCTGTCATAATTCTACATCTATAATATTATTTATAAAACAATAATCTCATCAATCAATTTTAGTATACCTTTTTATTTCTATTTTTTTCCCCTTAAATGAATTCAAATTAGAAAATGTTTAGTAACTCTAAAACAATTCGATAACCTTTATAATCAAGATATATGTATTTAATTTTAGCTAAGGAATTCGTTGATATGTATTTATATATATGAATATTGTATGAATTTGCTCTATAAAATGGTGAAAGTTGTAATAGTCGTTTGTCACGAAATGGACTCGCTTCTACTTGAGTTGAGTGAACATTGGAAAATATACAATAATTTATAGGCGAAAGAGAAAATACGTGAATAAAGTTTATGGGCTTGGAGACTTTGCTGTGCTGGGAGCAAAGATAATAATGTTCAGTTCGATTCAACAAGAAACTCTATTAATATCTTCATTTAGTATCCCAAAAGCGACATCCGACTCATGGATTGAATACGAAATATTAATTTAAAGTTCATAAGAATATGGAAGAAATTTTCCAGAACAGAAGATACATAAAAGGAAAATAAAACCAACCATATTTTTTTATTTTAACTTGAGAAATTTATTAAAAACCAATCTAATTTATTAGTTCAACCAATGAAATTAACACTTACCTTTTATTTTTTAACTTGGGATTAATTGATTCCGAAATAGGATTAATAAATTTAAAATTGGGAATAATCACAATGAAAATCAATAATGACTAGACCATTTGAATAATCTCAATTTCACATTGATAAATTTTATTTTAAAGTTGATTTTTTTGAAAAATGATTATTATTAAATATTAATATATATATGAAGTTGAAAAGGAAAAGATAAAAACTGATGAATAAATAATGAGGGAGTGAGAAAACCAGTGATCTCAAACTTTTTTGACCGCGTACCCTTATAATGCAAATAATAATAAGTTGTACCCCCTAACTATATATATATATATATATGTGTGTGTGATATATATGTGTGTGTGTGTCAAAAAAGATTTTTTTCAGAAAATGAACGGAAAAATACAAAAAATCAAGTTATTTTATTTTTTATTTATTTATTTTAAGTGAAACAATATATATATACATACAATTGATAAATTACAAGATAAATTTTAATTATAATTTAATGGGAACAATGTGATGGAATTTGTTGGCTAATTTTGGAAAAATCTGGCTTGATTCCCTCTATTAATGTAATTTGAAGATCTGGTTCTAATTTTGATTTATTTCTCTATTTGGTTTTAATTATTGTAATTGCGTTTAAAAAAAAAATGTTCTCAGAGGACATAAAGTATTTAAAGAGAAATGTGGCGTATCCCCTAGAATTTTCTGCGTCCTCCTCTTGGTGACCTCTGAACTAGACCGTGCTCTAATGGCATATAGTCAGGTATATTCTCTAAAAACAGACTTTAAAATTTAACATCTTAAATTGGGCGTTAAAAAGTAAAGTAATAACACTAGCGTTAAAAAATGCTATTCCCTAAACCAAGTTTTAACAGCAACGTTAACATTTTACTTTTAAACACTAGGTGTTAAAAATTTATAATGAAGATAGCTACGTTTTCTGCTTGTTCCAGTTTTTACAATATTTTTACACTCCACGATAGCGCGCGATAGTTTGATTTGTTATTCTCAATCTAGTATCTCGGCTATTTTTAATCAAAAAAAGAACAGCTAAAAAAAAAATTCACCAAAAATACCCACATAGTTAGTCTAGTTAGCAATTAATTTTTTTTTGACCGCATCTAATGATAATTCTGTTTTTTCTATCTATTATTTTTAAATATTTAAATATATTTTGTATAATAAAAAACTTTTATATATTTTATCCAAACAAATTTATTTTATAAACCATAAATAAATTAAATAAAAATAATATACAAATATATATATATATTAACATTAGATGAACGCGAAAGTTAAAACTTAATATAAACATTCTAAATAAAATTTATTATTGAATATCTGAACAAAGGTCATCTGTTTCGATTCCCCAAAGAATCAGACAGATGGCCTTTGTAGTAAATATATATAATAAAAGTTTATTTATCATTGTGGTATTAATGTTTCCGTCACAGATCAATTTGATTGCTTTTAACACAAAGCTGTCCAAATCATAGCCATACTTTTTGGTTTTTAGGCGCTATATTTTTTTTTTAAATATAGAGCTAAACTTTTAACTGCACCCTCTGACATGGCTTTAATTTTTAACACTTTTGGCTAAATATTAACGCTTTGGAGTTAACGTTTTTGCTTACAGAATAGCAATTTTAGGCAAGGAGGTGTTAAAATGAATTAACGCTGAAGTCGGATGTTAAAAGTTAACGTTTTTGCTTAGAGAATAGACCTGAGTGTGTGTTGATCTGGTCTCAACCTAAACACTAGGCAAAATGCGTCAAGTGTTGTGTCCATGCCATCTCCCGCCAAGGAAGAGTTCACAAGACGCGGAATTAAATTGAAATATTTCATAAGCCAGGGGGTGCAAGTACACCTCCTTGCACCCCCTCTGGCGGCACCGGCGCCTATGATTTATAGTAGTTAGTGTCTGGTAGATGATTACGGAGATGGTAGGCACGGGGACTCCTGGCTTCGTCCCTCGAGGATGGTTTCAGTCGGACTCTATATGCCAATGCAATATTCATAGGGAAAGAGCGCCTGAGATTTTTTCGCGAAAAGTAGAGGGATCTAGCGATACGTTCTTTGTAAATAAATAAATAATAAATAAATCTTTATTAGTCGACCTGCTTAGAGGCACAAGTCCTCAGTGGCTAGCTCAACAAAACATCAATACAAACTAACTACAAAAATTAATAAACATAAATACAAATCAACTAAAAGAAATTAACAATTATAAAAAAAAAATTGAAATGTATGCTCATTTCCAAATAACATGATCATAGATTTCCATTAAAAGACAAAACGTAATTTAAATAATTCCGCGCAAAAACCCGATACCAGGAGCAAACGACGCATTAGCCATCCCGACATTTCCCATAAGTTGTTAAGGAAACCTGGTCAAAACCTTAACAAGGATGGTATGATCTCTCTCTACCTCAGCTAATCTCTGATTGCGAGAACTAAATAAAATTTTGCACAACTCTAGGACATTAGGACTTGAAAAAATTTATCATTGATTTAATCATAGGGGGCAGAGGACTATAATCCCAAGTAGTAACAGACAGACTATTCCGTAAATCAATGCCAGATCCTACAAATGAATGTAAATGATAGATTTTCAAGTCCATGAAGTTCATCGGTATATATTCTCGTTTTTTCATAATAAAATATCGTTCTAATTATTTTGTCTCGATTCAATCAGTATTAACCCAATCATATCTCTATCTAAGCTACATTATTTACACTGGAATAAATTATTAAGGGCTAAAGATTATCATTATTATTAATAATATCGCTTCGATGGGAGTATTCTGAAAATTGCATCCCTCCTAGAGTATATCTTTGTGAAGATGAGAGTTGAGAGATGTATTTTTGACTTTTTCATTTTTGAAATGTTTTATGCTACAGTCTAATTTGAACTTGTATCGAAATAACCCGCGGTCCTAAAGGGAGTTGAACACCGTTATTCTAAGTTTAATGAATAATACATGAATAAGAAAACCTTTCTTTATATTGCTGTTTACGGTATATTTAACTCTCCGGTGGATTCATTTAATAAATTAATAAAAATAATAAATAAATAAATAAAAAACTTTTCATTTTTGATTCAAAATAATGAATAAATAAATATTCCAATTTTATTAAAAAAATAAATAAAATATACATTTATATAATTGGATGTTGATGAAGGCAGTCCCGGTGTAAAAATAAGACTATAATGGTTTTATTATTTTACATTTATTAGTTAAAACCGACGTTTCGGAGATATTCTCTCCTTCTTCAGGGTAAAAAAGTCAATAAAAGTAGTTCAAATCATAATATTTCTGTCTCTTTGACAATGCCAAAAAACATTATAAATTTTTTTGGCATTGTCAAAGGAGACAGGAAGTAATTATGATTTGAACTACTTTCATTGACTTTTTTTACCCTGAAGAAGGAGAGAATAAATCTCCGAAACGTCGGTTTAACAAATAAATGTAAAATAATAAAACCATTATAGTCTTTTTTTACAACCACCGTGGACTGCCTTCATCAACATCCAATTACATATTTATACCAGTCCGTCTCCTAAAGAAAAACGCTATCAATACATTTATATATTCCAATTTTATTAAATTTAATTTAATTCTTACTTACTATTGGTAAAGTCATCTAGGGTCGGTAAATTTGATTTCCCGATAGACGAAGAGGTTCGAACCCCATAAATTTCATTAGTTTTATAAAGAACTTGAACAGCTCTTTATAGTTGAAAATAAAAGCATAGTAGCACATAATCAATGAGATGACGATTCTGTTAAGATAGTGGAAATAGTCATTATTTGTGTCACAAATGGCAAACAACTTTTAAAAAATGTTGATTTCCGTTCCCAAAAGAAATCTAAAATAAAAATGTAATAAAATGCAATTTTTATTGAGGAAGTGAGTTTTATAAACAATCAATTTAGAAAACATTTTATAGAGAAAAGTTCCTTTCGAGTGTACGTTGTTACAAATCATTGATACATTTTCTCTACATTATTGATGTTAATGTTGCAGCTGGTTTTGTCTGTTAATCCGTGATAGCACCTTAATGACTTGTTATTTGTTACTTTACCATACAGGCTATGGTCAAGTATTGTAATCGTGCATGGAAAAAGTGTTTTTTTCCTTCTTTTTTTTCGAAATATCTCAAAAACGGCTGAAACTATTTTGATTAAAAAATTGAGCAAAATCATGGCATTTCGCTTTACAAAAAAGCTCTAATAAGAGAACACCGAAAAATTATATTTTTTGAGATAATAATTGTTTTGTCAAAATGTCTGTTAGTTACTTAGTTTGTCTGTTAGTCTGTTAGTTAATCTGTGCGTTACCAAATTTTTGTAGACAAGCTAGCTCAAAAGCTAGTGTGAATATCGAAACCAAATTGAGGGGATGGAGGGGGTTAAAAATTAAAAATCCCCTAGGCAGCATCAATGTTTCAAACTATATAGTAACTATATAGGGGCTATGTAGTAACTATATAGTTATTATATGGTTTAAAACATTGTGCTACTAGGGTCTAGGCCATTTACCAAACTCAACCAAATTTTGTATACATAATCACTGAGACCCCAGAAGTCTAAAATTGCAAAAACTAACCGCCCAAAATGGGGGGGGGGGGGAAAAAATGAAAATCTAGGCTCTTGTACCAAACTCCAACAAATTTTGTATACATAATCAGTGGACCCCCACGAGTCCGAAAATGGAAAAACTAACCCTTCTCCTCTACATGATTATAAATAATTATATTAAATATTAAATATAAGTGAGGGGCCAGGTTGTATGGTAAAGTTAAGTGGATGGCCACATCAGAATACGTCAGCTTATTGAGAATTGGCATATTTTTAGAATTTTGTATAATATTAAGTTAAGCCACTTCTGAACGCCGACAGGGATAGAATCACCTAAAAATAGCCAAAATCCAAAAAGCTAAGCCTAATTCTGCATAAAGAGATCTTTACAGATATAACTCACACCGCATGATGAAAAATATTGTTTATTTTGACCTCATACAAAATTCCACCGCTCCAATATAATTAATCATCATTAGTAATTAGTAGAGATTGTGGTGTTGGTGCAAGGTGAAACATCTTTAATAAAGATAAGAGTAAATAAATATTATATATTGATATAATATTCAATTAACTCATAGAAAAGGAATATTATATATTTATTTACTCTTATCCTTAATCATCATTAGATTAAAATATTTATGGGATTTTTAATTTTGGGAAAAATGAATCCATATACGTGTAAATTTCTATTTTGTAACTACAATGTTCTGGCAGACAGATTTTGTATTGACACCAACAGGGCCCCCTTTTTATTTTTAAACGGAACCCTAAAAATCAATCAAATTTAAGGAATGAAGAAACAAAATTCAATCATCTCTATGACTTTGGCCTCCTCTAGTGTCCAACCTTTTGGTTTAAACGAGCCACATTTGAAGAAAAAAAATTCTCTCGGAACGGGGATAAAAATATTATGTTTCTATTGATATACATAGTTAATAATGTAGAAATAAGAACTTTATTATTTTTATAGCACATAGTGAGCTTCCAATTTTACTTTTCGTAAATTGTATGCGTGAAAATAGCTTCTCGTACATATATGTAAATACATACCTATATACTTTGAAAAAATGATTTCATGTACTATATTATATGTAAATACATTACTACATACCTACATACTTACAATGAATTGATAACCTCCTCCATTTTTTGAACTCGGTTAAAAAGTGATATCATGTATTATTATTTGTTTATATTTTTTCCTGGTTAGATAATAATTAATATACAATTCTAATAAAGAGACAATATTCAATTTTTTTTTCAGATCAGTATCTAATTGTTGTTCTAGAACAGGGGTCGCCCGCAGGTCTCATGCGGCCTTTTGCAACTTTTTGCGCGGCCCGCCAAAGCACCAATATAATTTTAGGAAAAATTAACAAACTTAGAGCGTTTTCTTGTGGACGTTACAGCTTACCTCAATAAATTAAATATAACACTACAAGGCAAAGGAAACTTAATCAACGAGCTATTTACAGAAATCAAAAGTTTCCAGGTTAAAATAAAATTGTTTATTTCTCAACTTGAAAAGAATAATTATTGTCATTTTCCTACTTTGCAATCGTTTTTAACCAAAAATGACAAACAGTGTCCTTCGAATATTTTTATTGAATCACTAAAAGTATTGGATGAAAATTTTTGTCATCGGTTTAAGGATTTTTATGCAAAAGAAATCGACATATTAATATTTGAAAATCCTTTAAAATTTGATATTGTAAAACCACCAGAGTATTTACAACTAGAGTTACTTCATTTGCAATCTAGCAATGAAAATAAAAATAATTTTGATGAAAATAATTTAATTGCATTTTATTCAAATCTACCAGAAAACAAATTTCCCAATTTAAGAAATTTTGCAAAATCAATGATTTGTATTTTTTCAAGCACCTATTCATGCGAACAAACATCTCAAAAATGAATTTCATAAAATCAAAATATAGAACGAGGTTGACGGATGGAAATTTACAAAATTTGTTGAGGATCTCAGTATCCCCAACATTACCGGACTTAAATGAATTATCAAACAATATTCAAGAACAAAAACCCATTGAATTATAATGAATTAATAAAATGAAAGATAAACTATTTTCCTTAATATTTTATATTTACATACCTATTTATATATTTAATATTTACATATTTATACATATGTAATTGGAATTGTATTTTCTTTTTTTCCCTTTTAAGAATTGTAAAATTTTTGTTCTCTGACATTATTGTTATTATAGCATGTCAATAAAAAATAATCTTTTTCTATATTTATTTTTAATTATACTCGTATATGATATAAAAGCACTATTTAAGTTACATTTGAATGTGTGGCCAGCATAAAAATTTTTATTTTGAAAATGGCCCGAAAAAGGTTGCCGACCCCTGTTCTAGAACATTCAATCAGAAAGTTTGCAAGTAGAAAATTTATTTCTAATGAAAATTGAGTTGAAAATAGACCAAAATGATGATTATTTTTTCGAAAATCTTGAAATCTCGTCAAGCCTTTCGTGGGATTATCGATTTTATTTCGTCAGAACAAAAGCCATGGTAATATCTATAAAAAAAGGAAAGGGCGGAGACAGATCTACACTTTCAGTGCCTGTCATCTGATTGGCCATCCCAGTGGCTCCATTTACCATCTACCGTTTGTTAGTGGTAAAAAGCATTTACTTTGCGACATACAACCAGCCCTTAGAATATCTATTTCGAACTTGTTGCCTTTATCGTCCGAAACATTGCATTTGTACAGATCGCTTTTTAGATATGTCAAAGTACTCATCATTGATGAAATAAGTATGATTAGTGCGGAACTTTTATGTAAAATTGATTTGCGATTAAAACAAATTACTGGAAACCACTCTGCAGATTTCGGAAACGTAGATATTATTTTGATAGGAGATTTGCGACAATTGCCACCTGTAAGTGTAAGTAACTGAAAGTGCCTGTCATCTGATTGGCCATCCCAGTGGCTCCATTTACCATCTACCGTTTGTTAGTGGTAAAAAGCATTTACTTTGCGACATACAACCGGCCCTAAGAGCTGTGTGAACGGTTGTGCCATCAATAGCTACTGCAGCTTTACCTCTGGCCTCACCCTTCACCCGCCCTCTCTCACTTCCCCTACCAGCAGCCCAGAATCGTAGCGGAATGGGAATCTTACGGGGTCGCTTTTTCCCATTTAGACCCTGCCCAGCGCTTAAAGAAGCAAAGCTTCAAAAACGGGACCAATCGAAAACTAGACTGTACCCAATGCAAAAAAAATCATCAAAATCGGTTCACAGTTGGCGAAGATATGAGGTAACATTGACACAAAAAAAATAGTCCATTTCATAAGTATAACGTTAAAGGTTGAGTCCATAAATATCTGATTCCATAAATAACTTGTACTTAATACTTCAAAGGCCAACTTCTATGAGATAATACCATGTAAATTGATAGATTATACAATATCAATCGTGTTGCATGCATTCGGATCAAATTGGAATTGATTAGGAGAGATCTTAGAAGAGATACGACTTTTTGGAAAAAAAATCATTACGAAGCTCGACAATATATTTCTTATAAAATATAAGAGAAAAGCTTTACTTAGAGAAGTTGCATCTTCTTGCATTCTTTAAAAAAACTTTGCAAAAAGCAGAATTTAATAATAACCAACAAAATGAATCGCTGCTGGTTTTGAATGCTTGTCGTTCGAAAACGTGTCCTATGACATTGTTTAATTACAGCTGTCCTAATGTGAGTAGTATTATTTGAATTTCACTATAATTGATTGATATGGTCTAAGGAGATTATTGAACTTGCAATCCTGAGGGGTATCGAACAATGCCGGCTCAAGCATAAATCACTTGGCTAATCGAGATAATTTCAAAGAAACTTTTGTATACATTCGAAAAGAATGTTTTCAACTCAATGATTTATGCCGATTTCTATTCAAATAAAAATGAAAATAAAACCCATACGAAATTATTTGGCAGCGATTGCAATTAAAACCATTTTTGTTGTTTGTAATTTAAGCTTATCCTAGTTTAATTCATTAGGGAGAATTTCATTTGAATAGAAAATTAAATTTTCAAAAGCGACAATTTCATTAAGATTGAAAAATTTATACTAACGAGTTATAAGTTATCCAGTCTCTTGGCTCTGGCTCGTTAATTAAATAATGAAAAAAAAGTCACTACAAGACGAGAAGGGAATAAAGGTTGATGGCACTTTAATTAAACGATTCCTCTTGGTGTTAGAATCAATTAATACTTTCAATTCAGTAAATTAAATTTCTTGAATTTTCTAAATGGAAAGTTTAGAAAGAGTTGAAAATAAGCCTATTGGCAGGGATCTGATTCAGACAAAAAAAAAACGATGAGAAAAGGAGAAAGTGTCGGGCCAAAGTACTTGTTATTACTCTTCTTTTAATGAATTGAGATTTCAGTAGTTGGGATTTTTAGCAGTCGAAGAATTTATACCAAAATCACATAGATTAGTTATTTTTTTTTAAAAAATGTGTATTTTACAAAAGCAAATCAAAGAGGCTATTCTCTTTTTGATACAAATAGAAATGCATACTATATATAAATATATATTTTAATTTTATAAATTTTATCGTTTATTTAGTCCCATAAATTAAACAAATAGACTAATTTCAATTAATTAACACTATTTATTTAAAAGATTTACTATACAGTTATAAAAACTACTATGCTCCTCCTCAATCAGCATAGAAAACAGGAAGATGCTATTGAAGACATATGTATGGAGCATAGCCATGTATGAGTGTGAAACCTGGACAATTAGAGAAGGGGAGAGAACGAGATTAGAGGCTTTTGAAATGTGGTGTTACAGAAGAATGATGAATATCAAATGGACGGATAAAATTACAAATGAAGAAGTTCTTGGAAGAATCGAAGAAAGAAGAACCTTGTGGAAGAGTCTGAAGAAGAGAAGAGGTCAGATGATGGGGCACACACTAAGGCATGGAGAACTGCTTAGGGATATCTTGGAGGGGGAGGGGGTAGGAAAGGAAAGGGGAAGGCCCAGATTAGTATATTTCAACCAAATAATTTGGGATATGGGATGCGAGACATTTAGAGAGGTCAAACAGCTGGCGGGGGACAGAGCCGAGTGGAGACGGGTGGTTGCATCAAACCAGTCTTAGGACTGTATACTCAATGATGATAATGATACGGTTTCGATTACCACTGGTAGTCCATCTTTAGTAGTATTGGAAAAACGAAAAATTTTATAAGATTTTTTCTATTATATACAATTACAAAATAAAAACTATACAATTGTAGAATAATACATACAATTTCGTTCAAGATTTGGAATTTGTCACTCTGTACATATAACTTATTTTTAATTTAACATCAAAGCGCACACCGTGTGCAGGCCAAGTTCGAGCATTAGCTTGGCCGTACACGCTGTACGCTATTTACACGAACCATTTCGAGCCAATTTCGACCCCCCCCCCCCACCTGCAGCTCGGAGTTCATTTGAGATACAGAGCTGAAATTATACATATATAATTTTGTAATCCATCTTGAGGAGAGTACCAAATTTCAATAATATATATTTTTAAATTTTAAAAGTTTTTTTTAAAAATTTTTAAATTTTCTTTTCTCTATTTACTTCAATATGTTCCACTAAAAACCCATACCATTCTCCCTTAACAAAATTTAAACTGTAACTTGACTTCTATCACCTGATAACACACAACAATTTGAGAGCAGATGTAGCTAACAAATACAAGTGTTTTTCTTCAATAAATTTTTTTGCTAATTTTCTCATATGACAACATTTTGATACAATAACAGCGATGATATGCAACCTTTTATACGTTCGTGTGCTAAAGTTGTCTATGATAATTTCTTAGACAACTTTATTATCACTGATAGTGTCAGTGTGCATATGACTGTTTGTTTTTGGAATTCAACTATCTGTGCAGTTTTTAATGGTTAAAATATAAATAATACGAAAATTCAGAATTATCCAGAAAAATTCACACAACACAAAAATATGATTTCAATAATTAATAAATATTAGAATTACTATTGTATCTATTTACATATTATTTTAAAAATATATAGTCGATTGTAGAAGACAGAGTTTTTTTATACAACTCTCATCACCATATCCAATAACAAATGAAGACGACCAATTATTTCATTTCACGTCACACAAAATACCAAAAAAAAATGTCATTCGGCTCTCAGCTGAGAAACAGTTTTGAGAGGGAATCTCAGGCGTCGGGCATACTCCTTTTGTGCCAAAAATAATTGGTAACCTTAATTTAAAATCATAAAATACCCTGTTTTATTAGTAGAATATTTTCCTTTAACAAGTCTTCGAACCAGCACTTGATACATTTTCACATTACTTAATTTTAATTTGATACTCATAAATAATGATTGTATTTCACTGGTGGCAAAGCCAAAGGGCCCTTTTTCCATTTAGTCATTGCCTGGCTTTCATTTCCTTTTGGCAAATCCATTAATCGCCTGAGCAGATTACTCCGGAAGTTAACGGACTTAAAGTAGATGAAATAAGACATGAAGGGAGCGCGGTCATACTTTTATCCCATTATCACTGAATCTAGTTAACACTTTTTTCTTTCAACTCTTACTCCATGATCCCAATTAAATTATTTATTTAACGTTTTTATGATCAAAAGAAAAAAACTTTATTTCTTTTGAATCAGCATCTCTGTCTGCTACTCTCGGCAAGCACACATTTTCGATTTATTTATTATATTAGCATTAGTACCTGGCGTACCGAACGTTGGACGGTAATTTTTTGCGTTAGTCGAACGCGTTATATTAATATTAATAATATTAATTTCGAATTCAAGTAAAAAGGTTGGTTGATTTCTATTCGAAGCTAGGATTAAATAAAATTAAAATAAAAGTTAATTATTTTTTTTTGTTGCCCCGGTCATCCTTATCAGGGTATCACTGTGCACAAAGTTGATTCTCTTTTATTTAATTAATTTATTTAAAAATATTTCTTGAAATGATTAGGAGGTCTTGGGGAACTTGTTGAAGATGTAATTCAATATGAACAACACTAATTGTGAGTTAGCATTTTATTATGTCAGGGGTGTTTTCAGGTGGACAATTTGTACAAATTTGTTTCGCCGAAAAACAGCATCATCAGCACCTATTTAAAAAAAAAAAATAAAACAAAAAAGGCCTCTTAATCATTTCAAGAAATATTTTTAAATATATTAATTAATGGAACAAGATCCACCAACTGTATTGCGAATTATATATAAATTTATTTAATTCAAAATAAGGTGCCTCTGGCAAGGGGCGCCTCGTAATGTGTTAGCCCCGTCAAAAAGTAGATCACTGTAAAGTTATTTAAAAAATATAAAAAAGTAAAGTATCACATTGGATTTCCTTCACTGACCTTTCAAAATCCTAAAGAAGGAGGGAATAAACCTCCGTAAAGTTGGTTTTTGAATAAAAATGTTATAATTATCTCTCTTTTTTGAACTTTGGACTGCCTCATCAAAATCCAATTCAATTCACTTATCAGTCCGTCTCCAAAAACTATTTCAATCTAGTAAAACATAAGTATCTGTTAAAACTTATAGTTTTGTGATTTAATTAATTGTAGGGTAAATTTTTATTTAAATCTCAGATTATTTATACATATTTATTGAACAACAATAAATAAACAATTCAATATAACTACGACGTTTTGACCGCTTAATCTGCAATCGTTATCAAGTATGAATGCACCCACTCCGATTTTAACTATAATAAAAATTACATAATCGAGACGTGGCCTACCGCTTTATCTATAATTAAATAAACCAAATAAAAAAACAACTTTGTACGCCTGCTGATGACCGGACCATGTCCAAGGCTCCTGCACCTTGAAAGGCTTTCCTACACTTCACTGATACTACATGATAATGAAAGAGAATTTGCTCTGTAGGTACTAAAAGTAAACTTGCACAGTCAGGAAATTTTATTTACAGTAAAATCTAAAGAAAACACGAGAGATTCTCAACTACTAAATTTAAGGTGTTAGGGATGAATTTCATTATATGTCAGAAGGATCGATTTCACCCTTTTCGGGAATTGAGCCCGAACGCCAAAATGTTATCTGTGGGCTATTTGCTTGGCTTGACATTTTAGCTCTCGGGTTTCTGATATAATAAAATTAAATTAGATGTAGGAGGGTATCAGTAAAAATGGAATCACTGGGTTCAATAAAACACCTTTAATAAAACGTTTCGGCCTGAATTTATTTGGCCATCTTTAGTTAATTAGGCTACACAATTTACAAATAGGTGTTAATTGATATATTTTGTAGCAGAATTAACTGAAGATGGCCAAATAAATTCAGACCGAAACGTTTTATTAAAGGTGTTTTATTGAACCCAGTGATTCCATCTTTTGGCGTGATACCTCCTCCTACATCTAATACAGTTTCATCACAGCCACGAACTCTAACAATAATAAAAATTATCTCTAAACCCTTCAAATTCAGTAGTTGAAAAGCGAAAATTTGAACTTTTAAAGTAAGATCTAATTTCTTTAGAGGATAATTTACTTGATAATGAACAGCCAGCATTGTAGAAGGAAGCTTTCAGTTTTTGTCTAATGATTTCCGGGGATAAATCGATATAGTAACAGATTCTGCTAATACACCCATACTGATACCTGGATATAGTTCTCCTTGATTTAGCTTATTAAAAAATTATACTTTTCGATGAAAACTCAAATTAAAAAATGTTATGCTGTTGGAAATCGTGGCTGTGGTGATATTGTAGTGGGTTGATGGAGATCTCCTAAACCTTGTCGCAAGCACGACATAAATTACATAAAGCTAAAATTCCTATTGTTGACAAAACTAGATTCGATCACATGTGCATATTGTATATGTGTATAATTCACAATAACTATAGATGGCCCAATGAAATTTAGGCCGAAACGTCTTTTTCTGGGAGTTTTACTGAACCCGATACATCCCATTGCCTGATATTTCCATCAAACCACTATAATATTAAAAAATGTAATATCTTCACTTAAGTAATACCTATAATATAAGTGAAAGTAAACAATAACGAATTTGATTCCTAATAAGTGAGGATGGCCCAATAAAATTTAGGCCGAAACGTCTTATTCTGGGAGTTTTAAGAACCCGGCTGATATCTCCCCATCTCACTACAATACTTTATATAAGTGAAAGTAAACAATAACGAATTTGCTTGAGGATATTCTGCCAAGATTGTTTGCTTTTCCATATTTGCGCCGGTGATTATGAAAGCGGTCTAAGTGGAAAGAATGAGTTTTTTTTTCATATTTTGTGTTCCATCCATTTAAACTAAAGTAATAAGATGTCGGTTTTGCAAATTCTCAAAAAATTGAACCGTTAAATGGATTTCTAGTTGTATCACTAATATACAGAATTAAAATCTTGTTTATTTTATAAAACTTTAAATATCTCGAAAACTAACACTCAATGATTTATAGTAGTATTTAGAAAATTTAATTTCAACATTTTTATTTGATTTTAAAGCTTTATTCTTCTTGAATATTTGATGCTTTTCTGGTTGCTTTGCTTATCAGGAAAATGTTTCGGGTGAAACCACTAATGGATTTATCTAATTTATTCTTCTTTAATGAATGTATTGGTAACTTGTACATGAATCTCATAAAAAATAGTGCGTATTTGCATTGGAGTAGTTAGGGAGTTTTCCTAGGGGGGGGGGCAGCAGGCCAGCTGATTAGCCACACAAGGTTTCAATTTCGGTAATCCGATTAGAGATCCAATAACTTTTTAGTAGAATTAACAAATTTTGGAAGTAACGAAATAATTTAATGAGAATACATAAGTAATGCCTCGTAATAATGGAGTTTCGATTTTTCTAGGGGGGGGGGGCAATGAGTTTTGTAGGGGAGCATACTTTGCACGCAGCACACGTTTTGCCGACTCCCAACACTCTTTTGCGGTCACAATTGGAAAAGTGCCGGACCACTTCATTCGCGAATACATATATCCCCATGACTTCAAGGAACTGGAACTCTCTCCCAGCCTCTATCTTTCCCAGCACCTATGATCTTCAAACCTTCAAAACCAGGGTGCATAGACACCTACGTCTACACCCTCTCACTTAATCAACTTTCCTTCTCTTCGGTAATGCAAGGGTCTTTCTGAGATCCATAGGGGCTACACCTTTACTGGTGCACCCCTTCTTGCATTCGATTGCATTAAAAAAAAAAAAAAAAAAAAAAAAACTGCCCCCCTTGCCGCACCCCTAGCTACGCTCATGCGAATTTGTCCCTACTCCACTCATTTCTGATTCAACAATTTTCTATGATTAAAAATTAAATTTTACATTACATTAAAATTCAAAACAATCAAATCTCAAAAGTATTGTATGCCTCTGAATAGAAAAATTTAAACAGAGAACCATATATTCTAAGTTGAAATCTGAAATAAGCTCTTCAAACTTCTAATGATTATTCCCTGGAGGATGTATATAACCGGTTAAATTTAATTCAACAAGATTTTTCACTCTATTATTTTTTTAATTTTTAATGAAAAAGTTGTAAACTGATGCAATAACTATTAGTAGGAATTATTCGAAAAGAAGATTATGAGGTGATGGGATATTTTTATATTAATATTTAAGGAGGTTCTTTTGCGGCAATCCACACAAAAAGTTTTAGCCTCGTAAGTAACCACTCTATAAATATGAATGGTGTTAAAATTTTAGGTTATGTTTTTTAACGTGACAGTAGTTTTTACGCTAGTATATTCTATTTATGAATGGATCGTTTCCAAGCCATTGCCATTTTATCCCCTCCACTAAAAATAATGGCCAAAATATTTTTTTTTTATCAAAACTACGTGGTAAATAATTTCAATTTTTTTTTAAGTTACTCTGAATATATTTTTCTAACAAATATTAATTTTTCATCAAGATGGTGAAAGTCCTTCAATGAAAAAAAATAAAATAATGATCATTTCCCCACATTTTCCCTATCTACCATTTGTAACAATTTTTATTTTTAATCGCAATTATTTCATGTTTGGTGTGATAAATCGTCTTCAAATTTTAACAGTATGTGTATTATGCTTTTAATGACTTATATTCCAAGTTTCGAAGAATGCTTGAATTTACTACCTTAAGTAGTATAAAAAAGAAAATTATTTTACTATATGAAGAAGTTATAATTTTTGGTATATAATAAAAATAAAATTTTTTCAAATATGTTTATAAATTATTACATATTTAAAAAATAATAAAAATGGAACGTTCAGCGATGTCTAAAACGGTGATAATTTTCAAATGATCTGAACAGTTGAAAACCTTCGGCATTCACTAATATAAATAAATTTCAAGTTATGAAATATTTTTTACTATAATTTTAATCTCATGTTTTTATATAACATGAGTCCTCTGTCTGCCTTAGTAGGTTCTCGTAATCAACTTTTGACTTCTAACCAGTCGATTTTCTTAAATTTTGGCACACTTAGGTGTTTTTGATGGCAATTTAAAATGCAATAAAAAGTAGATAATAATTTTTTCTTTTTTAACCGTAAAATTTCCATACAAATGACTAATAGCGTATTCGACTTATTGCACTTGCACTCTGTTAGAGCGTACTGAGCATGCGCAATCAAGTTTATTAAATTGTATACGATATAAAAAAATATTTGTAAAATTAAAAATTTTTAACTTGAAATTTAATTAAAAAAAAAAATTGTTTTATTTTTAGTCGTATGAGTAGGAAATTTTTCGGGTACTGAAGAAAAATTTATTTTCTACTTTTTAGTGTGTTTCTATTTGAATTTGTATTATTGATATTATTATTATTTTTCATAAAATAAAAGATTTGTTTCTTCGCTTCAGACTATAATTTGCTACTGTTAATCAATTATCAAAAAGAACTTCAGCATAATAAGATTGTGAAAATGGAATTTAATTGTATTTATTCAAGCATGCTGCTAAAGGAGGTTACAAATTTGAATAAAATTGGTCATTAAGGATGGATGACAAATGACACCCTCCTCAAAATGCCGAAAATTAATAGGGTTTTCGTAAAATTATTCATGAATGTAACAAGAACTTCCCAACATAGTTTGCAAACATTTCTTGCCAAGAATGATCGCCTTATGGACCTCAAATTTGGACTTAAAAGTTGTTTATTGATTAATGCAAATCTTAGACTTATTAAAATTGGTTTTCTAATTTTCAGTGGTGTAAACTTATTGAAAAACTTTAATCTAAATAGTTTCAGCAGAAACTTTTTCAGTGATAAAGTGAGAATAAAAATATATTTAACATTTTTAAACTTTTATTTCAAAATGTACTAAAAACAGAAATCATATTTTTATTTATTAAAAATGGTAAGATTCACATAATTCAAAATAGAACCATGGGCGGTTATTTTAATTAAGTTTCAAGTTAAAATAGGCCAGGCTTATCTTATATATAGCTTAAGTCATGTGAGTTTGGAAATTTTTCGGAGTACTACTATTACACTAAAGAAAGATTTACTTTCTGTTTTTTAATCTATTTTAAAGTGTATTTTCAAAAAGTATTCTTAATATGTACAGGTATTTCTATTTTTTTTTTTTTTTTTTTTTTTAGTCTGAAATTGAACAGCAGCAATAATATTAGTTAAAAATAAAAAAAAGGCCATACAGAAATGAAGATAATGAAACTTATCTACGGAGAATGCTAAAGATACTCATATAGTATGAATATTTACTTCGTCCCACAATCAGATTAATTTTTAATTAATGCCCACAGGGGGGGGGGCTTAAGACGCAGAGTGTATATGCTAAAATAAAAACGGTAAAGTCTTCTAACTTCAACAAAAGGTAATAAAAAGCTCTTCTAATTATTTAGAAAAGAATTAATGAGGGGGGGGGGGTAGTTTTCTTGAAACTGGGGGGGGGTGAGTCATGAAGCTAGGGGGGTCAGCAACCCTGTTTAATGATTAAAAAATGACTTTTTTGGGCACAATCTCTTTAAAAGTATAGTTCACTTTTTTTTATCTAATTCAATCAAAAGCATAACGTTCTTGGATTTACCAAATGAACGATGCAAGAATATTTTATCATAAATAAGAATGAAATTTAATCACGCCATTTTAGCATCATATTTTAAAAAAATTAGCATAAAGAATGAAGGAAAATGGCAAACGAAATCTTTTCGAGAGATGCGTCCGTTATTTTATTTTTTTATTTATTTTTATTTTTTTGAAACAGAAAAAAAAATTGAATGTAATTTTTGAAGAACCGCGGGCCTTTGAGAGTAGAAAGAAGTAGAAGCATTACAACTTAATTAAAATTTTAAATTGAATTTTTTTACTAAGATGAAAAAACTTGAAACTGTAAGACCATTAAAAAAAGACTACTTCAACTTACTACATACGTAATATACATATATATACAGATGCCTATATACATCGTATATATACAGAGGAGAGTAAAATGTAAGTAAATGCGCATGAGAAGAGAGAACGGTAAAAATGATACGAGTAATTATTTTATAATAGTAGTTAAATGGCATATTATCTATATGGAAATTATCCCACTTTATGAGATATTTTTGGATCCTTTGATCAATTTCTATGAAATTCGCCTATGCCCAGATGTCCACTCTATTCAACCTTACGAAAATTACTCCATGTGGAAGTGAGAGTGACACAGATGGGGGGGTCAAACATCATTAAAATGACAACATGTTCACACAAAAATACTTGAATATTTTTCCTAAAAGAGTTCCATATTTAAAATGAGATATGTTCAATTGCTAAAGAACTCAAAGTTAAGAGAAGGGAGGGGGGGGGGGTTTATAAATTATTTTATTAAATATTAAATATAAGTTATTATTTGAAAAGTAATGGAAGGCAGTCCAAGGATAGTGAAGAAAAAAATTATTACATTTCCAAATAAGATGTATTTATGGACTGTCATTCTTTTGAAGAAGGAGGGAAGTATCCTCCGAAACGTTGGTTTTAATTGAAAGGGGGGAAAAAGAAAGACAGTTCAATAAATATATCTTATTTGGAAATGTAATATTTTTTTCTTCACTATCTCCTTGGGTTGCCTTCTATTACTGTTCAATAAAATACAGTATAAGAGAAGCCAGGTTTATTATAAAGTCATGTGGATGTGGATGGCCACATCAGTTTTTTTTTTTTTTTTTTAGTTAATTTTAATATGAAATTAACAGATATTTTAAGCGTTGAGTGACAAAGGAAATATATTTATTAATAATTTGTATTAATTACTGTGTCGATAATTATTATTAATTATTTATTGTGAGTTGAAAACAAAAGCCCACGGGTTTCGCTAAATTGCAAAATTGATTGATGATGGACCACAGAAATGAATTATAATTAATTATTTTTTCACAAATTCAAAATAATAATAATAAATAATTAATAATTATATAAAAATTCATTTATTATATTTACATTTCTTGGCTTAACGTTCCACATTTTCTTTTTCCAAACCATTATTATATATATATATATATATATATATATATTTATTGTCACCGGGAACAAAGCCCATTTAGACATCACATAAGTAAAGTGTTAGTTGGGTTAGTGAGGGAGCCGAGTTTTAGCAGGTCGAAATTTTTATATGCTAGCCAGGCTCGAACCCGGATCTCCCGCCTGAACACCGTCATCAACTATGCTGAAGCGGGGCCAGCGCCTTGGGCTATAGGCACACACAGTCGATTTTCAGTCGACCCAACAATTTAGTTGGGTTGGTTTGAAATCGTGATGCATTATCAATTTGTAACCAACTCTACTTAACTACCTAAGCTCGATTTTTTTATCATAAGTGCTCATCGATCGCTTTTGATTAAATAATCGAGTTGATCTGCAGTTGAGTTGTGTATGCACCTACATTAAACTTAATATATTTATGTCCATCAACTAAACTATCGCTCGACTGAAAATCGACTGTGTGTGCCTAGCCTTAGCCAGCTCGGACAACCCGTCTCCCCCATTTTATATTAGCTATCATACAAAAAAATTATTTTAAAAAATTCGGGTATACTGTTAAACTTTAGGTAAAATTTTTACTTTATCCAATGCGAAGCATGTATGTATGTTATCGTTTTTTTCGTCCACGATTTTTTCCACACCTTTGCGCCGATTGAAATGAAATTGAAAACCTACCATTAGTTTAACAAAATGAAGCGCTGATTAGTTTTTGGTACATATCGGTCCACAAACATTAGTACTTTATTTCAGTACTTTTTTAGTTTTTTGTAAATATCTTGAAAATGACTTAACCAATTTTGATGAAATTTAATATCCTAATTAAGTACCTTGGGGACCACAAAAAAGGTTAAATAAAGTTTTTAGTAAAATCATATTTTAAAGTAAAATAGAGTAAAATAGTACTTTTTTAATTTTTTATTTTAAATTCTTTAAAATTTATTCATTTGATCGTTTTAAGATAGCTCATTTAACCTAACTTAAGTAAGAATGGTTAGGCTTCTCGCTGTGAAATGGTAAAAATTTGGGAGGAAATTTTATAAGTAACCATAGCAACCGCGTTGTTTTCTTATCCATTACCATTGCTGAAGGCATGGAGGAATCGACTTAAAATCAAAAATAGCGATTGATTCTCATCTAGTACTTGAGGAATAACCATTCTATATTGGATTTTTGACGTTTCGGTTTTATTGGTAACCATTGCTGAAGACATAGAGGAATCCATTTAAAATCAAAAACAGCTATTGATTCTCATCTAGTACTTGAGGAATAACTATTCTATATTGGATTTTTGACATTTCGGTTATTATTAGTAACCATTGCTGTAGACATGGAGGAATCGACTTAAAATCAAAAATAGCGATTGATTCTCATCTAATACTCGAGGAATAACAATTCTACATTAGATTTTTGACGCTTCGATTATTATAGGTAACCATTGCTGAAGACATGGAACAATCAAACTTGAGTTGTTTACCAAAAAAGAATTTAGTCTTTTTGATTTTGAGTCGATTCTTCCACGTTTTCAGTAGAGGTTGCCATTAATAGTCAAAACATCAAAAATGGAATGCAATAAGGTTATTCCTCTAGTATTAGATAAGAATTGATCGTTATTTTTGATTTTAAGCCGTTTTCTCCATGTCTTCAGCAATGGTTACCAATAATAATTGAAGCGTCAAAAATCTAATGTAGAATTGTTATTCCTCGAGTATTAGATGAGAATCGATGGCTATTTTTGATTTTAAGTCGATTCCTCCATGTCTTCAGCAATGGTTACTAATAATAACCGAAACGTCAAAAATCCAATTTAGAATGGTTATTCCTCGACTATTAAATGAGAATCGATCATTATTTTTGAATTAAAGTCAACATGAACTGCAAATTGCAAGTGATATCTGATTAATAATAAAGGAATAAACATATTATTTTTTTATTGTTAAAGGATAAATAATTAATATATCCAGTACACACCAAGCCAGCAAAACATATTAATATTTCAAATAAATTTGGATAAAGTTTAGCAACGATCCGTTGCAGTTTATTTCCGACTGGAATATTGTGATTTAAACAAATGAGAATAATTTGTTAGCAAGTTCGGGTTCCTTTAATGTTTAGGAAGAAACAATGTGGCTATTGGCCCTTCCAGTAACCGCGATTGCGCATCATTAATATCCAGAATTAAAGCGAAGCCCTGGAGAACTTGATATTTGGATTCTTCTGGTGTGTATTTTTATCTCAAATGCTTTATTAGATCTCGTAAGCTCAATTTAATACCTGGATTGACAATCGCACGCCTATGCAACTCATGCATACAGGCGTGTCTACCTGATTCGACAGGATGGATGATGTGGATGTTGAATGGCTGTCCTGAGTAAAATGGCTGGTGTGATAGGTGGGTATATGGTATGTAAGTAAAACTCGATCTTTTTTCTTCCCAGATCGTGTTAGGATGTCTCTGATGTCTGTCTGTCTGCTCTTTAGAGATCCGTCGGTCCACCATTCAATTATACCCGACCACCGCGGGACATCGCAGTCTCGTCTTTTTGATAATCTCAAAAGGGCTTCAAAAAGGTTTATTTTTTTCTGTTGAGATGATAATTATATATTAAATTTCTTCCAGAACTTAAGTGACTTGATTTAAATTTTTCGTTAAATTGAAGGGTTGGTTTTGTCACAAATATAATAAAACAACAATTTTAATAACTATTTGAATTATTTAATTGATAACTATACAGTTTCGGTCACCACTGGTCGACCATCCTCAGTAGTTCTAAAATTGAAATGAAACATTTATTTACATTTTTTCTTTTTATAGAGAATTATATAACACAAAATTTTTTTACAATAATTTGAAATCATACATACATCTCGTTCAAGAACCGGAATTTGTCATTTCACATGAAACATTCATTCTTAAATCTTCAATATAGATACATCTCACATAATATAAATAAATTTAAAAATTTAATTATAAATGAATAGAATAGAAAGGTGTGTTGTTAATCTAATGATTTTTTTTATTATTGTGTGTATCACGATTAGGTTGTATATATAGTATAGAATAATTAAGTAATACACTAATACCTGCTAGGATTAGAATATAAACTCTCTCTGGTTCTAAAGTCGTAGCTTAAGCTACTAACTATTGATATTCATATTTATAAAACCAATCGAGTTCATGAAATATATTTAATTTATCCTAGCTTTGATTCTTAATTAATCAGATCGATTCTTTTAATGTCATATGCCAGTCACCAATAAATATAAGAAAAATTTCCAGAGTGCTACCAATAAGTACATAACATTAATTCTTTCGGATCAAATCTTTATAAGTTATTTTCAAAATAGTTCATTTATTCATAAGTTATTACTGACCTAACTCAAATAAACCCAGTCCATAGCAAGAATATTTTCATGTTCAAAACATTAAAAAAAAAAAATTCTCTAAACGCTTTGAGATAAAAAGCTCAAAATTAGATCGATTTGTTTTTATTTTAATGATTTATTAATTATAAATCAAAAACAAAAACTGGTCATTAACATGGAACAATTCGTAAAGAATTTTAAACGATTCATCGTCTTATTAAATTACATAAATTTTATATATATATATATATGTGTGTGTGTTAATTCATGGTGGTGGTGAGGATTCTTATAGGTGTTAAATGAAAGGCTTATTTTTCAGCAGATTTTTAATTTGAAATGGTGTTTTTTTTTTTAATTTATCCAAATATTTCGGAAATTGTGTACAATATTCCTTCTTCAGTGGACCTTTTTTGTGCAAATACAATAATAGAATGTTAGGTATGGTCAGATATTAAATTAAGTTAAAGAATTTTTAAAAATATATTATACTTATGTTGTATACAGTTTCGCTAACTATTCTCAGTAGTAAGAGTGCAGGCTTAACCGGGGGCTATGGGTCTATAGACCCCGGCGGTAAATACGTAAAGGGCGCAAAGGCGGTAAACATTCTATTTTTATTTTATTTTTTATTTTTGAATAAAAATTTTATATGAAGAATGAAGTATATATATTATACTTATGTTGTGATGCTTGTTATATATTACCTCAGCCAAAAATCAACGTATTTGTTCAGTCTTCAAAATTCGAACACAGGGACACAGAGACATTTCATTTTGTCATTTTTAATTCTCCCCTCAAAAAACTTTTTATTAATTTCTTTTTGATGGTTTAACATTGTACTCTCTTTACCCTGTTTATAGTGGGGGTGGGTTTTTTGATTAGTTTTCGAGAGTGGAGAGAATTTTTACCAACTTTATGATTAATTTTTTGCCCTCGGTCAGCGACCTTCTTTGATTTAATTAATTTAATATCTAACCACACCCAACATTCCATTATTGTATTTGCACAAATCAAGGTCCACTGAAGAAGGAATATTGTACGAAATTTCCGAAATTTGGTTAAATTCAAAATAAAAAACACCATTTAAAATTAAAAAACTGCTGAAAATAAGCCTTTCATTTAACATTTATATATATTTATTTTTTGAGGGGTGTCCGCACTGCCACCCCTGCAGCCCTTGCAGCCCCGCATCCTAGTTACAGGCGTTATTTACGCCACAGACTAGAATCAAATAACTTTAAAAATTGCCCTAGTCACTTTCTTACTTTTTAGTAAAAGTTTTAGATTTCTCAATGTTATCCGCTTAACGGTCTGGCATAAAAATTGCTGACATATACACATAACAAAGATAATTTCTAAAAATTATTCTATATAATTCTGTGGATCTTGAAATGTAAAGATCTGTTAAAAAAAACCTTAATTTTTCCACAAAATAATATCTGTGATTATTTTTTTA
This sequence comes from Forficula auricularia, assembly GCA_024734495.1. Lineage (NCBI taxonomy): Eukaryota > Metazoa > Arthropoda > Insecta > Dermaptera > Forficulidae > Forficula > Forficula auricularia. The sequence goes on along the minus strand of JALMQS010000140.1, from coordinate 1,207,899 downwards.
CATGCCAGAAGGCTTATAATATTTACTAATTTTTTACAAAAAGGATAAGTAAAATGATTCCGATCTATTGTTTCTTTTGTATTGTTTCTAAAACTGTTTATCTGATTATTGTTTGTATGAATGTGCCGAATTTTTTTGGATTTTTGAATTTCTGATGGTCATTGGTAACAGAGATAAATAAAAATAATGTATTTTAGACGAATGTGTGATGTAACTATTTTTTGAAACCCTGAAGAAGTCCGCAATGTCAACCAAACGTTGGTGAAAAAATAAAAAAATCACACAAAAACTTGTCTTTAATTCCCATTATAAACTATAGTACACATTATGGATGAAAATGACAATAATAATAATATTTACTCTTTAGGAAATTCAAACCAAGTGCAGAAAAGCAACCAATGCCAATAACTGTCCTTCGAGAAGTAACCAAACTGACTCATATCATGAGTAAAATTTTTATTTAAGGATTTAATTCTCATTCTAAAAAATTTCTTCACTAGAAGACTGACACCCTTGTGATTTTCCGAAGAAATTTTAATTCTATTACACTTGAACTTTTATAAGAATTTCAAATCCTAGTTACATTCATATAGAACAAACAGTTTGTATTGTAGTAATGAAAAAACCCATGAAAATAGCTAAATAAGCTTTTAAATTATTATATTCCAAAAATTAATTAATTAAAGACAAGCCGTGAGGCATTAGTAAATTGAATTCATAATCCAAATACACCTGCATCTGGTCTTGCAAAACAATAAAAAACAAAGCAAATAAAACAACTAGAAACAACATAAACAAGGCAATGTATTGTATTATTTCATTGCCTGTTAACTATGTATAAATATATGGGAAAAGAGTGGTCTGAATGTATTTATGTAATTGCGATGAGAATTCACGCCCGTGTGCAACCAGATTTGAATTAACTGCCTATAAAGATTAGCGTTAACTCGTGTTAATTAATTGTAACGCAAATATTTCGAAACTATTATTATTTGTGTCTCTTTTACTCGTTGGGTTGAAAATACAATAATTATATTGAAATGTGAAGATAGGATGAAAATTCAGATTGAGATTACTAGTATTTTTCAATTTTTATTTTTTCGTCTAAGTATTTTTAAAGCTTTGCCTATATTTCTCAAAAAGGGTTGAAACAATTTTAAATAAACATTTTATTTGAAAAGAGTGATTTTTAGAGTTTCGTTCAAAAGTAAAATGGGATCCTATTTATAATAAGTATTTATAATTGCACGCAGTGTCAGCGTTTAGAATTACTTAACATAAAATTACGAAGTTACACGAATTCCTCCATTCTCTACTTATCAACGTCAAATAAGAAGAAATTTGATATTTAAGTATTTTGATAGTTATAAAGAACGGAATGCGGCCCGGCTCGTACTTTGGCAGGCTTGTTAGTTATTTAGCAGATACTGATTTACCGGATGTTATATCCTACCCTAGCCCTAGTACTCTTTTGAATAGGAAATAGCGTTTCCGACAGAAAGTGGCCTAAGTTTAGTATTTTATTTCCATTCCTACATTAATAGGTAAAATTGCCTCCCCTGCGGCTATAGTATTGACAATTTTTGTTTTTTTGTTTATTGTATTTAAAAATGTCTGGAAGCTCACCCTTCCATTGACCTGTTGAAAAATTTGCGGAGAGCATACCGAGAGTCTTTAAAAAGCTTCTACTATCACCTGCAATTTATTTTTGAAGTGAAAACTTCTATAGTCAGGGTAACGTTAAAATTTTATGAAATGACATGAAAAAGAGAGAGTCAGATCGGATTCTTCTTTATACGGAGCTTTATAATATATATCATTTGTGTATTCTTAATTTTTTATTAGTATATATTATTATAATTTATAACATTGGAGGCCAAGGTCGACTGTGTAGTAAACCTGCTTCATCAGCGTGATGAGTAAATATTTGACAGGCTGTAATTCGGTTTCTGCTCTAAAGCTAATAGCGTATCATACATAATAAAGTAGGTATCACACAACAGAAAATTTAGCTAAACGGAAACTAGTATCCAAGGCTAAAAAAGTTATTATTAATATTTTGTTATTTATTTTCAAAGATATTTTAATTTATTTTGAAATGTCAAAATTTAAATCCTTTAGGAATTATCAAATTAATAGTACGCCTTCACAAAACCCATAGGTAATTAGTTCGAGTTGGCTACGCGAACCGAGCTAAAAAAGAAATGGGAATTATTTAAATTATTATTACATGCACCAGAGAGATTAAAAAACAATATTTCAAAAACATATTAACAACTAAAAAAAATCTAGACTTTCTCGATTAAAGTTTATGTTGATCTCGAAAGGTCAAAACTAGTTTCGTTTGATCATCCTACTGAGGAGAGGTTTGGGTTTGCGTTTTAATAAAAAGAAAAAGATAAATAAAAATGAGATATCGATTTCTGTAGAATCAAGTTGATGTAAAAGAGACAAGAGGTGTGTGTGTGTTCCGGAATGGAGTGCAAAGGATTATCGATTGAAGGACAATGTCAAGGCCGCCGAGCCTCACTCGTTAAACACCAATCGAATTTCATTTTGCACCTTAAATAATAGAATAAAGGGGAAATTAAATAATCTCTCTTCCGTGTATTCAATGGCGTATTCAATTAGCGAATTATTAAATTAATATTCAACTATGCGGATTATAGGTGAGTGAGTTGGGAAATGAATTAATTAGGAGAGGAAATAAAAAAAAGTAAGGAAAATAGGACTAGTTTCCTAAATGAGGCCTCTCTTATCTATTTAATCAAGATTATGAACAATTCACCTCACATGTGGGTCACATTTGATATTAAAGATTTTGAAGAAATAACCTATTGCGCTCACACTCATGGTGCGACTTCTAGAAAATGTCATCATATTTTTTCCGATCATGACACCTAGACTCCAAAACCACTCTCCATTCAAAAGCTTATATATATATATGGGTATGTGGGAGGGTATATATCGCAATTTTGTGGGTGTTTTGGAGGCCGCAACGATCAACCTATTGCAATAAAATTTGGCACAAATTTAGTCTTGATACAAACAAGAACTGATTAGTTTTTGCTGACTTCAGCCCCAAGGGGGTGGAAATGGGAGGGATGTGTTGAAATCTTTAAAAATTCGTAATAACGTTAATATGAATGATACTAGTTTGCACACGAGTTTTTTAACGGTTTATAGTGGTGTTTTTTTTTAATCTTTATTTCCTCTTTGTGAAACACCACTATAACCCATTAAAAAACTCCTGTGTTTAATATGTTTCACTATAAACCAACACCGCTTTCCCTAAATGTTATTGATACTAGCTTGGGTGCAAATGGCTAATATTCTACTAAGTAACTTCTACAACTTGTGTCTGAAAAGTTTTTGATAGGAGCAGTCTAAAGGGGGTAGAGCCCCTTCGAAATCTACCTCTTCCTACGGCCTGCCGCAGGGACTTTTTATTTTTCAATTAAGACGTTAGGTCAACGATCAATAATCGAAGCATGTAGCTTTGGGATTGATGCAACTTCACTGGAATCGGTAAAGTTCAAATCGGTATTTTTTTTTAATGGTATTAATTATTTATTATATAAAGCGATTTTAAAACCAATCTGGTCTTATGCATGCCAACTTTGGGGAACAGTTAGTAAATCCAACATAAGCAAGATACGAAGAATCAAATCCAAAATCCTTTGATGCATAACTGATGCTCCGTGTGTTGTATTCTGCCTTTTCGACATGTTATATAAGTCTACGCGGAAGCATTAGGCTTATGTAATTACGGAAATAACAAAACTTGACCTGATTATAATTATACTTAAGAGCTGAGTTTCTATTAATCAGGACGGATGACATACGATCGAGAGGCCTGACACATATCTGGTTACCCTTTCTCTGTACCTATTCTCAAAAAACCTTGTATTTTATAATACATCTTGTTATATTATTTACCAACCCATAAATATATTCTAACAACTGGAAGAAAACCAACGAAACATTCCATGCCGATCTTCAGGTTCCCTCAGTCAGGAAAGTTATCCATTTTGCTTACCAAAAACACATTCATAAGCTGGACAATCACTCCAACCTGTCAGCCATATCCTTACTAGATAATAACCAATCTTTAAGAAGACTAATGAAGAACTGTGTCTTGGACACAGAAGACCGCTATACGATAAATAAATGTGAAAACAAATTTCACTAAGAAAGTCATCACTGGATGATTCTCTCATTTCATGTATTGTGTGTATGAGTGAGTGGACAAGACAAGAATGTATTATTGAATGGGTGAGAGAATGAATGTATCTTTTATCAAATTTATTTATAGTTCAAATTGTATCGAACTGATTGTAAAATTATATATCGTTGCCTTAGAGTGTAAGCCTGCTAACTCACATCAAGGAAATTTTTCAAGGCAGAGAAAAAACTAACAAAATTTAATATTGTTGTTATGGAAAAGAAACGTTATTAATATGTCATATATAATAAAAAATGGATTTAGCAGGTTTACACTCTAAGGCAACGATATTTATTTAATAAAAAATAATAATAATAATACCAAGAAGATGCAAGATTGAGTCTCGGATCGTGAAAAGAAAAGGGAAAAATTTCAGGCTTGGAAGGTACCTGTGGATGCGGGTCTTGAATGATCGAAGTTTGTAGGTCTTAGAAAGTCTCTAGAAGCCATTAGGATAACCGAGTTGGCGAAAGCCTCTGTTTAATGTGTATATAACCTGACCAGGAAGGGGCTTGAAAGTTTGAAATTCACAAATGAGGCTTTATGGTGAATTATTAGCTTTATTTCGACAGAACAAATGACATAGTATAATAGTATCTATAAATAAGCCAGCGATGTCCGAACCGGGGTCACACACCAAGAGTTCGTAACTAATACGTATATTATAATTTATGATGAATAGCAGATTCTTATTTATAAGTTTAGTAGAATAAAATTCATGACAAATGTTTAAATGATTATTTCTTGTAAATATTGTATTATGAAAGAAAAGAAAATAGAAAAAATTATTTTATTGGAAAATATATATATCAAACTATAGTTATAAAAATTACGATTCAAGAAGAGTCTGACCTTATAGTTCTGGGGTACTGGTGGACTTTTGTGGAGTAAGGTTGAAATAGGAGACTTGTATCGCAATGACAATACTTAGGCCAGTCCAAAGACCGATAGGGAGCGCAAAAATGATTATATATTCCAAAATAGTTTAGATATCCCATTCGTTCATATTTGTCGTGATAAGGAGAGAGTGAGTGAATTTGTGGCGTTTATTCAGAATTTTGGTTTAAGAACTTGTTTGAAATTGAGCTGGTAAAAATATCATCTAAAATTACCACTTTGGGGCTCTCCCCCACAGTCATTTCAAATCGAAATAAATTTAAAAATAAAATCTAATTCTTTTTAAAGAGAGGGATACTTTATATTCTTTAATAAAAAAAATATATATTTTGACTACATCACTTCAACTTTCCCCAAAATATCATTCGATTACAATTTTAATACGAGTGGATATTGATGAGGCAGTCCATAAAAAGAAGATAATTTAGATCTTTTTATTCATAAGCCGACGTTTCGGAGGCTTATTCCCTTCTTCTCCAAGGTCTGTAATCAATTAAAATGGGATTTGGCCTTTATTACAATTAAGAACATGACCATTTTTTACTTTTTATCCAATGCAAAGCATGGGTAAAGTATTGTAATCGCTCTCGGGGCAAGCGTGACTTCAAAGGGTCCTCAGGTAAAGACTACGGAACCCATGGACTCAATTAAAGTCACAAATTGTAGTATTCAATTAGGTTGAATTTTTAGCACGTGACGGTTTTGCCAAAAATTACATGGGGTCTCGTCGAGAGGCCAAAAAGTGCGATTTTTTCATTTAGTGCGTGCGTATGGATGGATGTATGGATGGATGTATGGATGGATGTATGTATGTATGTTGTCGCTTTTTTGGCCCACGATTTTTTCCACACCGTTGCACCGATTGAAATGAAATTGAAAACCTACCATTAGTTTAACAAAATGAAGCGCTGATTAGTTTTTGGTACATATCGGCCCACAAACATTAGTACTTTATTTCGGTACTTTTTTAGTTTTTTCTAAATATCTTGAAAATGACTTAACCAATTTTGATGAAATTTAATATCCTAATTAAGTACCTTGGGGACCACAAAAAGGTTAAATAAAGTTTTTAGTAAAATTATATTTTAAAGTACTTTACTCTAGAGTAAGATGGTACTTTTTTAATTTTTTAAATTCTTTAAAATTTATTCATTTGAAAGTTTTAATATAGCTCATTTAGCCTTGCTTAAGTAAGAATGGATAGGCTTCTCTCTGTGAAATGCTAAAAATTTGGGAGGAATTTTTATGAGTAACCATAGCAACTGCGTTGTTTTCTTATCCGTTACCTTTGCTGAAGACAGAGAAATCGATTTTAAACCAAAAATAGCGATTGATTCTCATCTAGTTCTTGAGGAATAATCATTCTATATTGGATTTTTGACGTTTCGGTTTTTATTAGTAACCATTGCTGAAGACATAGAGAAATCGACTTTAAACCAAAAATAGCGATTGATTCTCATCTAGTACTTGAGGAATAATCATTCTATATTGGATTTTTGACGTTTCGGTTTTTATTAGTAACCATTGCTGAAGACATAGAGAAATCGACTTTAAACCAAAAATAGCGATTGATTCTCATCTAGTACTTGAGGAATAATCATTCTATATTGGATTTTTGACGTTTCGGTTTTTATTAGTAACCATTGCTGAAGACATAGAGGAATCGACTTAAAATAAAAAATAGCGATTGATTCTCATCTAATACTTGAGAAATATCCATTCTATATTGGATTTTTGACGTTTCGGTTTTTATTAGTAACCATTCCTGAAGACATAGAGAAAACAACTTTAAACCAAAAATAGCGATTGATTCTCATCTAGTACTTGAGGAATAATCATTCTATATTGGATTTTTGACGTTTCGGTTTTTATTGATAACCATTGCTGAAGACATAGAGGAATCGACTTAAAATCAAAAATAGCGATTGATTCTCATCTAATACTTGAGGAATAACAATTCTACATTAGGTTTTTGACGTTTCGATTATTATTGGTAACCATTGCTGAAGACATGGAGGAATCGACTTAAAATCAAAAATAACGATCAATTCTTATCTAATACTAGAGGAATAATCATTCTATATTGGATTTTTGACGTTTCGGTTTTTATTAGTAACCATTGCTGAAGACATAGAGAAATCGACTTTAAACCAAAAATAGCGATTGATTCTCATCTAGTACTTGAGGAATAATCATTCTATATTGGATTTTTGACGTTTCGGTTTTTATTAGTAACCATTGCTGAAGACATGGAGGAATCGACTTAAAATAAAAAATAGCGATTGATTCTCATCTAATACTTGAGAAATATCCATTCTATATTGGATTTTTGACGTTTCGGTTTTTATTAGTAACCATTCCTGAAGACATAGAGAAAACAACTTTAAACCAAAAATAGCGATTGATTCTCATCTAGTACTTGAGGAATAATCATTCTATATTGGATTTTTGACGTTTCGGTTTTTATTGATAACCATTGCTGAAGACATAGAGGAATCGACTTAAAATCAAAAATAGCGATTGATTCTCATCTAATACTTGAGGAATAACAATTCTACATTAGGTTTTTGACGTTTCGATTATTATTGGTAACCATTGCTGAAGACATGGAGGAATCGACTTAAAATCAAAAATAGCGATTGATTCTCATCTAGTACTTGAGGAATAATCATTCTATATTGGATTTTTGACGTTTCGGTTTTTATTAGTAACCATTGCTGAAGACATAGAGAAATCGACTTTAAACCAAAAATAGCGATTGATTCTCATCTAGTACTTGAGGAATAATCATTCTATATTGGATTTTTGACGTTTCGGTTTTTATTAGTAACCATTGCTGAAGACATAGAGGAATCGACTTAAAATCAAAAATAGCGATTGATTCTCATCTAATACTTGAGGAATATCCATTCTATATTGGATTTTTGACGTTTCGGTTTTTATTAGTAACCATTCCTGAAGACATAGAGAAAACAACTTTAAACCAAAAATAGCGATTGATTCTCATCTAGTACTTGAGGAATAATCATTCTATATTGGATTTTTGACGTTTCGGTTTTTATTGAGTAACCATTGCTGAAGACATAGAGAAATCGACTTTAAAATCAAAAATAGCGATTGATTCTCATCTAATACTTGAGGAATAATCAATTCTACATTAGGATTTTTGACGTTTCGGTTATTATTGGTAACCATTGCTGAAGACATGGAGGAATCGACTTTAAACCAAAAATAGCGATTGATTCTCATCTAGTACTTGAGGAATAATCATTCTATATTGGATTTTTGACGTTTCGGTTTTTATTAGTAACCATTGCTGAAGACATAGAGAAATCGACTTTAAACCAAAAATAGCGATTGATTCTCATCTAGTACTTGAGGAATAATCATTCTATATTGGATTTTTGACGTTTCGGTTTTTATTAGTAACCATTGCTGAAGACATGGAGGAATCGACTTAAAATAAAAAATAGCGATTGATTCTCATCTAATACTTGAGAAATATCCATTCTATATTGGATTTTTGACGTTTCGGTTTTTATTAGTAACCATTCCTGAAGACATAGAGAAAACAACTTTAAACCAAAAATAGCGATTGATTCTCATCTAGTACTTGAGGAATAATCATTCTATATTGGATTTTTGACGTTTCGGTTTTTATTGATAACCATTGCTGAAGACATAGAGGAATCGACTTAAAATCAAAAATAGCGATTGATTCTCATCTAATACTTGAGGAATAACAATTCTACATTAGGTTTTTGACGTTTCGATTATTATTGGTAACCATTGCTGAAGACATGGAGGAATCGACTTAAAATCAAAAATAACGATCAATTCTTATCTAATACTAGAGGAATAAACAAACTCAAGCTTGAGTTGTTTACCATAAAAGAATTTAGTCTTTTTGATTTTAAGTCGATTCTTCTACATTTTCAGTAGAGGTTTCCATTAATAGTCAAAACATCAAAAATGGAATGCAATAAGGTTATTCCTCTAGTATTAGATAAGAATCGATCGTTATTTTTGATTTTAAGTCGTTTCCTCCATGTCTTCAGCAATGGTTACCAATAATAATCGAAACGTCAAAAACCTAATGTAGAATTGTTATTCCTCAAGTATTAGATGAGAATCAATCGCTATTTTTGATTTTAAGTCGATTCCTCTATGTCTTCAGCAATGGTTACCAATAAAACCGAAACGTCAAAAATCCAATATAGAATGATTATTCCTCAAGTACTAGATGAGAATCAATCGCTATTTTTGGTTTAAAGTTGTTTTCTCTATGTCTTCAGGAATGGTTACTAATAAAAACCGAAACGTCAAAAATCCAATATAGAATGGATATTTCTCAAGTATTAGATGAGAATCAATCGCTATTTTTGATTTTAAGTCGATTCCTCTATGTCTTAGCAATGGTTACCAATAAAAACCGAAACGTCAAAAATCCAATGTAGAATGGTTATTCCTCGACTCTTAAATGAGAATTATTTTTGAATTAATTTCAATATGAACTACAAATTGCAAGTGATATCTGATTAATAATAAAGGAACAAACATATTAATATTTCAAATGAATTTGGATAAAGTTTAGCAACGATCCGTTGCAGTTTATTTTAAATATAATCATTAATACATATATATAGAATTTATTTTAATCAAAAATATTCTACTCAGTTTGAAATGTCAGTGAAGGAAATCCAATGTGAAATTTCCTTCTGTCTCCTCCCTCTGAGTTGCAGTAACAATAATATATCGTATTTCATTCTCAGCAGAATTATAGTGTAGTGATGATTTGCAATTTTGAAGGAGGAGGGAAACGTTGGTTTATGAATAAAAATATAGTCTAAATTATCGTTTTTTTTTTGGACTGCCTCATCAATATCCACTCAATTGACTTATCAGTGCCTCTCCAAAAATTACTTCAATTTTAATACGATTTTCGATTTGCTCGAAAGGAAATGATTACATAAAACTTCTGAGTTAGTTTTATTGCTCAATTCCGAAATGTTTGTTTGGTGGCTCAAACAAAAATTCAGGCTATATCCGAAACACGGGTGAATCCAAGATTTGCTTAGTGGGAATAAAATAACGTCTGGACCAGAAAGTCAATATTGTATGTGATATAACAATATTTTAACTGAACTAATGTCCAAAATGAGATATATTCTGCAGACTAAATCAATTGAAAAAAGTGATAGTAAATAATTTTTCCACCATATATCCAGATTTTCCTTCTTAATTGAAACTAGTCGATCCGTTTATTCTATATCATGAACCCAATTGTTAATAATAAATCTGATAATATGTATAAAATGATATTAACACGTTCCGGTTGTTACTGTTACTACGTTGTCAGGTGGTGGGGTTAAATGCTTCTTCATGGAGTAGAAGGATCCATCCAATTTTACGGCCCAGGGCATCGTATCTTGTTAATCTGAAACTGGATCCGTGTTCATCTTGGAATGGAAATTTTAGTTTGATTTATGCTAATTCGCCAAACTCCATCGCTCGAGAGGGAAAGAGATAAATGACGAATCGAAATTGCCAGAGAGCCAATGCGACAAATGCAGAAAAATATGGAGCGATATATGATCTGAAAAGAAACTAAAAAGAGCTTCATCAAAACTTAATTTTTTTCCCTTACAAATCCGAAACAGGCGTGGACTTGTAAAAAGATATGAGTTGCAAATAGTGTCATCCTATCAAAAGCTTTAAAATATTTATTTCCAAAGAAAAAATAAAGTCAAGAGACCATCTGCGAAATGTTAGACAATGAATAAAGCTGACTGGTAAATCATTTTCGAGCAACACTTCATTGGGCATTGCAACTCGTCGAAAGGAAGTGTACAGTTTTCCGGTTTATTCATTCATGAGACTTCGGCAAGGAAGAATAACATATATTATACACTAGCAGTTTAGCCCGTCGAGGAGAAAAATATACCGGGCTCTAGAAGCTGTTTTTATATCATTCTCTTTAATATAAATAATTTATTTTTACGGGATTTTATTTAACCTAGTTCCTTGGTCTGTTTGTCTGGTTTGAATATGATAAACGAAATTTCCCTAGCGAATTTCAAAAACAGTTATAGACATTCCTATTAATCAAATCCAGAAATTCATAGAGAAAATATAATATAAACTCAAAAAATATAATGTACTTAAACATTAACAAGAAATTTCACGGGTCCAAAGAAATATCATTAAGTTATAGAGATTTTTTTACCCCTGGTTTTCGCCCAACGTTAAATGTAAATATATTTAAACAAATATAATTTTATAATATAATTATGATCCACTTCTGCATAGACAATTGTCTTGAAATTACCCACATATATCGATTTGTGATGACAAAACAAAATTTCGTCAATTCAAGTAATTAAAGGAAGAAAATTTGATTTACAAACGAGCATTTAAACTAATAGGAGACCCAGCCCTAACTAACCCACTCGACTCACTGGCTCACCGAAGAACCGTTTCTGCCCTTTCCCTGTATTACAGATACTATCATGGCGTCTGTTCAGTAGAGCTGTAATCAATTATCCCCCCTAGAGCCCTCTTTGCTAGAAACACGCGGTTTTCGAAAGCTCAACATCCCTTCGCTGTCAAATTGAATAAAAGCCGAATCAAAGCTTTCGCCAACTCTTTATCTCTATGACCTCCAGAGACTCGAAATCGCTCCCAGCCACCGTCTTCTCCGCGACTTATAACCTTCATATGTTTAAGACCCACATCCACAGATACCTTCAACTCCTACCCAGTCCATAAAATCCCCTCTTTTTCTTCTTTTCACGATGGAGGGGCCAATCCAGGCCTTTAGGGGATGCACCTTTTTGGTGTATCTCCTTTTCACATCAATATCATTCAAAAAAATCTACAAATAAATCTTAATGTTTAAAGGGATTTTATGATATTGGGTCACGTGTTGGACAGCCCTGGTTTAAATTGAATGGGATTAAAGAAGAATATGAGGAATGATAATTTATTTTTTAAAAGGGTCACGGATATAATATATATATAATCCCTGACTATTCATTATCATATTGACATGTTAAAACGTGCAAAGATCTAAAAGACAAATCCTGACAAGTTTTAGTCCAGGAGAGAAATTATCAATTAAATTGTGATTGTTCTAGAAAACTCCAATTCCTTGTCTCCTTTTGTATTAGAATGATAGCTATAGACTTGGTTAGTGTAGTAGCACATAGATTATTGAAATAATAAATATTTTAGAAAATGAAAAATATGAAAAGAAGAAGAATTTTGAAATATTCGAAACTTCATTATTTTTTATACCTATATAGTTGAACTTATAATTTATTTATTTATTTAAACTCTATTTTCAAACCTGCAAACTTAAACAGTGCTCTGAGGCAGTTTGCCTCATATGAACAGTAAAATAAACTGCAACGGATCGTTGCTAAACTTTATCCAAATTCATTTGAAATATTAATATGTTTGTTCCTTTATTATTAATCAGATATCACTTGCAATTTGTAGTTCATATTGAAATTAATTCAAAAATAATTCTCATTTAAGAGTCGAGGAATAACCATTTTACCATTGGATTTGACGTTTCGGTTTTTATTGAGTAACCATTGCCGAAGACATAGAGGAATCGACTTAAAATCAAAAATAGCCTATCGATTCTCATCTAATACTTGAGGAATAACAATTCTACATTAGGTTTTTGACGTTTCGATTATTATTGGTAACCATTGCTGAAGACATGGAGGAATCGACTTAAAATCAAAAATAACGATCAATTCTTATCTAATACTAGAGGAATAACCTTATTGCATTCCATTTTTGATATTTTGACTATTAATGGAAACCTCTACTGAAAATGTAGAAGAATCGACTTAAAATCAAAAAGACTAAATTCTTTTATGGCAAACAACTCAAGCTTGAGTTGTTTACCATAAAAGAATTTAGTCTTTTTGATTTTAAGTCGATTCTTCTACATTTTCAGTAGAGGTTTCCATTAATAGTCAAAACATCAAAAATGGAATGCAATAAGGTTATTCCTCTAGTATTAGATAAGAATTGATCGTTATTTTTGATTTTAAGTCGATTCCTCCATGTCTTCAGCAATGGTTACCAATAATAATCGAAACGTCAAAAACCTAATGTAGAATGGATATTTCTCAAGTATTAGATGAGAATCAATCGCTATTTTTGATTTTAAGTCGATTCCTCTATGTCTTCAGCAATGGTTACCAATAAAAAGCGAAACGTCAAAAATCCAATATAGAATGATTATTCCTCAAGTACTAGATGAGAATCAATCGCTATTTTTGGTTTAAATTCGATTTCTCTATGTCTTCAGCAATGGTTACTAATAAAAACCGAAACGTCAAAAATCCAATATAGAATGATTATTCCTCAAGTACTAGATGAGAATCAATCGCAATTTTTGGTTTAAAAGTCGATTTCTCTATGTCTTCAGCAATGGTTACTAATAAAAACCGAAACGTCAAAAATCCAATTTAGAATGATTATTCCTCAAGTACTAGATGTTCAAAATTGCCACTAATTTCCCTTCCGTAGCTAACATAAGAACGCCATATTCCCCTCATCTCCTGGCAGTTGAACAAATTCAACCCCCACCCTTTCCTGCCCATCCCTCTTTATGGCTGATATAAACTGCAGCTGCCCCAGACATCAGTCTTTTCCGATCAATGCTTAGAGATACCAACCTCCACTAAAGTCCTTTGTAAGCAACAAGCCATTATATGCTAGCTTAATAAATTCAAGCAGTTTTTATATGCACAAGCATTTGTTTATATTAAAATCAACTATTTTTATAAACGGGTATCTCTTGAATTGAATCGGTAATTGCGCGGACCTTAAGGTTAGTAACTATTTCTTTGTTTGGCTCAAGTTCAGTTGCCTTTCTCTTCATGTTTCTCTCACTAATCGACGAATCTTTGTTGTCTTAAGGTTTGATTCTCACTGCCTAAAAACGGATACCACAAGATCCTTCCAATTAGTATCATCTTCTCGACCTCAAGAGAAGAAGAAGCGATTTTTGCCTACCAGCGTGAAAATCCAGCCCAGCAGTTAAACCACGAGTCTAAAATTCAATCCCGCCTCTATTGAATCTTTGTTGTCTTAAGGTTTATTCTCACGGCCTAAAAACGGATTCCACAAGATCCTTCCAATTAGTATCATCTTCTCGACCTCAAGAGAAGAAGAAGCGATTTTTGCCTACCAGCGTGAAAATCCAGCCCAGCAGTTAAACCACGAGTTCGAAAATTCAACTCCTGCCCTATTTTCCTCCACCAAAATCCAACCTACAAATATCTATTTTTTCAATAAAAGTATTTACGTTTTGTTATCTAATCTAATTTGTTTCATTTTTTGCATATTTAAAAGCCCACTCCTTTTTCCCAGTCATTTATTAAACAGAATATTGATATATAGATAATTAAGAACAGATAATCAAGCCAGCATTCTAAACGTTTTATAAAGTTAAACAAAGTCGTCTTGAGACTTTACAAATCTCAAACAAAAAGACGCGAGACTTTTAAACATAATTGGTCCTTCGTAAGCCAGATCCTTAATTAAAGCGATCTAGAATTGATTATCTGATTTTAATTGTTGTTATTCATATTAATATCTGAAAAAATGACTAAGGAAACGGCGAAAAACATTGAAAGAGCCTTTAAGGCAATTAAAAAGCAAATGGACAAATTGGAGGCAAACGTAGATACTTACAAAACAATAACTGAACTAGAATATTTTTCTGTTTCGATCAATGAGGTAAAGAAAAAATCGACGACCTCAACCAACGCATCGAGAACGTGGAGAGCGATGAGGAGGCGGACAGGCTGTTTGAACAAGCATCGGAATACATGGAACGCCTTAGGTTCGTGCAATGTCCAATCTACACAAAAATTGCTGATCTTACGAAAGGTAACGATAGCAATAAGCATACCAATATACAGCCACAAGGAGACAATCCTAACCAAAATGATACTCCAATCCGAAAAACCGCCAAACTCCCCACCATTTCCCTACCTTCTTTCGACGGGGATTTAAAGAATTTTCTTTCTTTTTGGGAATCTTTTAATTCCACCATCAATGTTAGAAAGGACCTCCCTGGGGTAGATAAATTTAATTATTTTAAATCCATATTGAAAGGGGGAACCTTTGGATTTCGTAGATGAATACAGCGTGACATCGGAAAATTATCCAATCATGCTGGGGGAATTTGAAAAAAGGTATAGAAAAACAAACGAGTTAGTTTATTTGCATCTGCAAAATATATTTAATATCAGCCCTATAAAAAATAAAAATGCGCAGGCTTTAATTGCTTTAGTTACACAGACAAAAGCAGCCCTGCACAATCTAAAATCTTTAAATCAACCAATTGATAAATGGGACTCTATACTCGACAAAATCATATTGGATAAGTTAGATCCAAATACTTTAGAACAATGGAAATTTTCAAAAAGAAATAATTATGAAATTCCACCATTCAAGGAATTACTCGAATTCATAGACGGTGTTGCTCATAGCATAAAAAGTGAAAGCTCAGAACCAGTCAGGGTGCATCATTTTATTAAAGCCTCAGCTTCCAATCAGGGAAAAATAAAAATTCAGTGCCCACTGTGCCACAAAGAACATTATTTAATTAACTGTCACCAATATTTACAATTAGCTCCACAAGAGAGATATCACAAAGTAAAAAAGCTTAAATTATGTCTGAATTGCCTCTCCCCAAAACATGAAATAGGCAATTGCCCTTCTAGTAGACGTTGTTTAAGGTGCCAGTTTAAACACAACACAACGCTACACAACGATTCTAGGCAAAAGCCCAACGCTAATGATAATAGCCAGGAAGTAGAGAAGGATAGATGACGGTCCTTGATTTCTCCAACACCTATTAATTTAAAATCTTCTATTTTATTAGCAACTGCCCTTATAACTATTATTGATGATGCCAATATCAAACATAAAGCTAGGATTCTTCTTGATACAGGTAGCCAAACTTCACTTATATGTAAAACTTTCGCAAAAAAATTAAATTATACTCGTATAAATACTTCTATAGCAGTCACAGGCATTGGAGCTCAAATCGCTTCACATGTTAAACAATCTATCTTAATTACATTTACTTCTATGCACAATCCTCATATCTTCTATAAAACACATGCTTTAGTACTTGATAAATTAACTTACAATCTACCTGAACAATCTTTCAAAATTAATCAAACTTCTAGCTTACAGGAATTAACTTTAGCAGATCCTACTTTCAATATTAGCAGTAAAATAGATTTAATATTGGGTGGAACTATTGCATTCGATCTTTTATTGGGATATAAAAAATTTAATTTCGCCAAAGGCCTACCTAGCGCCATTGACACACCTTTAGGACATGTACTTTTAGGAGAATATAATTCTACTGATCCAAATATAGCTTATTCCGGCATAACATTAAGAAGTCCACCTAACGATATCATTGCTAAATTATGGGAATTAGAAGATTTACCACCCTCTAATAAATTAATTTCTAAGAATGATCAGCTTAGCGAATCTCTCTTTGCAAATTCGATTATTAAAGGCAAAAATGGAAAAATGTCGGTTGATTTGATCTTCAAACAATATCCACCACCTCTTGGCGACTCATTAAACGGAGCGACTAAGAGATTCCATTTACTTGAAAATCGTTTTAGCAAGGATGCAGGCTTTAAGCATACTTATTCTAATGCTTTTAATGAATATATTCAATTAGGGCATATGGTAAAAATAGATAAGCCTAAATTAGACATCCCGCATTCATATTTGCCTCACCATCCAATAATTAAAACCGAAAGTTTAACTACTAAACTTAGAATAGTTTTTGATGGTAGCTTCGCCACATCTAATGGTATCTCGTTAAACCAAGCATTATTATCAGGTCCACCCTTGCAGCAGGATATAAGGCATCTTCTATTAAGATTCCGATTTTATAAGTATGTCATAACCGCCGACTTAAAACAAATGTATAGGCAAATAGAAGTCACTCCCCAACATCAGGATTTTCTTCGCGTCTTATGGCGAGATAATTTCAATGACGAATTAGCGCACTATAAATTAACCACTGTTCCATTTGGTCTTACTTGTTCTGCCTTTATCGCCATTCGCACGCTATTTCATCTGTCTGAAACTTTCGAAACAAAATATCCATGTGCAGCTCAAATTCTAAAAGAACATTTTTATGTTGATGATTTGTTGACTGGCTCTAATTCTAAAGAGCAATTAATTACCAACATGGAAAATTTAGTATATATTCTAAAACAATCAAATTTCTTTTTCGATAAATGGGCAAGCAATGATAGATCTATTTTATTAGATCTTCAAAAATTAGGTTTTGAAACTAATTCCAAAGCTTCACTTTCTCTTCTAACATCCGCCAACACTTTAGGCATTAATTGGGACATTAAATTAGATCAATTCTCATTTAACTTTTCTCAACCTTCACCCAATGGTTTGACAAAAAGAAGCTTACTTAGTAATTTGGCCAAAATTTATGATCCATTAGGAATTTTATCTCCTTTTCTCATTCTATTAAAATTTATTCTTCAAGAAGCCTGGGCTTCAAAAGTATCTTGGGATGCAAAATTACCAGCTCATCATCAAAACATTTGGAATGATTTGGTTAAAAATTTTCATTTATTGGCTAATTTCAAAATACCCCGACTAGTCATTGACATTCAAGCTTCTTATTATGAAATTCATGCATTTTGTGACTCGAGTACTCGCGGTTACGGTATTTGCGCTTATTTAATCTCTTTTCATAGTGATAATTCTTTCACTAGCGAATTACTCTTCGCCAAATCAAAAGTTGCCCCTTTGCATTTCATTACTATCCCTAAATTAGAATTATCAAGTTGCCATCTTCTTGCAGCCACTTATAAATTTTATCTGCCTTCAATCCCTGTAGAAATTAAGCAGCTTTATTTCTACACTGATTCACAAATAGCTCTTGCATGGATTAAATCTGAAAATCTCAAATTCAAAACATTCGTTGCCAATAGGGTACATGACATCAATTCATTAGCACCTAATGCTATATGGAAATACATTAGAACTGATAGGAATCCAGCCGATTTAGTATCTCGCGGGTTACCCATATCGAAATTATTAAATAATACCTTGTGGTTACACGGCCCCTTCAAAGAAGCTTCATTTATTGCTAACCTTTCCAGTTCTCAATCTCTTACAAATATTTTAAATAATTCTTCAACAAATTCTGAATTCACTAAAGAAATTCAACCCATTAAAATTATTTCTAACGTTTCCACTTTTCGCCAAGACCTATTAACTCGATTTTCAAATTTAACAACCTTGCAAAAAGTAACGGCCTATATGTTAAGATTTATTAACAACTTCAGAAAAATTAAGCAAATTTATTTAGACAAAAACTTAACTGTAGAAGAAATCAACCAATCTATGCTGTTACTCATTCGAATCAGTCAACAGCATTTTTTTCCTCAAGAATATGCATTATTAGAAAAATCAAAGTCCATTTCCAACAAATCAGCTTTAAAAACTTTAAATCCTTTCTTTGATAAAAATGAAAAAGTAATTCGAGTTGGAGGTAGGCTTGCTCATTCAGAGCTTTCATACACTGAAAAACATCCTTTGGTCTTAGCTCATCAATGTAATTTATCTATATTAATAGTACGTCATGCTCATTATAAATTAATGCATTCTGACTTCTCTGCTCTTGCTGCTTATATTCGTTCAAAATTTTGGATCATTCGATTACGTTCACTAATTAAAAACATTACACACGAATGTATGATATGTCACCGTTTTAAAGTCTCTAAATTTCAGCAAATCATGGGAAATTTACCTTCTGCACGCGTAACCCCTTCTTCCGTTTTTTCTCAAGTGGGAATAGATTGTGCAGGTCCATTTTCAGTTACCCCCATTCGTAAAAAGGGTGCTAGATATCATAAATATTACATATGCATATTTATATGTTTCTCAACTCGCGCTGTTCACATCGAACATCTTTCATCCTTATCGACAGAAGCATTTTTAATGTCCCTTTCACGCTTTGTCGCCAAAAGAGGCTGTCCACAGCGGATCTATTCAGATTGTGGCAGCAATTTTATTGGTGCTAACAGAGAGTTAAAGGAAATTTATGATTTCTTTCTTAATTTAAATAATGAAACTTCAGCAAAAGCCTACGCATTGGAAAACAATATCATATGGAAATTCAATCCACCCTCCTCCCCTCATCACGGGGGATTATGGGAAGGAAATTTGAAAATTTTTAAGTACTTCCTTAAAAGATCTTGTTCTAATCTTCAATTCTCTCTAGAAGAATTTGAAACTATCATAAATAAAATCGAAGCTATATTAAACTCTCGTCCTTTATACCCTTTGTCTGATTCAATAGATGACTTTGAGATCTTGACCCCTGGCCATTTTCTCATAGGAAGACCTCTCACATCCATACCCGAACATGATCTGTCTGACTTAAAATTAAACCATTTGTCGCGCTGGCAACTAATCCAACAGCGAACCCAATCAATATGGAAAAAATGGAGTTCTTCTTATCTTCATTCATTGCAACAAAGGAATAAATGGTTCACTTGCAAAGAGCAACCTTACATTGGCCAGCTCATCCTCTTATGTGAATCTAGTAATCCATTACATTGGATTAGAGGTCGCATTTTAAAAATTTATCCAGGAAAAGATAATCTTACTAGAGTAGTTCAGATAAAAACTCCTCAGGGAGAATATACTCGACCTATAGTAAAATTAGCTCCTTTATTAACTAATAATCCTTTATAATCATTTTAATTGTTTTTGTACCTTACCCCCCCCCCCCTTTTCTTATCCTTCAAATGATCCTCATTTCGGGGCGTGGTAATATGTTCAAAATTGCCACTAATTTCCCTTCCGTAGCTAACATAAGAACGCCATATTCCCCTCATCTCCTGGCAGTTGAACAAATTCAACCCCCCCCTTTCCTGCCCATCCCTCTTTATGGCTGATATAAACTGCAACTGCTCCAGACATCTTTCTTTTCCGATCAACCCTCAGAGATACCAACCTCCACTAAAGTCCTTTGTAAGCAACAAGCCATTATATGCTAGCTTAATAAATTCAAGCAGTTTTTATATGCACAAGCATTTGTTTATATTAAAATCAACTATTTTTATAAACGGGTATCTCTTGAATTGAATCGGTAATTGCGCGGACCTTAAGGTTAGTAACTATTTCTTTGTTTGGCTCAAGTTCAGTTGCCTTTCTCTTCATGTTTCTCTCACTAATCGACGAATCTTTGTTGTCTTAAGGTTGATTCTCACTGCCTAAAAACGGATACCACAAGATCCTTCCAATTAGTATCATCTTCTCGACCTCAAGAGAAGAAGAAGCGATTTTTGCCTACCAGCGTGAAAATCCAGCCCAGCAGTTAAACCACGAGTCTAAAATTCAATCCCGCCTCTATTGAATCTTTGTTGTCTTAAGGTTTATTCTCACGGCCTAAAAACGGATTCCACAAGATCCTTCCAATTAGTATCATCTTCTCGACCTCAAGAGAAGAAGAAGCGATTTTTGCCTACCAGCGTGAAAATCCAGCCCAGCAGTTAAACCACGAGTCTAAAATTCAATCCCGCCTCTATTTTCCTCCACCAAAATCCAACCTACAAATATCTATTTTTTCAATAAAAGTATTTACGTTTTGTTATCTAATCTAATTTGTTTCATTTTTTGCATATTTAAAAGCCCACTCCCTTTTTCCCAGTCATTTATTAAACAGAATATTGATATATAGATAATTAAGAACAGATAATCAAGCCAGCATTCTAAACGTTTTATAAAGTTAAACAAAGTCGTCTTGAGACTTTACAAACCTCAAACAAAAAG
The DNA here is from genome assembly GCA_024734495.1 of Forficula auricularia. NCBI lineage: Eukaryota > Metazoa > Arthropoda > Insecta > Dermaptera > Forficulidae > Forficula > Forficula auricularia. The sequence goes on along the minus strand of JALMQS010000140.1, from coordinate 1,186,901 downwards.
ACGCGAGACTTTTAAACACTAGATGAGAATCAATCGCTATTTTTGGTTTAAAATCGATTTCTCTATGTCTTCAGCAATGGTTACTAATAAAAACCGAAACGTCAAAAATCCAATATAGAATGATTATTCCTCAAGTACTAGATGAGAATCAATCGCTATTTTTGGTTTAAAGTCGATTTCTCTATGTCTTCAGCAATGGTTACTAATAAAAACCGAAACGTCAAAAATCCAATTTAGAATGATTATTCCTCAAGAACTAGATGAGAATCAATCGCTATTTTTGGTTTAAAATCGATTTCTCTGTCTTCAGCAAAGGTAACGGATAAGAAAACAACGCAGTTGCTATGGTTACTCATAAAAATTCCTCCCAAATTTTTAGCATTTCACAGAGAGAAGCCTATCCATTCTTACTTAAGCAAGGCTATATGAGCTATATTAAAACTTTCAAATGAATAAATTTTAAAGAATTTAAAAAATTAAAAAAGTACCATCTTACTCTAGAGTAAAGTACTTTAAAATATAATTTTACTAAAAACTTTATTTAACCTTTTTTGTGGTCCCCAAGGTACTTAATTAGGATATTAAATTTCATCAAAATTGCTTAAGTCATTTTCAAGATATTTAGAAAAAACTAAAAAAGTACCGAAATAAAGTACTAATGTTTGTGGGCCGATATGTACCAAAAACTAATCAGCGCTTCATTTTGTTAAACTAATGGTAGGTTTTTAATTTCATTTCAATCGGTGCAACGGTGTGGAAAAAATCGTGGGCCAAAAAAGCGATAACATCCATACATACATACATCCATCCATACATCCATCCATACGCACGCACTAAATGAAAAAATCGCACTTTTTGGCCTCTCGACCAGACCCCATGTAATTTTTGGCAAAACCGTCACGTGCTAAAATTCAACCTAATTGAATACTACAATGCTTTGCATTGGATAAAGTAAAAAATATTTCACATAAAAGAAAAGAAGAGAAAAACAAAAACAAAAGCGTGTGTGAAAAAAACTCGAGTGCTTTTAGTGAATTTTATTCATGAAAAAAGCTTTACGTATTGTACAAATATACATTCATATTTCGAAAAAGGGAATAAATATATCTCTAAATATGAATCTCATTTTTTTAAGGAAGTTTATGATTTTATGTTGAGCCACACTCATTGCAGTGCTGGGCCGCATGCGGCCCGCGGTCCACTGGTTGGACAGCCCTGATTTAAAGACTAAAACGTTTAAAATAATTTAATATATTAGCTGCGATTTTTATGATGATAATAAAAGGGTTTTATCTTTTTACCTCTTTGGGGAGATTTATGAACATTCAGGAATCACGGATAATGAACACGTTGACAACAAGCTCAGAAAGAAAAAAGAGTACACCTATAAGAAGAAGTAAATTTAATACTTAAAAATACATAAAGTAATCAAAGTATAAAAAATCTAATAAGTTTATAATATGTCTGATAAAAAGTTGCTAGAAAAAGTTTTTTCAGATTTGAAAAATTTGAATAAATAAAAAAGTTATGAAAGAAAATATAATGTCATCACTTTTTTGAACTTTTAAAGAAAACGATTAAATTTAAGAAAAGAATTTAGTTTTTAAAGTCTTAATTTCTTTGATATTAGTTGAAATATTTTCTATTGCATTATCAGAGGGATCGTTCCCCCAGGAGTTGAACCCATGTACTAACACACTGTCTGGCCATGTTAGTTCGACCCTCAGGACAAAACACCTCTGACACACAATATATTAAATTTAAATAAAATATTTTTCCTCAATATTGAAGAACTCGAAAATTACAAGCTTTGACAAATTTGAACAATTGCGGTATTTATTATAATAATAAACGAGATCCTCATAGTGAAATTCATGTATGAATAAGCAAGAATGTGAAGATTATTTTCTTATCCCGGATTCTTGTTCTAAAATTCGTTTTTTAGTTATCGAGGCATGCATACAAACAGAAAAAATCATTTTTTTTCTCATAGGAAAAATAAAATTGAAATTTTTCGATAAATTCAATATTTCAGATTGTCCGCGCTAGGCAGACGAAGTAGTATAACTTTACAGGCTTTAGATTAATTGGTTGTAGTGCATTTACTAAACTGATATTGTGAATAGTTTCTTCTCATTATACTTTATTTTTGACAATATTTTAGCTAAAATTTCCATTTCTGGCATATCGGATCAATTTTCAGAAAAATAAATAAATTATATGTCCGCTATTAAGATAATTAACTTTCTGAAGCTTTGAATCGAAAATATTTGTATATAATCATTGAAATTCAACAACTTTTCGTTGACAACAAAATAAGCTAATTTACTAGAGAGTCAGAGAGAGAGAGAAATGAGAAAGAGAAATAAGGTCCATTTAGGTTATCAAGAATTATTAAAGGTTGATGAATTAAGCAATCTGGTAGAGGGAGAAAGAGACGGAAAATTTAATTAGTTTGGTCACTCAACTAGGGAAGATGAAAATTAGAAAGAGGAATAAATCAATCAAAATCAAATAACTTCTGAAGATTGGAATTGCCTTTTCATCTCCATTTTTTCTATGGTCTACTTTCTCCAATTACCCGAATCCGAAAGTCCCTTCGACTACGAGCCAATCGTTGGAATTCTCATCCATATTTTATGATTCGAGAGTCAATCGTGTCTTAAGGGCTGTCCATAAATTATGTCACAGAAATTTAAAGATTTTTAGATCGCCTGTGTCACATTCTGTCACATTTTCATTGAGCCCCCGACGTCACACTATCACTTTATACCCTTTAATAATTGTATAATTTTTTTTTTTATAAATTTAACTCAACTAAAGGGATTTAATATATTTTAAGTTTAACTTTATTTTTATTCATATAATTTAACACATTTTTTACTATTACTATTATTATTGAATTATAAATAAACGAGCTGCGAAGCTCGCCTTCGGCGGGCATCTTGATTTTTTGACCCTGGACATTCGTGGGTTTTAAAATAATAATTTAAATTTTCTAATTTTAATTTTTACGTCACACGAACTTGAAGATTTTTAGACCCCCTGTGTCACATTCTGTCAGATTTTCATTGAGCCCCCCTGTATTGTGACGTCACAGTATCACTTTATACCCTTTAATAATTGTATGATTTTTTTTTATAAATTTAACTCAATTAAAGGGATATAATATATTTTAAGTTTAGCTTTATTTTTATTCGTATAATTTAACACATTTTTCACTATCATTATTGAATTATAAATAAACCAGCTGCGAAGCTCGCCTTCGCCCAGGCGGGCTTCTTGCTGGCTCGCGGCGCGCGAACTGTCGCTTAACATCACTCCGGGAGACAGAGACAAATTCTTGTGAACGACTGTCCTTGTTGAACATTCCAGAATGTTCCCGAAGTTTCTAGAAGCTTCCGGAAAATCTACGGTAGATAGAGTATACAGAGAGCGGAGCCATAAGTGGGAGAAAACGGACAAACCAACAGAACGCTTACTGCTTTATTATTTTAACTTTTGTGATATCATAATTTTTAGGATCTCCGGGCTCTCCTCTCACATTTTGTCAGAAATCCCCTCTTAGTGTGTGACGTAATTTATGAACGACCCCTTATAGATGATATACCTTAATGGTTTTCATGCATCTTTATAGTTTTTATTTGAGAGAGATTTCTTACAAATAAAGGAAGATGCGTTTAGGACAAACTTTATTGTTGAATCATTTATAAAACATAAAATGCAATAAAATAATCCTCCAACAGATTTCTCTGACATCATTCGAATGAGAGCTGGGGAAAAGACACCAGAAATAGGGGTCGAAACTTCGTGCTTTTTGATGAGATTTTCTCATTAAAAATGTGCATTCAAGGACGTTTTAGCAGAAACTTTTCTTTAAATAAACAACTCAATCAGCAAATCTAGAACACAAAAAATAATGTTGATTTGATATGATATTTTAACAGGAAAGTCATTATGTATTCAACTGTAGTAAATCATCTAGTCTAAATTGTTTTATATGTATGAAACTAAGAATACCTAAATAGATATGTGAAGAGACTATCAACCTATAAACTCTGTTTTACATTCTGTGCCGATGATTTCGCCGGCACGTAGCCTTTGAAAAGTTCTTTAAAGCATTTCAAACTTAAACCAATTTATAATAAGTCGAAAGTCGGCCAAGTACGAGTCAGACTTGCATACTGAGGGTCACATACCTAATATAATAATTATGTATTACTAGCTAAATGGTATGTCGCTCTGTGAATTCAATGCTCCCCATTCCTAGGGAAGCAGCAGAAAAATGATAATGATTTATTATCTTCCAAAATATTTCAGATATCAAATCCGTTCTTGAAATGAATGAAATTGGGCTGGTACAAAAATAACTTAAAAATATTAAGGCATTTTTGTCTTACACATTTTAAAGGAAAATAAATTTTTAAAAATGCATAATTTTGCATTAAAAAAACTCTTATATACCTCACATCATAAGATAAAAAAATATTTTTTATTTTTGAGCCCACTAAAATTCCATCCTTACCAAAATAATTATTAGGTTTTTTAATTTGCTTTAATTTGACAAAAATGAATGCATATAACTTATAAATATTATTATAATTTCCGTCCATAATTTGTATTAATTTGAAAGTTTATAACAGGAAAATAAGGACAAGTTTTTATGTGTGACTTTTTTCTTTATCATCCAACGTTTCGTCGACTTTGCCGACTTCTTCAGGGCTTCAAATAGTATGTCACACATTCGTCTAAATTCTCTTGTTATCCTCGTTACCATTGAAGACGATCAGAACACAAACATCAAAAAATGTTTGTCACATTCACACAAACTATTTTTCTTTCTTTTCTTTTTATATTAAGAATTACATTAGATATAAAACAGAAATAACATATATAGAATGAGGAAACACTGTTTTTAAAACCAGAATAGAATATTTTTTCATTTGATCCTTACATAAAGAAATCTCAAATTTAAATTTAAATTTTATGTAAGGATCAAATGAAAAAATATATTCTATTCTGGTTTTAAAAACAGTGTTTAAATTTTAATTAAATTGAAAGTTTACTTTTGCTGATAGTAGCAGAATTTTTATAAATTAAACAATAAAAGAGTGTGTCTTCAGCTAGAAAATTTATTTCTTTTATTATCTCCTTTAATTTATAAATTTTCAGTTTGTATCTTATTCAGTTTACGAGCTACATTACTCTAACAGAGGCAGAAAGATACACACATTGTAGCTTGTAGCGACACTAATAAGGTCCCATTTTACTTTTTTAGCAGAACTAATACATATATACCTACATTTTCCTTAATAAAGGGAAAATACTATACTATTTTAATTTGTGTTGTTGTTTTTTCTTATTAACTAGGCAAGCTGCGCCTGATTGTGTCAAATACACTCCATATATCAAAACATGAGCAAAATAATGTTTTTATTAAAAAAAATAAACCTTTAACAAAACATCAAACAAGCTCCTTTCGATTGGGAAAATACAAATTACCACTAACATAAACTTTAATTTAATAAACATTTTCAAAACAAATCATTATTTATCTCAAACCATGCTAGCTAATACAGCTTAGGTACGTTGAAGGCACAAATTCATTTGATATCAGAAAATTTATTTTTTTACTTTGAATTTAATTCGAAAATCGAAGAGTAATGGGGTGAGATTTTCCAAATTGAATGTACTCTACTACTACATATTAGCAATTTAAACCTTTAGAGCTTTGTAATTCTTTTCTTTATATCGTTATTAAGTTTTGAAAAGTAATAAACTCGTCAAATGCCAACAGTAAAAACCGAGGGGTGAACCGCGATTGGAATTAGGTGTACACCGTTTTAGGAATTATATGGAATTATTTTGGAATACATTAGAAAATGCCCCTTCATCTATTGTCTTCTACTTCGAAATGAAAGTGGAAGTGGAAGTAGATGTACGATGTAGATGTAGATTGGTCGCGGTTCACCCATCGGTAAAAACCAAAGCATGGAATTCCAGTTCAAAATCTTTATATCTATATAATGTATAAACATGGCTTCTAACTGCGACGCCCGCCTTCGGCGAGTGTCAGTTTTATATACATATATAGAGATACTATATAAACATACTATGAACTATGATATTCTTATCTATCTACTCTTATTAAACGAGCAAAAATTGTTTGTATATATATTTGTATCTTAGTTCTATTTTGAAAAAGGCTCTACCGATTTTGATGAAACAAATTCTATTAACAAGTTTTGAGGATGAGAAAGCGATCTGGCTAGGTCTGGACCTCGACAAATTTAATCTTAATTGATCTTTTCTTAATTAAAATAATTTTTTATAGATAAAAATCTCAATATAAAAGTTTGCTTACATTTTTTTCAAATATCTTTTATTTATTAATTGTTTTTTTAATTTTAAAACCCACTAATAGGTTGAAGGAGACAATAAAAGATTGTGTCTTCTGCTGAAATTATAAATTTTATTTATTTATAACTAGACTATAGTTTCGAGGGCTTTGCCCTCTTCATCAGTCTATTACAATGGATTCACAGGAATTAATTTGTGAATCCATTGTAATAGACTGATGAATGATGGCAAAGCCCTCGAAACTATAGTCTCGTTATAAATAAATAAAATTTATAATTCCAGCAGAACACACACTCTTTTATTGTCTCCTTCAATATATAAAAATTCTGCTACTCTCGGCAAAAAACTTTCAATTTAACACTAATAGGTTATAGCAAATATTAATATATATTCATATATATTAAAATTAGGAATTTTTTGTTTGTTTTTAATTAACAGGTGTCTAAATCATAACATTACAGGTGTATTTACAAATAAAGTGGTTGAAGTGGCTTTTTTTATATAACTTGGAAACAAATCTTATTTAATTTTATGTTTTTATTTCAGATCCTATACGATTATTTTTTTTATTATTATTTTCCTATTTATTTTTTTATAATGTTTATCAATATGAACGAATGTGGGCAAATTGGTGTACGAGTAAACAAATATACACATAATGTGGACCATTAGAAAGCTAGAAATGCAAAAACTGGGTGCGGGGTGGGGTGATTGTGGGAGGTGGAGTGCAGTTGGGGGGGATCCAGGAGTGGGAGGCACGGTTGGGGTGGGGTGGGGCGGAGTGGGGGTGCAGTGGTGGGGGCCAGGGGTGTGGTTTCGGGAAAGGGGGGTGTCAGGGGTTACCGTGCATCGCTCGGTGGCTCCAGGTACTAAGACCTAATGTGACTAAAAAATAAAAAAATATTACATTATTTCTCTAGGCTTTATTAAATTAAATCACATTGTTAAGGGCTAGGAATTTTATATTGTAAACATCGTAAAAATATAAAAAAAAAATTGTCAAGAGTAAACGTCAAGTATGTGTGTTCTGATTAAAACCACAAAATGATGAGCTACTAGCCTCAATGTAAAACAATTAAATAGTAAATTGAGTTATTATATATTTTTTGAGTTTTGAAGGATTTTGTGCCCGAAATTTGACTATAAGTACACAAATTCACGAACCAACCAACGAACGCACGCCTAAATATTTAGATTAAATAATATCTCTGTAAAATATAAGTTACATATTTCGATATTTCCTATATAAATATTAAACGCCGCACTGACGTGATTTATTATTATTATTATTATTTAGAAATAGTTTTAGACGATTTTGAAATATTGATATTATTTTCATAAAAAGAAATCAATGAGGTTGTCCTCTGCTTGATTCATTTTTATAAATCAACAACCCTGCTACTCTCGGCAAAATAAAATCTTTGAATTTATTTTAGTATTCGATCACAATACTTCTTCATAGAGCTTAGGGAAAAGTAAAACAAAAAAAGAATATAATTGTCACTTTTGTGGGAAATTGTATCGATTGGTCCCAAGGTAGAGAGACAAAGAGAATTGGTCTCCCATGCACAGGCAGGATCGATAATTGAGTCTAGTCTGCTTGCCAGGGCTAAAAGAGGGGTTGCCTAGAAAGGTCTCGTCTAACATAACATAACACGATGTCTCGGTTTATACGAAAAATTCACGAGCTGAATTTCAGATGCACAACCTATTTGTATTTAGCATTAAAATTTAAAATTGTGAAAGTTTAAATTGAAAAAAAAACACCAGTCAGAAAACCCAAGAACTTTAAGAGCATGGCCGGCAGTCACTTTTGAAAAATAACCGGACCAAAGACTAAATTGTACTACCATACCTAGAGTTCTTTCTGTACCTTATATATCCTCCAAAATAGTTGAAATATCACATGTGTTCTTTTTTTTAGGGCGCATCGACTGCCAGGGCCATTAGCGCAAACATGTGTTCTTTTGATGTTTATAAGGAGAAAGTAACAGTTTGTTGAATGTTTTCATAAATATAAGTTAAGTTCCTTCTAAATGCTAAATAGGTACAAAAATTACCTAAAATGTTCACTTGAGGCCCTTGTATACCGCTATTTTGAGGTGAATTAAATTTAAAATAAATAAATAAAAAAAGGCGAATGTGGGTCAGTGGGTAGAGTGTCGGGTCGCTGACTCTATGTAGGCTGGTTCGAGACTGAGTCTCGGCAGATCAGATATTTGCAGCCGCCTCCTCTTGGAAAGCAATGGCAACCAACCAAGAGTATAATTTCCTAGTAACCTCTCCAAACCAGTCGTTAAAAAGTAGGTCCCGTATATCTGTGCAAAAACAGCTAAACACACTCAGCACAGGTATATGTGGAGAGGTGCCGAAACGTCAGGGAGACCTGATTTGACACTTAAAAGAAGAAGAAGAAATTAAAAAAAAAACAATAATAATCCTAATCCAACTTTCAGGGGAAACCACCCCAGTGAAAAATTTTAATATTTTATTTTTGATCTCACGAAAAATTCAACCATCCCCGAAATAATCATTTGATTAAAATTTTAATAGCATTTTTAATTTCGGTGAAAATAAATACATATATAAGATATACATTTTAAGGCCATGTCTTAACAAAGCGAACAGCGTGCGCAGGCCAAGTTCGAGCAGTGGCTTGGCCTTACACGCTTTACGCTATTTACACGAACCATTTCAAGCCAAATTCGACCCCCCTGCAGCTCGGAACCCATTTGAGAAACAAAGCTGAAATTATACACATACATTTTGAAGAGAGTACCAAATTTCAATAATACGTATAGCTTAAATGGATTCTGAGATATGGACTTGATAAAATAGCTAATTTTGGCACTCATGGACTAATTGGCCCACTGATAGGTCATCAAAACCTATAGGGTACTCCAATCATTCCAGCTTCATGAAATATCGCCTGCTAGTATAGTTTGGGACACAAACAAAGGAAAAATTCCAAACTTTCTATCTATCAACCCTTTCAAAATAGGGGGGAGGGTCAAAAATGAAAATTCTAGCCCGTTGGACCACAATCAACTTAAATTTTACATATTGCTTTTCACGTAGCATACAAAAAGAAGAGAAATCTCAACCAAAACATTCTGTGAAAAAACAAGCCAAGTTCGAAAAATTAGTGAAATCTACTGTGCAGCCAAGTTATCGAATATATTCGCCAATAATAATTAATTGTAATTGTAATATATAATAATAATAATTAAGTTGAGAAAATAGTACTTTCAATTAAAATGCATTCTTTCCATTTTGAAGAAAATTCAAAATTTATGTATCTATTCTTAATTTTTAATTTAGATTATTTTCATGAAACTTGGCTGTCATAACGTAATTATACTCTAAGGGTTAATGAACTAAATTCGTGAACAGTCAAGTTTCATGAAAATAATCTAAATTAAAAATTTAGAATCCATAAATTTAGATTGTCATTCAAAATGGAAAGAATGCATTTTAATTGAAAGTACTATTTTCTCAACTTAATTATTCTTGGCGAATATAACTTGGCTGTACGGTAGATTTCACTACTTTTTCGAACTTGGCCTGATTTTTCACATTCACGTTTTGGTTGAGATTTAGTTTATGAGGTACAACACTCTCACAGACGGACATTGTATTGATACTATAGGGCCTCGTTTTATGTTTGATTGGAGTACTAAAAAACTGACAAATGATGGATGGTTAGCTCGAGCACCTATTAAGATCACCTAGAAACGTAGATACACGGTAAGTCAAATTTGGGGGCTCTTAACAGTGGCGTCAAAATAAGAAATAAAAATTTATTCAACGGTATCTACTGAATATAAATTTTTTAATCCGTTTATTTCATCTGTCATTGGTATCATTTAAACTACTGATTTTAATTAATAAAGTGAACGGTGTGTAGTTTCACAGTGAATGAAATAAAACTCAGAAACTCAATATATTTCGGATTATTAGTCCATCATCAGGAGTTTGAGTTTTATTTCATTCACTGTGAAACTACACACCCTTTACTTTATTAATTAATATCATGTTTCACCTAAAACCTACACCACATTCCCTAAGTAACTACTGATTTTAAATCAATGAAGATTATTTTCATTGAATCTAAGCTAAATTTAAAGTTTCTATCTTTAATAATTTAAAAGTTACAAAAGACTTAGATAGAGAAAAACAATGCTTTCCCCCAAAAGAATCCCGTTTTTACCAAATATAATATGGAACCCTAAAATTAGTTTCGCAATGAGTTCCGAGCAAGTAGTTTCTCAGAAAATAGATAAGTAACAGAAAGACAAAAAGAAATGTCCAAGTTTTTCAATGTAGTTTTGTTAAGGGAGAATGGTGTAGGTTCTTGGTGAAACATATTTAAATAATAAATTGAAAGTTTTTGCCGAGAGTAGCAGAATTTTTATATATTGAAGGAGACAATAAAAGAGTGTGTCTTCTGCTGGAATTATAAATTTTATTTATTTATAAGCCTTATAAATAAATAAAATTTATAATTCCAGCAGAAGACACACTCTTATTATGTGTCTCCTTCAACATATTTAAATAAAGTAAAAGGAAATTTAAAATATCTTAAAATATAAAATTCTAGGTAGGTTTCACAAAAATATTTTCACAAAATTATTTTTGTGAAACCTACCTAGAATTTTATATTTTAAAATTTAAAATTTTTTTTTATTTTCTTTACTTAATTTTTCAATGTAAATATACAGTAGTGAATAAATAAAAATGTTACCCATTTAAAATATGTAATATTTAAAACATATTTCTGTTTTTTAAAGTACCTACATCATATATTAAGTAGGTACTATTTATTTATAAATAAAAAATAATTATATTTTAATTTATTGCCATGTTTTAGTTATAGCTCGTTTTTCTGGTAACTTTTTATAAAATGTCTGATATTGTAATTTATATCCCTCGTTAGTCATTATTAAAACCCACTTTATTTTTGAATTCGGAAAAGAAAAAATCTATAATATTTTTTTTTGAATAAGGAAAATCGCTCTTAAATAGCACTTGAATCATATTGGAAATACATATAAAACTTTTATAATACCCTTTCAGACATCACAAATAATGCTCATTGAAATTGAGACGACTGTTTTTTTCTAGATGGTTAACCATTCAAGAACCAACTGCGCCAATTATTACTCAGCTTTTACGATCTATAAGATTTTTCAACGTTGGCTCGTTCTTAAGTAATAATTTATTATATTAAAAGTATTTTTTCAGAGACGGTTTGGTAACTAAAACTGGATTATGATGGAAGAGCATCCCAGGATAATGAAACCCTATTTTTAAGTTCTTCAGAGTTGAAAAGTACTAATGATTGTAGTATATATATGTAAATGGAGCCTCATTTGAGCGAAACACACGATTTCTAAATATTCAATTCCACTTCGGAATTAAATTAGAATATATAACCGAAGAAATGCATTTGGTAGCTCATTTATCCATTTGATTTCTTGATACTGGAACTCTGTTCCTGCAACCGTATTTCAAGGGTCGGTGGGATGGAGAGTGGTTGGAGATGGAGGGAGTGTTTAAGTGACGGGGGATCTAGGGGGCGAAGCCCCTTGGCTAGCAAGAGGCCCACCGAAGGCGGACTTTGGAGATAGTATAATATACTAAGACTAGAGTTCCCTAAATGAGTTCTTCATATTTATGTACTAAGTTTATAATGAAATTCTCAAAACTTGGATAAAAAATAGTTGAAGGGACACTCGAATATAATAATAATAATAATAATATTTATTTGTTTTTGAAATTAAGTTTTGTAAAAGTTATTTTATTACTTTCACTTACCAACCTAAATATTAGGTAAAATGTTTAATTTCAATTTATTATCGTTAAGGCTGTTTAAAACTTAAGTCAGGAATCTGCGGTGCCGTTGCCTTTTCACCGCAGCCCACGTAGGCTCTTACTTTATTAAGTTTTAATTTCAAATTAAACAACAAAGTTTTATAATGAAAAAAAGAAAATTATTATTACATACTTATATATTTTTAAGGAGTTTTATATCTCTGAATTCTCATACTTTGCAGAATATAAAAACACTCAAAGAGTAAATCTCTTTAGATATCTTGGAGGAAATTGGAATTTCATCCACACTTTTTCAAAACACTTGAAGTTCTTTCTATAATTGGGGCTAAGCAAGAATTCACACTAGTCAGGTTTGGAAATCGTGTATTTTGTGCAAAGGACTTTGTCAGATCTGATTGAAGGCCTGTGAAATGTTTAAGGCTATCACGGAAGAACCTTTATCGGTCTCAATCGCTTTATATATGAGTTGCATATGCGAGAATAAAGCCGTATTGTTCGTTCGTAGATTAATTTATTTGATTCTAGGTGCCAAAGAACTTGCTCTTTATTGACATTTTCCACGATTTTAGAAAGAATCGAAATAATTATAATTGCCGACTAATCAGTTGAGAGTTTGTTTGAGTTATATAACGTTTTGTTTCATTGATAAAATCTCCAGTACCAAATATTTGTTCCTTTTAATATCTAAATCATTTGGGGAAGCTATCGTCTTCGAACTTTTCGGTGGTCCTCCACGTTCTTTTCTCACGTCAAAATCGCCACTTTTGAATTTTTAAACCACTTAAACCACTGTGATTTACCAAGAGTGTGCTTCGACAAGCATTCTGCATCAGTTTTCTTCAAATAGTAACAGAAAATCAATGCAGACTGCAAATAGAAATTTTTAGGCGAAAAATTCCACATGTTAAACGCTATGAAAAAATATGTATTTCTTTTAAATATGTAATGTTTTAGGTTAAAATTATTTGGTAATTGTAAAAACAAGAAAATACCACCAATGACTGGGTTTCCCAGATACTACATTGACAACTAGTCATTTATGGGTAAATACTGGTTTCAAATTTACAGACCTAGTAATGACTTCTTCAATCTTTGGGAAATTTTCTGAGTGTTTCATAGACATAATAATTAGGGAATCCTTGGTTTAATGACTTAACTAAGTAATCCCGATTCCTGAGTAAATCTCGGGTTTAATGTATACAATATTTTTCCCGATCTCGAACACTGTAAAAATTAGTTTTGAATCAAGAGATTTCAGGTTTCGAGCTCATGATGAAATATTTTATTTTGTTAATAATTTTTGTTTTTATTCTATACATTTATTATAATTATAAATTTATTTAGAATTTACGAAAATCTCTCAATAAATGTTCTTAATATTTGTTTAAAAATAAGCTTCTCAAATGGTTAAATATGAGGAAGCTCTAAGAAAACATTTTATCTCAATGAATAATTTCTATGTTATAATCCCATGTTAATGATCGCCCAAATGCGTTATTTATTTTACCACGAAATTGCAAATTGTATCATTAATTAGGATTATATACAAATATTTTATTTTCTAAAATGAATTTAATAAAATACAAGAACAAACTCAGTGTTTTAAACTGTCTTCGCGTAATGTTCTCTTAACTTTACCTAATACTTCATTTCTTATAGGCCATTTTAATTACATGCTTAATCTCTAATGATTCCGAAGCGGTTTGGGATTTAACGTTACCAACAGAAGAATTATTTCATTTTTATTTTGAAGAAAATAGAAATAAATTCTAGAGATTTCAAGTTGCTAAGTAATAATTAAACGAAGATGGACAGGATTAACAATTTACAATTTTAATTGTTATAGAATAAAGATTATTTACAAATCTACATAGCTTACATCTTAAACAAATCAAATATAGATCTTTATATTTAAAAAATAAAATAATGTGCAATGAAATAAAAGAAAAATGAGGTTTTTACACCAAAATATGTCAACTTTTATTATATTATAATTTCCAGACTATGTAAAATTGATCTTATTAAGATTTTAATATTCAAATAAAATTATATGACTCGGGTCGGTTCGAAAGGATGTGAAGTTATGAATGCGCCCAAGGCGGGTTTCTCAGGTGGTTAAATGTATGAGAGGGGTCAGGTGTGTGGTAAAGTCTGAATGCCCATGTCAGCTTATTTATTTTTAGAGTGGTGTTTTATACTAATGTACCGAGTATTGAAAAAGTTTTCTTTCATTTTTTTCTTCAATTTTCTCTATTCTACGATATTTTAAATTATTTAAATTATTTTAAATATTTCTTTCTAAAAAATACAAATAAAAATGATTTTTCTCCTCTAGGTTATGCATTCAAATCGGACGAGTAACATTTCGGTTGCATAACTTCCAGGCTCTCTTCCCATCAATTGGTTGATCGTTTACACCCAATAATCCAATTATTTAACTTCCTCACTAGAGATGTAAAAAGATTGATAAGATGTGATAGAAAAGGTAAAGATTATTAAGGCTCAGATTAACAAATCAATTTTAAACGAGAAAGAATTTAATTTTTAGGACAGATTCTAAGATTTTAATAGAAATATTATTAAATTGCGATATCAGAGGGCGTTCGACTAAAAGTATCTTTAAGTGTACACCTGAGACGTTATAACTAACTTGACTGAAATTTTAATTTTAAAAAAGTGAATAAAAAATTTTTATGAAAAAATTTATATGGCAAATATAAATTAGCTATAAAGTCGATCTGATGTATAAAAATTAAGGTGAATTAATTTTTTTAATACTGCTTTATTCTTCTTTAGGTGTTTTTTTAATGATATCACAAACCATAGAATAATATAAAATTTTGATTATCGACTCCACAAAATTATATCATCCTTTGCTACAATAATCATCTGATTCAAATTGTAATAAGATTTTTGATTTCGGGTTTAATAATATGTAAATTTCAAGCTATTTGGTCTTTGAGCTGCAAAGCTGACTTACTAGTAAGAACAAAAAAGGCTAAAAAGTTTTACATTTGTATGGTACCTTAAAATTGTAAAAAAACGCACTTGTATGAATATATTATAGAGTACATGCCCAACAAACTGTTCTGATTCGGTTCGGATCGGAATTAAACTCTTCGATGTAAGCTAGGTCATAGAAGTAAAGTGAAGTCAGGACGTCCCGTTTCTAGGACCCTGGAAGATGGCTCATGAAAGGTGCGTGCGAGACGCTCATTGTCCCATTATACTCATATGAGATGAGAAAAGTTTAATTTGGTACTTATAATTCGATCATTAAATATAGATTTACGAATCTATATCAAAACTACTTTATTGAAGGGAAACTTCATTAGCAACGTTTCTGTTTTGAAATTTTTGTAAGCTACTTTATTGAAGGGAAACTTCTTTAGCAACGTTTCTGTTTTGAAATTTTTGCTACAATAAAGATGGCCGAAGGCCAAAAACCAGAAATAAAAATATTTAAATCCAAAATCCCGAATAAAAAAACTAAAAAAAATTGCCATTAATCATAAAGTATAGTTATCTAGTTATTTTTATTAATGCTAAAATTTTTAAATAATAATAATTTCATATAGCGTTAAGTAAATCATTCTCAACTTTAAAAATTGATCATAATTTAATACAAATTTTATTTTCACTATTTTATATATCAATAAAATAATTGACTTATCCAATTATAAATAATAGACAGTATTTATGGAGTGTGATTTTTTAAGGGGATAAAATTTTTGACCGTATTATATACAAATAACATCTATGGCTACTGAAGTTTCAGTTTCGACGTGAGCCTATCCTAGGGGTCGGCAACCTTTTGAGACGGAAGAGCCAAAAGTTACAATTTACAAAATTTCCCAGTTTTTAAAGAGCCACTAACATTTTTGTTTCAATATTATGATATTTGATTAGGATTAGGTATATAAATTTGATTTTTGATTTAAAATAAATAGCTTAAAATATGAAATAATATTTACAACATACAAATGTTTCGTACAAAACAGACCTATTAAAGTATTTTAGCTAGCTCTGCTAGAATTATAAAATTAGTAATCAAATAATATAACTTTAATTAACGCCAACCTAACCGCCTAAATGCCATCCCGAAATGAAGGTATACGAACCGAAGAACCGAGCCGAACTGAATATATCTTAACCGAACCTTACAAGGTTTGTTTGGAAACCCATTTTTTATCTAATCGAACCGAGATCATAAACCGAACCTGTTCAAGTTGTTTTTTGACAGTGGGCAGCTGATCTACATTTTAGTCTAAAATAATATAATTATTAATATTTGCACATGGAACTGGAGAGCCTCATCTTGACATCGAAAGAGCCACATACAACTCGCGAGCCGCAGGTTGCCGACCCATCCGGATGAGGTTCAGGACTTGTTTTATAATACTAACTCTACTAATAAAACCATAAACGTTCCACTGTTTTACTGTTTCTGCTAATATAATATTATGCCTTCATATATTTCAGGGAAAATTTTGAGTCCCGCATTTTAATTGTCAATCTGTGCTCCAAATTTGACAATCATACACTTGCACCCTTCGTATATCAAAATTAAATAAAAAAAATCAAATTTGTTTTGTTTCCCCGTCAAACGATATTATTAAGTCTCTGCGGCCATTGCATTGAAAAACCTTCAACATCATTGGTTTAAAAATTGCATTCTGTTGATAAAGTATTTTCATACAGTAATTTAAAAAGTTGCTAAAATGTGAAATAATTAAAGATAAGATTCATTGTATAAAAAAAAAGAGATACAAGTTGACAATGGTAAAGGAAGGATGTCTCTTCAAACATGGCATGCCATGAAAGTTTCATGGGATGATTAGTATAGACACTTGGGGCTTGTGGTCAATAGTGTGATCGATAACTGTCAAGATATGAGAGAATAATAAGTATCTTTCAATTAATTATCAACTGTGTAAATAATTATCTAACAAATATTTGAACTTAATTCTACCTTGTGTTTGATTGATCGATATAAAATTAACTTTTATAGGAGAAGAAAGATCCCTTTAATATTTATATTTGAGGTAATCAGTAGCCATTTGAACAATAAACGATAACAATTATCAGTATTTAAGAACAAATCCTATTTTTATTAGAAGATTTTCAAAAATAACTAAATTGAATTTTTACTTCAAAACTATTGGTAATGAATCTATTGTAGATTAAAGACTAAAAACTTAAATTGATTATAAAATATTTTTTTTATTTTTCGATTTTAAATACAGGCTGCAATATTGAACTTTTCAATTCACAAAAACTTTTTCTTCTTCAAGTTTAATGTGTAAAAGTATATTCTTCGTTGTTCGTTGAATCGGGCGCTAGATTTTGAGGTAATTTTTTCATTAAAAATAATTTAAACACCTAATTATAATGTTGGATTATTTAAAATCTAATTTTTTAATGAGTCAGGATTGATTCTAGCATCTTAGAGATATTCCGCTTATAGGTTCAAGCAAAAAACAATTTCTTAACAAGCTACATTCTTCTGAAAATCCATCAAATAAATAAAAAAATAACAAAGGGCGTATTATTAAAAAAAAAATTGTTCACATATGTTGCGATATCCATTTTTTATTTTATTTTTCTTTCTCTCTCGTTTGGATGTTTATAATAGCTTTTTAATATAAAATCCTATACTAATCGATTTTCTTTCTAAATATACAGAATGTTTCACCAAAATGGCCTAAGGGATAGGAATGTTTGTTTTTTTTTTTTTTTTGAAAATTCAAATCGTCACAAGAAAAGCTGAAGGTAGAACTATAAGAACTGCAGAGTATGCTAATATCAAGTGACGTAGATTTCCCTTTTCTATTTGACGGTGTAAAAAAGTACAGGGTGTTCAAAATGAAATAATTAAGTTTATAAGTTTTGAATTTCTTTAGTGAAATCGTTGATTTGCAAACACCCTATAACCTTTATAAACTTCAGGTATTCCCGAAAGTAAATAAGACAAAACGTCCACCAATTTTATTTTATTTAATTTATTTTCATTTTAACGACACGTGGAGCTGTTCGGGAAGGGAATTTAATTAATTAGTTGATGAAGATGACCAACTAATGTTAGATTTAAATTCGGTTTCTCGAAATGACAGTAATGAAGCTGATCGGGGATATTCTTCGTAATGAAGGTGTCCCTTGAAAAGCGTATGTATTTATAAATTAAATAAACTAAATTGTTCAATTATCAAATTGTTTTTCGATATGTATTTAGTGGACTGTTTAATATAATTAATTATCTTTCAAATGTGATAGGTGAATGTTAAAGGTTTATCAGGTAAATAAAGGTTAAAAACAAAGCAATTTTATTTAAATGGATTTATTAATATGGAAACAAGTAAAAATTTTAAGACAAAGACAGAAGTTTGTTAATTGATTCTTAAGATAAAGGTTTATTGGGTGCGGGTAGCCAAATCTCAGTTTGCGACCTCGAAAGCGTGTGACAACTTGATAGCGAGCGCGATGGAGATGGTCCCACGAAGTGTTTTAATTCGGGATAGTATTTCCCGAATAGAAAATCGGGCCTATGAAGTCCTGCATTCGCTCAAATTCCCAATACAAAGCAACGTGATAATCATTTGGTTAAGACCCTTAGGGGACATCTTAGTCATGGGAGGTATTGGCATAAAGTGAGTAATAGAGTAATAGAATAGAGTAGAGTAGAGTAGAGGATTTAGAGCTTAGGTAGATGTTCCCGGTGTTCAAATAAATATTTGAATTATCATTTGGTATTTCCCGATCAATGTTTTTAATTCAATTTATTATATTAAATTATTTTTGAATTAATTACATTGAAATTAAGACCGAATAAATGTTTAAATATATGTTTAAATTTAAATTAAAAATTCGCGCGGGGTTTTTCGAATTTTGAAAACCTTTTGACTTTATTAAACCCATGTTTTAAATATAAAAAAAGAAAGCTGTATAATATGCAACTCTAACGCGTATTAATAAGTTTCGCATATAAACAGCTATATATAATTAAGAGGACAAAGATGGGATGGTTAGTATGTATTATGGTGTTTTTGCCTTTTTGATAAAAAAATTTTAACAAATTTAAAATAATATATTTTTAATTTTTTTGCAACGAAATTTTCTCTGGATAGAGACGGACTGGTAGAAATTTTAATTGAAAGTAATGGAAGGCAGCCCAGAGGTAGTGAGGAAAGAAAAAATTAACACATATAAAATAAGGTGTAATTCTTCAGGGTTTCAATGACCCTTTGAAACCCTGAAGAAGGAGGGAAAAATCCTCCGAAACGTCGGTTTGAAAGGAAAGGAGGAAGGACTCCAATAAATTACACCCTATTTTATATGTGTTAATTCTTTCCCTCCTCACTACCTCTGGGCTGCCTTCCATTACTTTCAATTAATATATTTTTAATCTATTTAGATTTATACTAGAAGGGGAGTCGAGTAGACACGAGGGTTAGAGATTCCGCTTCTGCATCGTTTTGATGACTATGAAGGAGCTGAGGGCCATTCAGGCGCCTTGCTTACGTCTGAATAAAACAAATTTTCCGGCAAAAACCCGACTTCCTAACTCTATTAACCCAAAATAAAAGAATCATACTACATACCCACTGGCTAAATGACTATGTATCCGAAGCCATAAAAAAAGAATTATATAGTATTAGAAGTATTATTGACCACATACATCCCTCGCTAATCGCTTGTTAAGCATATTTAATGGTTGTAAACATGATGAAATTAATATTCTATGGGGCTTCGCATGTAAATAGTTTTTTATTTTAATTGAATATAAAATAAAATAAATAATTCATTGATTCATATAAATAGGGAAATAAATCAAAGCTATTTCAATAAGTCAGCCGTCCATAGTTTATTTTATATATTTACATATTTATAACACTTTAAATACATGCCGTGGTCTATATGCAACCCAACTAGGTTAAAGAACAAATTGTGTTTACCTGATACACCATAGGACTGATTATGCGAAAGGACAAGCAAAATAGTTCTTCATTTTTTTTTTTTTTTTTAAGTTAATAATGATGTGGCTGCTACCCAACATTAGCATGGAAAGGCGTTTTTTATTTTAAATATCTTCTATCGAATGAGATGGAAAGAAAATACTTGACCATTAGACTATGCACCTTTCTACTATATATCGCAATAATCATACAAAGATTGAGTATATTTATAAAATTATAATAAATGACCATTTTCAATATTGACTAACTTATTAATAAATCTACCTCTAAATTCATTTTATGAATAATATCTATATAATTTTATTTATCGAGTAAAAATTATTCGAGTATAAAGTATATAGAATATAATATATAAATATCAGTGGCGGTTGGTGACTTTTCAACCAGGGTATGCTGTCAAAAAAAGTACCCTTCATTTTTTGAAAGTTTATTTTAATCTTCGCTTTTTTTTTTGCAAATTGCAGTTATTTTTCAAATTTAACATAATTTTTTTTTAATATATTTTGGGACCTTTGCCCCAAACGGATACTACTTTGTGTGATAAAGATAAGAGTAAATAAATATTATATTTAATATTGATTTACTATGAGTTAAGGATACTAGGTCACTTATTTCACATTAAAATTAAAAAATTATAAGATATAAAATTTTTTTTCTTTTTCATTTATTTCATTTCTAGAATCAATATACCTCCTTTTTAAAACAAAAAATATTTTTTTATAGAAATATTTGAAATAACGGAAAATAATTTGAAAATTTAAAGATTCTCCTGAAATTTTGAAGTCGATATTTATGAAAATACTCTAAGTGTTTGAAATTTCAGGGATGCGCCGCGTCAAAGGACCACACGCCACTGAAAAACTGAGTCTCGAAACCTGCTCAAACGATTTTGATGAAACAAACTTTTTTTAAACACATTCAATGACAAAAAATCGATCTAGTCAGATCTCTAGTCTTAACTTTGTGAAAACTAATTTTGATAGTTTTTTTTTTAATAATTAAATTAATTTATAACAGCTGGGTGAATAAATACAATAGAGATTAGCGAATATAAAAGAAAGAAAAAATAATATTGAACAAAAAAATGATTCCTATTTGGAGCCAGGATTAAATAAATTTGAAATAGAAGTTAAAATCAATTTATAAGTAAATATTATTTTTTATTTTAAATTTAGAAAAAATCAGAGATTTATGTTTGCAACAAATAATAATCCCCCTTTTTAGCTGTTTTTAAAAATAATATTAATAAACTACTTTTGACTAATTCAACAAAATACCCAGAAACGCCATCCTCCCATCTGTTTTTTTTTTTAATATAGGTATAATGTAAAAATAATAATAAAAATATAGGTATTTATTTAGTGGAAATGATATATATTTTAATATCCCACTGGCTACATAAACGAACGAAAAGCTAACAAACAGTCAAAATGTTCATTATACATTAAAATAATCAAAGCGCACAGCGTGCGCAGGCCAAATTCGGCCATTAGCTTGGCCGTACACGCCGTACGCTATTTTCACGAACTATTTCGAGCCAATTTCGAACCCATGCAGCTTGGAATTCATTTGAGATACAGAGCTGAAATTATACACATGTAATTATATAATCCTTATTGAGGAGAGTGCCAAATTTCAATAATATAGGTTAAATAGATTCTGAGATATGTACCTGAGAATATAGCTAATTTTGGCACTCACTCACTCACTGACCGGTCATCAAAACCTATAGGGTACTTCCTATCATCCCAGCATCATGAAATTTCGCCTGGTAGTAGAGTTTGGGACACAAACAAAGGAAAAATTCCAAAAATCCAAACTTTCTATCTTTCAACCCCTTCAAAATGGGGGGGGGTTACAAATGAAAATTCTTGCTCGTTGGATCAAACTCAACCAAATTTTGTATACATATTCTGGGCCCCCAGAAGGCTAGAAATGTAAAAATTAACCATCTAAAATGGGGAGGGGGGCACAAATAAAAATTCTAGCCCGTTGGACCAAACTCAAACAAATTTTTTATACATATTCTCTGGGCCCCCAGAAGACTAGAAATACAAAAACTAACCACCCAAAAGGGAGGGGGTCAAAAATGAAAATTCTAGCCCTTTGGACCAACGAGCTTCTTCATAGCTTACAAAAAGAAAATACATCTCAACCAAAACAATCTGTGAAAAACAGGATCTTTATTATTAAATAAAAATTGAATATTGTCTATATTTTTGTGGACAATGTTCACGTTGTAAACTTTAAAAAGTTTTCTTATTTTATCGGATATGCTGTGAATATAAGCAACAGAATAGTATGGTCCGTTTCGTTTTTGGATTTGGAAATAATAAAGAAAAGCGATGGCTCACTTTTTTTAATGATATTGATGTGAGAAGGAGATACACCAGAAGGTGGATCCCCTAAAGGCCTGTATGGGATGGCCCCTCCATCGTGAAAAGAACAGAGTAGAAGGAAAAGAAGCCGGGATCACGAGCCAATCTCAGAAACTTAGATACAATTCAATATCCAATTTACTAAGGTTTTAGGGGCTTCGAGCAGTGGTAAATTCTCCGCGCGATAAATTCGGTTAAATTTATCTCCCACTTAATTTTTATTACCAGACCCTATACTTACAGAAAAAATGTCTGGGTATAGCCGGGAATCGAACCCGAGACCTCCGGGTTGCCAGTCAGTTATTCTGACCATTACACCACGGAGGCGGCCAAATTTATTTGATATGAGATTTTCAAATATACAAGACCTCGCAATTCAAAACAAATCACAAAAATGCGTTCACCAATTATCCCTATGACTTTTAGACTGTAACTAGCTTTCCATTTCCGGATTTCCCGCGATCTACAACCTTCAATCTTTTCAAGACCCGCCTCCACAAGTACCTAACAGTGCTGTAACTAGGTGCACCCACACAGGGCCCCAACTTGTAGAGGTATTATAAAAGCCCCAAAGATAAAAAAAACGCCTAAAAAAAAGAAGAAAAAAATAGATTATTGAATACTATAATAATAAATTTAAGTTCTTGTCAAAAACCCATTATACTGATTGTTTTTAAAAAATAAAAAAAAATAGAGGGGGGTCCAAATTTACCAACTAGCACAGGGACCTTTCAAAGGCTAGTTATTTATGGCACTGAGCTTAATCCCCTGAAATTCCCTACTCTTTTTTCTTTAATGCGAGAATATAGGTGTTGCACTTTCTTGATGTAACACCTTGAAGCTCAATAAAAAAAAAAAAAAAAAAAAAAATACCAACATAAGTTGGTCAAGAATGTAGGATAATATGAAATTTCAATAGACATGTTAAGAAATTGATAATAAAAAACATTCGAGTTTATTGAAATTGTGGGGCTTGCCAATACCGGCATTCGATCCAAATAATATTAAAATGATAAATAAAATTAAATTAATGTATATTTTAAGAAAAACAAATTCAAAAATTTAATATTATTAAATTATAATATATATTATTTTTTAATCTAAAAGTGGAAAATTGAGTTTTCTTTCAAATGTCAAAAGAGAATCCGATGTTGTCAATCCAAGCCCGAAGAAATAAATATTCCCATATTGCATGACATTTGAAATAATATATTTATTAAGTAATATTATATAATTTATATTAGTTGTTTCATTTACCGTATATACAAGCAAGGCCTGTCTCGTGAATATAACGCAGTCGTTTCTTTTTGAAAAGCCATGTCGTTAATAATCCAAAAGATAAAACAAGTAGATAAAATAATAAGTTTAAACTATCCAGTCGATGGTATTTTGTAGCTCTCGCATCAAGTTCAATGTCTGTAGAAACTTTACACAGGCACAATTGGAATAATAATAGTAAAAAGAGAAGTGTAAAACATGGTTTGGGCCTATTCGCCATGGTCGCTACTTTTGAAACTATCATTTGATATATATAAAAAGGCTTCAAATAGTGGAAGGATATCCAACTACCTCTCCAACATACCTTTCCTATATAAGATCAATAGTCTGAACTATTTTTTGAGGAGAATTTTTGTTTTGTGTGATGATGAGTTTAGGATAAAAAATATTGAGAACTACATAGACATGGCTGTATCGAATAACTACCCTATGCACATTATTAATAGGACAATCAGAGAATTCTCAAATAAACAAAATAATTTAAATGACAATGTTAACATTTTAACAAATAATAATGATTCAAATAACCAGGTCGGACCATACTATTCTGTTGCTTATATTCACGGCATATCTGAAAAAATAAGAAAACTTTTTAAAGTTTACAACGTGAACATTGCCCACAAAAATATAGACAATATTCAATTTTTATTTAATAATAAAGATCCAACCCCTAGAGAATTATGTAATAATATTGTCTATCAAATTAACTGTCTAGATTGTCCATCAAATTCTAGCACCTATATAGGGCAAAGTTCACGTTCACTAATAAAATAATTTTTAAGAAAAAATAAAAACCGACTTCAAAAATTAAATGCAACAAATAAAAACACTAAAAGGTATAAAATAATTATTATCTTATTTAGTTACAACTAAACGACGAAATATTAACATGAAATTACTTTTTGAAGTCGGTGCCAAACAAACTATACCTATAAGCGAGCATACCCTCCAAACGTACTAAGTAAGATCCGTCGAGTGCGATTCATAAAAGGTATATGTTTGGCACCAACTTCAAAAAGTAATTTCATGTTAATATTTCGTCGTTTAGTTGTAACTAAATAAGATAATAATTATTTTATACCTTTTAGTGTATTTTATTTGTTGCATTTAATTTTTTGAAGTCGGTTTTTATTTTTTTCTTAAAAATTATTTTATTTTTCTCTTTTTAGTGATGTTATTAATAGTGATCATATCATCAGAACTTGATCAAATTAATATGGCACCATCCCCAAGACACCCCCTATCGGATAAAAAAAGAACCATCGAAATCGGTTCATAAACAAAGAGGTTAGGTCTAAACAAACCTAATAAAAAAGGTCTAATACCTATGAAAAAAAAAACGAAAAAAAATGGGACCAATCGGAAGCTAGACTGGACCCAATGCAAAAAAAATTTTCAAAATCGGTTGAGAATTGGCGGAGATATGAGGTAACATAGGCACAAAAAAAAAAAAAAAAAAAAAAAAAAATTCAATCGAATAGAGAACCTCCTCCTTTTTTGAAGTCGGTAAAAAATTAGGGTATATGAGCATAAATTAAGTGTTCGAAATAAAAAGACCAACACTGTACTCTCCACCCACGCAGCTGAACATAGTCATTCTTTTGATTACGATAATGCGAAAATATTGGTCAAGATTGATAACTACTATAAAAGATCCATAGCCGAAATGCTATATATAAAAATAGCAGGTGATAAGGCTACCAATTTTAAAAGAGATTGTATGTTTCTTTCCAATATTTATACATCTATCCTGTGTGATATGAGCCAACAGTTGTTTTCTTGAACTTAATGTATAGAAACTTTTTTGAAAATTTTTTATAAGAATTTGTATAATTTGATTGAAAAAATGCATGTGATTTAAAAGTAATTGGATTCTAATTTGGATTTTCTGTTTGTAAATATATAATGATGGGATATATGATGACCTCACATAAGGGTCAAATATCTAATTATAATGTAATATATAAAAAAGATTTATATAAACTCATTGATTTCATTCTGAAACTTTTGGGTCCAGGCACGTTATAAATTCGAATGAAGCTAAAAGAAATTTTTATTTTTGACAAGGCTTGGTTCGATCACATATGTGTACCGCATTTTGTGTATAACTGTAAGTCTAAATAACCAACTTGGTCAACTTATAATTTTTTATAAAAAAATATATCAATTAACATCCATTTGTAAAAATTTTTTTGCCTAATTGACTGAAGATGGCCAAATAAAATTCAGGCCGAAATGTCTCATTAAAGGTGTTTTATTGAACCAAGTGATTCCATCTTTGGCTGATACCTCCTCCTTCATCTAGTATAGTTTCATCACAGCCACGAACTCTTACAATATTAATACCTAACTAAGTTGAAAAAATAGTAGATGTCTCAACTTAATTATTCTTGGCGAATGTAACTTGGCTACTCACTGGATTTCCCTATTTTTTCGAACTTGGCCTGTTTTTTCACAGAATGTTTTAGTTGAGATAAGTTTTACAATATTCATTTCCAGACAAATAATATAAGTTTGTGTATTCTATCCTGAGGAAGCCAAGGCATTTATCTGATAGAAAACAAAAATCTTACTCACCGGTAGGCAGGGGCGGACTTTCAGAGCCGTCCATCCCGCTCAGCTTTCGGGGGTCGCTTTGCCGACCACTTGGACATCACACACAAACGCATCGCAGAGGCATCGAGAAAGAATCCATCTCTAGAACAAGGAAAAATCCAATTACAAGCTGTCTCAATATAATAATACTACAAGCTACACCATCTACAGTTAATATAAAAGAAAATATAAATATAAAAAGAAAAAAAACGTTAAGAATGGTTTCAATAAAGGGTTTTATTTTTGAAAAAATTATAAAAACAGGATTTAGCTTTACTGATTTATACTGTAAATTTATAGTAGGGGGACCAAACCTCAAATTTCCCATGTAAAAAATCCTATAGTTGGCTAATATTAGAAAGAAGGAAAAGCGAATCGTACATGGATATGTTGCAGTAAAAATCCGTTTTTAGAAAGAACGGGTTCTTACTAGTTAAAACGCGTTTCTCAGAATATTTTTGTGGCAACTAGAATTTTTACTGATGTTGGTTGAGTTTGGGCCAAAGGTTTAGAATCTTTATTGGGTTTATTTTCAAAACAATTTTAAAGGAAAATATCAAAAATTATCTCTTAGCAAAGTTGTAGAGGATGTAATTTTTGACATTTTCGTTTAAAAAATTTTGAAAATAAAGACCCAAAATGAGGCGGAAGGTCAAAAATGAAGATTCTAGACCTTTGGAATTAAGGTAGTTCTTTCGCGACAATCCACACAAAAAGTTTTAGTCTCGTTACGACTCTATACATATGAATGGTGGTAAAATTATGGGTTATGTTTTTTTAACGTGACTGTACTTCTCATACTACTATATCCTCTTTATGAATGAATCGTTTCCAAGCGATTGTTCTTATATCCCCTCCACTAAAAATAATCACCCAAATATGTTTTTTTTATTTTTTATCAAAACTAAGAGGTAAATAATTTCAAATTTTTTTTAAGTAGCTCCGAATATATTATTCTAACAAATTATAGTTTTTCATCAAGATGGTGAAAGTCCTTCAATGATAAAAAATAAAATAATGATAATTTTCCCACCCTTTCCCAATCTACCATATTTAAAAAATATTATTTTTAATTGCTATTATTTCATGTTTAGTGTGGTAAATCGTCTTCAAATTTTAAGAGTGTGTTTATTATACTTTTATTGACTTATATTCCAAGTTTCGAAGACTTCTTGAATTTTTGCATTTTTGAAAGAACTAGTAAGAACCCGTTCTTACTAAAAACGGGTTTTTACTGCAACAGATATATGCAATCAGCCCTGATCAGCACTTGGCTTGCCTACCGAGATGTAACCACATCTAACATAGCATGTCGTTCAAAGAATCAATCTTCATCATTACAGTCCATTACGGTCCTTTGATTCAAAATCTTAACCATATATAATATTTTGATTAGAATGTTTTGAGATGGCAAAAAAATATTATAGTAGAAACTTCAGGACAGGATTTATAAGCTACAAGTGTTCTTATCTGCATTCCAACAGTTATCAGTTGTTCGTTAAAAGAAATAAACTGCAACGGATCGTTGCTAAACTTTATCCAAATTCATTTGAAATATTAATATGTTCTTGAGTAAAGTACATTAAAATATAATTTTACTAAAAACTTTATTTAACCTTTTTTGTGGCCCCCAAGGTACTTAATTAGGATATTAAATTTCATCAAAATTGGTTAAGTCATTTTCAAGATATTTAGAAAAAACTAAAAAAGTACTAAAATAAAGTACTAATGTTTGTGGACCGATATGTACCAAAAACTAATCAGCGCTTCATTTTGTTAAACTAATGGTAGGTTTTCAATTTCATTTCAATCAGCGCAAAGGTGTGGAAAAAATCGTGGACGAAAAAAACGATAACACACACACATCCATCCATCCATCCATCCATTCATCCATCAATCCATCCATCCCCACGCACTTCCAAAAAAATGGCACTTTTTGGCCTCTCGACGAGATCCCAGGTAATTTTTGGCAAAACCGTCACGTGCTAAAATTCAATCTCATTGAATACTTCAATTTGTGACCTTAATTGAGTCTATGGGTTCCGTAGTCTTTACCTGAGGACCCTTTGAAGTCGCGCTTGCCTCGAGAGCGATTCCAATACTTTCTCCCATGCTTCGCATTGGATAAAGTAAAAAAAATCGAAATATTTTGATACAAAAAAACTTTCTACAAGCTTTCGTTTTTGAGTTGATATCGGAATCTCGACACAAACTGAAAAAAAAAACAACTAAAAATGATTTTATTCCTCGTTTTAAATATTTGGAAACATAAATAAGCAAAAAAATTACTAATTATATATTAATCGAATTAAATTTTTTTACTCTGTCCGCCCGAGCGTACTAGGTAAAATGTTTTGCCCAGTGAATGAACAAAATAGTAAAAAAACGAAAGAAAGAAAGAGAAGAAGAAAAAGTTAAAGTAAAAAGCTTCCGTTGTTAAAATGAATTGGAGGTGAAATGTATTAGAAGTGGCTTATGGTGTGGAGGTGGATTGTTACAAGCACTTAAGAGACTTGACCAAAGAAGTTAAGGGTTTGGGTGGAGAGGATTGACCTCCAGGTGGGTCTTTAACCTTTAATTTATCACTAGGACAATTGATTTGTTAAAAAAAAATGATAAATCTATTTCATTTTTCGTTTTGGTTTTTAAATTTCTGATTTATTTTCCTGATAAAACATTTTAGTGACAATAATTTTTTATATATTGCACCCCCTTTCTCAACTCATACTAATATTGTTGTTAGAGTTCGTGGCTGTGATGAAACTGTATTAGATGAAGGAGGAGGTATCAGTCAAAGTTGGATGCGATGGGTTCAATAAAACACCCTGAATAAAACGTTAAGGCCTGAATTTATTTGTTCATCTTCTGTTAATTGGGAGTTATACACAAAATACGGTACACATATGTGATCGAACCAAGCTTTGTCAAAAAAAATACTAGTTTCATGTAAATTTATAACGTGCCTGCGCCTAAAGGTTCAGAATAAATGTCTTTTTTTTGTAGTCTGATATGATAAAGTCAGACTGAATAAGTAGGAGCACTGTTAATAAAAAATTATTAAGAGTTTGTGCTACTATAAATATTCTATTAAATTAAACACAATCGATCAGTAAAAATTTAATTACCATAAGGGTTAATCAGCAGTCATTATGAATGTTCGAATTAAATATATCATTGAGTAATAAGCAGTTAAAAAACAAAACATCACAATATAAAACTTATAAAACATCAAATTGAGAATTAACATGAAAGCCATATATACATTCTGAAGCTTTGGGCGCAGGCACGTTATAAATTTACATGAAGCTACAATTTTTATTTTTGACAAGGCTTGGTTCGATCACATATGTGTACAGCATTTTGTGTATAACTCTCAATTAACTGAAGATGGCCAAATAAATTCAGGACGAAACGTTTTATTCAGGGAGTTTTATTGAACCCAGCGCATCCAACTTTGGCTGATACCTTCTCCTTCATCTCATATTAATATTATAATAAAAGCACGTTCAATTTTCAGAGTTTATATTATATTTTGTTCTCAACGCCTAGTCTATAAATTCTCACTTTGCTGTGAAAGATTAGATCTCAAAATCAAACTCATCAACTCAAAAGGCCTACTTCGATGCAAATTCCAAAATTATAGGACCGTCCTGAAACAAATAATGACCTTCACGTACCTTGGCACAGCGAGTTATAAATACCTTAATTTGGAGGTGAGTCACGAAGCACTTTTATGTATTTATTTAATTAATATTATTTAGCATTCGCCCTTGGGTGTTTAGGCTTGTACTGATTATCATTAAACATTTAACATTTGCTTATATATTACAATTTCTGGCCATCCTCATAGAATCTTCATTCCTTCTTCCTGGCTTCCCACCCTTATACATCAGTAACTTACAAAATTACACCATTTTAAGTCTAATCCATAGGTATATTCTGCCTAATCATTTCCTTCTCCTCCTCCATTCAATTAAACCATTCATCTTCAAGTGTCGATTTTATATACTCAGATGTGTTAGCGACGAAGCCCTTAAAACATTCAGAATATCAGAGTTCTTAAACAACTCCATATAGAACAATAATTTTTTAATTATTGAACGTAAAATAAGTTCAATAACCGATTTGGTCGTTAATTAGGGAATTCTGTAACAAATGATCCCAACTAAAGACCTTGGAAGTTTAAAGCATTGTTTCCCAAATTATCACCATGGTTATAGGGAACATGTAACGCATTTAGTTCTTAAATGGTTTGCCGATTACAATACAGTGAAACCCCTCAAATCCGAACTAATTGGGGCTATAGACTGTTCGGATTTCAATTTGTTTGGATTACCCGAAAGCTGGTGGTTTGGATATCTTATTGAAGAAAATGGTTCTCTTTCTATCCTTGAGAGGCTGAAGAAAGTTACAATAAAAGACGTTATTTACTGGGTTGCAAAATCATGGCAAAATACAAGTGTGAACTTACTGCGGAAATCTTGGAAGAAGCTTTGGGCTAGCCTAGAAAACACCTACCCAAACTTAAATTTGTCAAAAACATCTCGTTCGGATTTCCCGGGATTTCGGATTTGTGGGGTTTCACTGTATTAATATGGTATGGTGTTACTATATTGTAGCATTTTTAATTCTAAATAAAATAGGGTATATTTCATTGAAATTGATTGGGTGATGATGTGAAAGGAAATATACTGAGATGCGACTCTCTATATCTACGAAACATTAATAAAAAAATTA
Organism: Forficula auricularia; assembly: GCA_024734495.1. Classification (NCBI taxonomy): domain Eukaryota; kingdom Metazoa; phylum Arthropoda; class Insecta; order Dermaptera; family Forficulidae; genus Forficula; species Forficula auricularia. The sequence continues at coordinate 1,155,745 of JALMQS010000140.1, read as the reverse complement.
GTATGAAAACATGGAATATGATGATAAATCGAATAAGTAAAAAAATTTTCGATGAAATTATCTTTGCTATCATAAAGAAATTGGGTTGAATATGTTCCCAATACTATTTCTATTTCTATCAATTTGGAATCAAAAAAATATCCTGGTAAGTCACGCACAAGAAGGAAATAGTTATTACTAGCTTTGAAAGACTTGTGGATAATTTTTTCTTCTTCTCGATAATAAGATAAAATTAAGCTACAATAGATGAATGAGTTCAATGAAATTTATCTAGTAAATTCATGATTCGAACAATTTTCTTTAAGTTTACTGAATTTACTGCAAATTACAAGATTTCTTTATATAAACAAAAATTTGTATTCATTTTATTCTATCGAGTGTCGTATTTTTTTTTTCAAAAATTAAATTATGTTAGCTATAAGTACTTAACGTTTCTGCATTTTATGATTTTAATATTCTCTATTAGTTTTTCCAAAACAGTTTTTATTTACATTTTTTTACCTTTGAAGACTAAGTGAGTTATGCAAATAATAGAACAGACTAGAATTATTTTAGTGTATATATATATATTTATATTGAATGTCAAGTCGTTTGGCTTCTCTTGGAATGTGAACATTTCCTATGCGCAAGAAAGCTGCTTATAGCTTCTTATTTAGATCCAGGCGTTATTTTACGCCCCCGCAACTACTCACCCTCTACAAGGTCCAAATTCTCGAATATGGCTTACATTTGTGAAGAGGATCTTTCAAACATTCCTTTGCCGCTGTGGATGATTTTTTTTTATTTTATGAATATTTAGAAACGAGGGATTAAATTCATAGGTGATTCGCCCCTTATGAATTTTTTAGCTAGTTGGCTTATTGTAGTGGCGCTTCGGCCTTTATCTTTTATACTTTATCATATTTATCGGGCATGGTAAAATATTGTAATCGTGCATGAAAAAAGTGTTTGTTTGCTTTTTATTTTTTTATTTTTGAAATATCTTAAAAACGTCATAAACTAGTTTGATAAAAAAAGTGAGCGAATTCATGGCGTTTCGGTCTACAATAAAAATTTCATATAGTGAACTTAGAAAAATAACTAGTTTGATAAAAAAAGTGAGTGAATTCATGGCGTTTCGGTCTATAATAAAATTTCATATAGTGAATATAGAAAAATAACTACATAGTATGATAAAAAAAGTGAGTGAATTCATGACGTTTCGGTCTACAATAAAAATTTCATATAGTGAACATAGAAAAATTTATATTTTAAGAGATATTCATTATTTTGTCAAAATAATTACATAGTTTGATAATAAAAAGTGAGCGAATTCGTGGCGTTTCGATCTACAATAAAAATTTCATATAGTGAACATAGAAAAATAACTAGTTTGATAAAAAAAAAAAGTGAGTGAATTCATGTCCTTTCGGTCTATAATAAAATTTCATATAGGAAACATAGAAAAATAACTACAAAGTATGATAAAAAAAAGTGAGCGAATTCATGACGTTTCGGTCTACAATAAAAATTTCATATGTGACCTTCTCAGAGAAAAGGGACCAAGTGTGTCAAAAAACGGTTTTGGACTTAAGAGTGGATTCTGGTACCTAAAAGGGTGTAGAATAAGATGAAATGAGTTAGATTTCTGATAAAAATTTATTTACCCCATAAAAACGTACAAAACGAACTTGGGAAAATCGATAAAAATGAGAAAAACATTAAAATTTTAATAATAATAAAATTTAATTTAATTTAATTAATTAATTTAATTTAATAATAATAAAAATAACCATACCAAATCGCATCTCCCAACTGAAGGTGTGTTCAAAGTGATAATGCGTTATGAAACTTTAAATGCGTTTTTCTCAAAACTTCATTTTCACACACTAGGTCCCATTTTTCGGAGAAGATCACAATAGTGAACATAGAAATATAACTAGTTTGATAAAAAAAAGTGAGCGAATTTATGGCGTTTCGGTCCACAATAAAATTTCATATAGTGAATCAAGAAAAAATTATATTTTGAGAGATATTAATTATTTTGTCAAAATGTCTGTTATTACGTTAGCGAATGCGTTAGAGCGGGTGTTGCCAAATTGTGTACGTTCTAGCTTAAAAACCAATGAAGGTACCAAAACAAAATTCGATATTTAGCTTAAGTTATGTCTCCTCTACACCATGGCCTAACGTGGGCCAACTCAAGCCAATGACTTAGGACTTAGTGCCCCTATCAATAATGTATACAAGCAGGACTGGGACTTAAAATAAAACACTCGTAAATGGATATACTTCATTTATAATTACAATTTTTCATCAAATAAACTACATCGAAAATTGTAACACTTGTAGTGAATATACAATAAAGTAAAAAAGGTTAGCTCGATATTTCCTTTATATTTATTAATTTGTACATTAATCAGAAAAACTCAAAAAAGTCAACTTACGCACAAAAAGAATGAAATGTTTTTGATCTCAAACCTTATATACATCTTACATAAAAAAGAGTTGATTTTTAATTTTAATTCCACAATAAATTTACAATGTTTCCAATGGTTTTAATATAATTTTTATCAAATTTGTTAAATATCGAATAATATTAATCGATCCAGTAACATTTCGGATGAAAATAAAATAGAACTAGATAAAATTGAATAAAAATATCAAACAATATCGATTACTAAAGTTTTGAAGCTAATAAAAGCAGAACAACACCACAACAAACAAGAATGATCCAACTTAGAATTTTTTTATTTGTATAGAATAAAATCTCGACAGATAAAAATAAAGACACCCCCAAATGAGTTTCAAAGAATAATTGACGAAACTTTTCAATCAAATCAATAAAATGCACTTAACTTTACCCAATAATTATAAAAGATTTTAAATTCTTATCTTTGGTTTAAATCTTGTGCTCCAAATTTGACCCATTTCAACATATTGATTGACTTGACATCTTTTTCACATATAGCTTACCGATGACAATAGGTTCAATATTTTATCGAATTCGAGCTTATCCCCAATAGCAAACATTGTATCTATGGAAAGATTTTAGTTACTAGATTTTATTTAACTTGCGTTGTTAGATTATTGATTTGGCAATTTGACTACATATTCAGGGGCAGAGCGAAGTACATATTAAGTAATTATGAAGAAGGATGCAGCAAGAAATTGACTACTACTTTTCAAAAAAATGTGTACATAATTTTTAGAAAATTTTAATAATTAAAATATAAATTAAAGGAGACAATAAAAGACTGTCTTCTTTTGGAAAAATAAATTTTTTAAATATTTTAAAATCGCAGGGAAGTGGACAAAAAATCAAACAACAGAGTTAGTTATTTAATTTACCAGACGTTTCGTCACTTTATTGAGACTTCATCAGTGGCTCATTCAATATAACTCTTTGTCAAAAATCTCTCAACTATAAGACAGCCAGTAACGAACATTTTCCATTAAAACATAATTAAAACATTTTAATTATGTTTTAATGAAAAATGTTCGTTACTGGCTGTCTTATAGTTGAGAGATTTTTGACAAAGAGTTATATTGAATGAGCCACTGATGAAGTCTCAATAAAGTGACGAAACGTCTGGTAAATTAAATAACTACTAAATCTGTTGTTTGATTTTTTTGTCCCCTTCCCTGCGATTTTAAAATATTTAATAAAATATGGACGCGAATGATGAAATAATAATTTTTTTAATTTATTTAAGTATTAGCGCCACCGCAGCTACAAATAAAATTTTAAACTACAAATTTGAACTGAAATTGAGTTTATGGACTGTAATGTCACAAATTGTCTCAAATGAGCGCCAATGGGCTTTGGCAATTTTCACTTTTAAAACTTTTCATAGGTTCGGTTCTATTCATCATCTCGGTTCATTTTGATAAAAAAATGGGTTCCCGAACAAACTTTGAAAGGTTCGGTTCGGCTCGTATATCTTCATTTCGGGCTGACATTTAGGCGATTAGGTTGGCGTAGGGGTGAGCGATTAGGTTAGCCAACAATTTAGTTACATAGGACAACTCAAAAAAATTCAAAATAAATTTCTAAGACTGTTAGGCTGTAGACTGGGTTATACATATCGCAACGCTCCAATAAATGATCTTTCCATTCAATTAAACTTATCTTCTTTGGAATTAAGACACTCAAAATTTGATCTAATATTTCTTTATAAGATTATAAACAACATGACTAGTTGTAACGAAATATTGGAATTGATCAATTTCCATATACCTAGCAAATCAACCCGTTTCTGTCCATTATTTTACACCCCAACCTCTATTACAAATTATATGTATAACTCACCAATTAACAGACTTCATCGACTTCGAACCAAAGTTAGTTGCCAGGTTGACTTCTTCAGTGATAGTCTGAGAACTTTTAGATCCAAGCTCTCTAGCATATTATAGTGTGGGTAAATCAAATCTTAATTAATTGGCGATAATTGTGTTTTTGCCATGGTTGATCTAATTTATATTTGTGTTCTGATATTATGATTTAAATTTATATAATTTATTTTAAGTTTACTTTGTTTTTATATTTATATTTAATTATATTAGATTTATGTTGTGTTCTGAATTTATAATTTAAATTTATATAATTTGTATTAAGTCTATTTATGTTTTTTTTTATAATTATTGGATAAAAATACTTGGTAGGTTTCACATTAAGATATAAAAAAATAAAACGAATTTATTTTTAGAGAATCTTTAATCTCGATATATATATTTCGGGTGACTAACCCATCTTCAGGAGATACAGAAAGTAACTGAGTACTTTATGTATCTCCTGAAGATGGGTTAGTCACCCGAAATATATATATCGAGATTAAAGATTCTCTAAAAATAAATTCGTTTTATTTTTTTATATCTTAATGTGAAACCTACCAAGTATTTTTATCAATAATTTTAAAAAATGTTTCACCAAGTACCAACACCAAATTCCTTAAAACTTTTTTTATATTTAACTAATAATCTATATTTTTTTATACTTTTATCATTGGACTTTGTTTTATAATTATAATATGTTTATGTTATCATCTATCTTTTCCCATTGTCTTTGTCATTTATACTTTATTTTTATATTATTTATTTTTCTCATACTTTACTGTTTATATACATGTACTTGGGATTTGTGAAAAAGGGTGTGACTGCCCGTTAATAAATAAATAGACTAAATGACAGCCCGAAATGAAGATATACGAGCCGAACCGAGCCGAACTGAATATATCTTAACCCAACCGGCAAAGACTTTTACATATTCAAATTTTTTTGGGTATTTACTAATTATTTTATAATTAATATTCATTTTCTAAAAAAATCCGTCGTCAGTAGCGTCGCTTAAAACCGCCAAATCTGTAGCTGGGGTGGCGTTAATACGTAAGTACCTTATATTTATTTATTTATTCGACGACTTTGCTCCTTCATCAGTCTATTACAACTTTCACACATCAATTCCTGTGAATCAATTGTAATAGACTGAAAGAAGCAAAGTCCTCGAAACTATAGCCTCGTAATAAATAAATTTAAAAAATCTATTTTTCCAGCAGAAGACACTCTCTTTTATTGTCTTCTTTAATTAAAAAAAATTCTGCTACTCTCGGCAAAAATAAACTTTAAATTTAATTGGAAAATACTTTGTATCATTTTTTCAATAAATGTGATGGCAATTATTAAAGTGATCTAAGTCATATATTTATTGTATTACGAGATATTTGAAAATTTGCACAAAATGTGGATTTTATTTTACGACTCAAATGACAACTCAATCTAACAGTTAATTTTAGTGGACTTTACAAAAATGACTTCACACCAGGGACGCCTATGGCTCTGCACTACAATCCCCCTATATCCTGAAAATATCTATCTGATATTAGATATAAATATAAAGAAATAAAAATCTAATTTAAAATATTTTTCAAAATATATATTAAGACAATTTTTATTCCGATATTCGTTAACCAACTACAATTACAAATTAATATTATGAAAATATATTTTTTTATTCAAAAAGTGCATATTTTTTATTTAAATCGTTAATAAAATAATAATATAATTTTTATATAAAATAGTTGAATTTACTATCAAGAAAATAAATATCTTTCTAAATCTGAGTTTTCTCTTATGTAACAATGCGAAAATGAAACGATATGATTTCAACGTATTAATAAATTTCATAGAGATTTTAATTCTAGGCATCTTTTGTATTTACTTACACGTTATTTTAAAATTAATAAGGAAAAATATATTGCCCAAAGATTTTTTACATTGATTTCCTTATAATAAATAAATACCAGTAGATCCTCCTATATACGTTTGTTATATAAATAACTTTTAAATGTCTTTTTTATTTTTATGGTTAACATAGGGATGAATGATTATTTTGGTAGAGAAGACAACTGGGAAAGAGACAAAGAACTGTGGTTAAAGCTAAGTGTGAAAATATATACAATAACACCCTAAATGGAAGATAAAAAAAGGAATAGGAAGATGAAGGAAGAATTGAAGAGTAGCTGACGCAATGACCTCTTTTTTATTTCTGTAAATGTTTTGAATATTGTTCGTGAATAATGTTAACCGTCTATTTTAAAAGTATTTAGGTATGGGTAAAGTCTGAAGTTTAAAGAACAAAATAGGTTAAAGAAATTAAAAAATAAACAATTCAATAAATAATCAAATAATTATTATTTTTCTCTGTGTATTTTGTGATATATATATATATGCTTTATTTTTTAAGTTAAAAGGAAAAATTGATTGACGTCACGCGCAGACTAAGCTTAAAATTTTTAGAATTGGCAACGGAAATTTCTCCCTGCAGTAATGAAAATAAATAAATTGTAGCAGAGATATAATAATTTGAAGAAAATAATATTTCTAATTTTTCAAAATGAAATACTAAGTTAAAAATAATTCAAAAATTACTCGGCTTGGTAAGCTTCGACCTCCTGGCGAGTACTTAAATGATTAAATTGTCAAAAAAATTTTGATTTTTTTTATGCTTAGAAATGTCTGAAATGTGGAGAAAAATAATTATGAAGCATAATTTTTCTGACTATTTATTTGTGTTTGGATTCCAAAGTCCACGATAATTCGCGTGAACTTAAGGGAGTTCGGGACAGCTTATCTATCTGGTTGATCTTCGAAAAAATCTTTTGTATTTCTGCAGTGTGAAAACGCCTGCCTATTAAATTTTTTAATAAAAAAATTGTTAATAATGAGGTTAATTTCGAATAAAAATCTTTGTTTTGATAATATTAATAAAAAGAATATTGAGATAAATTTTGTCTCATTATACAAACATTTATTTAACACAAAAACGATTTAAAGAAATAGAGTTGGAATTCTACACTAGTGCTTTTGTTATATTCTGTTGGCTGAAAATAACTTTTTATTTTTACATTTATGAATAACTAATTAATTAGACTGTCAAATCTATAGAAAAATGTATCATTCGATTCATAAAAGTTTAATTATTGATCTCTATAAATTTGTTGCAAATGGTATAATTTGTATAGAAGTTATAACCCTTTTAAAAGCTCGGTCCATTTACTTCTATGTTAAAAGGACAATTTTAAATAATTTATTTCTCGGTAATGGGATAGACGATTAACTTCGGGAATAAATATTTAATACATCAATGATTCGATGGTAAAAATTTGAGAATTTTCTTATAATTTTCTTATTTTCTTAATTTTCTTATGGAGCAGTCTATTTATTACTACTTGGGATTATAGTATGATTAAATCAATTATGATGTTTGTCAAGTCCTAAAGTCCTAGAGTTGTACAAAATTTTATTTAGTTCTCACAAGCAGAGATTAGCTGAGGTAGAGAGAGGTCATACCATCCTTGTTAAGGTTTTGACCAGGTTTTCTTAACAACTTATGGCAAATGCGGGGATGGCTAATGCGTCGCTTGCTCCTGGTATCGGGTTTTTTCGTGGAATTTGTAAATTAATTTTTGTCTTTTGATGGAAATCTATGGTCATATTATTTGTTAATGAGCATACATTTCTATTTTTTTTTTTTTTTTTTTTTGTACTTGTTTATTATTTGTTAAATTGTTGTAGTTAATTTCTATTGATGTTTGGAGGACCTAGCCACCAAGGAATTGTGCCTCTAAGCAGGTCGAGGAATATTTATTTATTTATTTATTTATAAAAATTAAAAACAGCCCCGAACCCCCTTAAATACGAATCGTTTTAGTCTGATGTTATAAAATGAAATGGATTAGAGGAATAAAAGTTAATTTATTTTCTAAAAAGGCCACAGAAAATATAATACCAATCTACCTGCTATCTATTGACAACTAAGAGAGTACGAGAATCAAAAATACAAGTCTGGACCAGTTACGCTTGATTAATGATTAATATTCTAGAAAGACCCGACTTTCAATAGAACGAAATCCTTCAGACCTAAGCAGAGGAAAGAAATAGTCCCTCAAATACTGACTAAATATACAAATAGAGAAGCATGTATTCTTAAGATAATTTTATTTTAAATAAATAAATAATAAAAAATCGTCTCGTTAATGTCCACTAGAGAAGCTCGTTGGGGGACCAGGGTTTTTAATTGAATGAAAAATTTCATTTTTTTTTATTTGTTTTTAAAAATGTCAGAAATGTATTTATAAAATGTATTAAATTTTCTATTAAGTTTACTATTTCTTTAGTTTTTTTTCATGTTAAGATTCGATTGCTATTATATATAAGTGAAAGTCACGAGGGGCTCACAAATATCTTCAGAATTGTTTTATTTCTACCATTAGAAATATTTAATAAAAAATAAAAATTAATAGTTCGATTTTGTATTTGAAAGTTGGCTTATGTGGTTATGTTGGTTATGTGGTTATTTAGAAATATTTATGATTTCCGTTTACAATTCGAAACCACAAAAAAAAAAAAAAAAAATGAAAACAAACGAATAAATTAGAAAAATAAAATTATTTACACTTGTTATTTTTTTATTACATTTATAATTTACAACAGTGAAATGTTTATATTTACAAATTAGAAAATTTAAAGTCATAAATTATTTATTTATTTGTTCTTTTGGAAAATAACTTTCCTATGAATAACTTTGAGATTATATTATGAATAAAATTATTTTAGAACACTAAAACATGTTCTATTTTCATTAAAGAAATTAAAGATATTCAGAATTTCTGAATTCTTGTTTTAATTTTATATTTGCATAACTATTTGTAATGTTTGAAACATTCTTCCCAAAATTAAATTAAATTATTAATTTCTTAAAACTCCCTGTTTATGTGCAACTTTTTGCTAAATAATTAAAATAAATGAAATAATTAATCAATGATTGGTATGGACGAGGAGAGAATAATGGAATTGAAATAATTATCGGAAAAGAGGTTATTTTCTTTAATTAGTTTTTTCCTCTTATTAAAAACAAGGACTAAAAGATGATCAAGGACACTCGATGGTGGAGAAGTAATCTCCGGAATCTAAGCTCAAAAACAATGTATGCATAAATTCATGTAAAATAATTGGTTTTTAATTAATCAATGATGTATAATTATAAAAAAAGAAGCAAAAGAATCACTTTTTCATGCACGATTACAATACTTGACCATACCCTGTATGGTAAAGTAAAAATATTAAGGGAACTCAATAATCTATCTTATATAAGTAATTTAATATGGAAAAAGGTAGAAAATTAAATTAAAATATTAATAAATATTCAATACATATTTAAAATATAAGATGTTAAATTTTATATTAATTATTTAATTTAAATTAAAAGTTTTTCTGTCGAGGGTAGGAGAATTTTTATATTTAATTTAATTCAATTCAATAGAACAGGGCTACCTGTATAGGGTGCTCAAACTGTTGATATAGGCTCATCCCAATTCTAGAATCTTACTTTGATTAAATTAATAATATTTTATTCTCACATATTTTGTCAGAGGACATTTCCTTCTTCAAGGCAGTGATACCAAATCAAATCAAAATAATATTTAATATTCGAAATTTTATTTTCCATTATCGTTGGGTTACCTACCATCATAAATTATTCAATGTGTGTTAGAATGAAATATTAAAATATTATTCATTTTTTGACCCTTTCGCCCTAAAGAACAGAAAGAAAACAATTCTAGATCTTTTTTACAATAAACAATAGAATATTATTATATTTTCAAAATAGCATAAACTCACCTTATAGACCGAGATCTAATGAATATTTTGGACTATAATTTCAGAATAAAAATAACATATCCCATACTGTAGTGTGATCAGCACACACCCCGAAAGTGAAATTCTTACTCGACGAGTCCAGTCGTTTTTAGGGGTAAATGACCACCAAAAATATTTTAAAATCAAGTCCTTTCAGATGATTATTTCCAAATCAAAGTCAGTATCATCAAATTTGTATATAAATGAGAGGGTTGCTCATACGTTTCTAAGCCCACTTTTTATACATTTTCGTAAATTATTAACTAACAAATTAGGTTTATTATTTTTGTACAAAACTCCTGGATGTTGTTTTCATCAGTAGAGCCTTCTTTTTATTTCTTCTGAAATTATTTTCTAACGAATTTGGGATTTAAAAAACATAAATTTTTTGGCTTATAGACTTAATTAGATTGGCTCATACATAGACGTATAGATGATATATTATATCTATACTTAAATCTGTATAGGTTCTTCTTAAAAAATATTTGAAAACATTTAGATTATTCCTAAACACAAATTTTAGTCTTGTACGCCCAAACGCCTGAATATAGGCAATCAATTCGTCACCTCTTCTTAAAGGCTGCGTAAAATCTAGGCTCTACCATAAAGTAATTGAGTTTTAGAGTTCATCTACAGAAGCCAACAAAACATGCGTGCCAGCGGAGTGACCAATGTATTAAATTCATTATTATTACTATTTATTTATTTATTATAAGGAAATCAATGTAAAAAATCATTGGGCACATATTTTTTCATTATTAATTTTAAAATAACGTGTAAGTAAATACAAAAGATGCCTAGAATTAAAATCTCTGTGAAATTTATTAATACTTTCTTGTAGTATAGAAAAAATAGAAAGACTTAAGAACTCAAAAAAAAACCTAGTTTCATTTCAAGATATCACAATTTCCCCGTAATTACCGGAGCTAATAATGCTTGAAATTTAATATGAGGCTACTTTAAAGCACTGGTCGCTAAACTTCTTTGACTGTCGACCCCTTCAAGAGTTTCTTGAAATTTTATCAAACCCCTCTATTTTACTTTTATGTAATTGTAATAGAATAAACAAAAAAGGACGCCTATGAAAGATTATATTTTTATATTTTTTAAATTTCTCTAATATTATTTATTCATTAAAGATTCCTGTTGCTCAAAGATATTCAGATGAGTAGTACAAAATATCGTGATTTATATAGAAACTACGGGACTAATTAAATATCGAACAAATATAAATATAATGATGTTTTATATCTAAATTTATTTCTAAATTAGAATTTCTCCATTGCTTTAACTACCGAAATTTAAACTGACAGAAACGGTAACTAAATAGTAAGTATGCTTTTAAAGAACTAATGAGGCGACAGATAGTAGGATTGAAGTTAACATAATAGACTAGTTCAGTGAATTCGGAGATCCTGTTTAGCTTCCCTCGCCATATTTTCATTGCTAACTTTAAATATCACAATGTCCATCGCCATGGTTTTTTATTTAACGAAACCACAATGACATAAATGATAGAAAAATTTATTTCATTCGAATCAGAAAACTAGACACTCTTATTAGTGGTATTAGCACGACAATTTGAAAATATTTTTTAATAATAATACTTGTAAATAGAGATATAATTTTAATTTTTGTCACTAACCTAACATTCTAACATTCTGCAATGTTATAAATATTACTGCAAGGGCAGTTATAAAAATACATTTTATAAAGCATTGAGTAATTAAAAATATTAGCGTCGAAAAATATTTCTCGAATGAACTTTTGTGGAGTGGAATTTTCATAAATCCATAAATACAAGACTATAAACGATACCTAAGCTTGTTTCTACTGCTTATCGAGGGCAAAAAATGAATGTATATCACTGATATTTTGAAACTGTCGAACTTCTGTAGAATGACTCATAACATCCACTGTGTACCTATTAGCCATAAAGGCTTGTTGATCAGTGGCAAATCAACTGTTGAGTTGTTGGAGAAATGGAGGTAATACTCAAGTATACTTAGAAATAAGAATTATTTTGAAATGGTTTAAGCATAAATCAGCTTTTAAAGTCATTTTCATTTTATGTTGTTTTTCGAATAAAATAATAAATATAATAAGGGCATATAAATTAGATTAATTTAATTTTAGCTCTCACTTATTCCCATTTAGGACAAACAAACCCTCCACAAAAATAAACTTCCCTAAAATAACCGGTGAGTGGTTTTTAATACGCGAATAAAAGTTTTATTATCTTTCCGTCATATCTTTATATCTTACTTTAAAAGTAAAATTCAACCATATCAGAATAGTCTATGAAAATATAGGAAAGGTTTGGTGGTTATTTGAATTAAAAATTGATAGATATCTATTATTATTCACTTTCAATTTAATTTTTTATTCATTATTACTTGGTACGATTTGGAGGCAAGCGAAGCCTCTCGAAATATTTGATTTACTCGATTATTATTAAAAAATATCTGAAACATGGAGAAAAATATTTTTCAAGCATGTTTTTTTTCGACTATGTGTTAGGCCATTTGTCTGAATTCACACATGTTTGTACTTATTATTAACATCGCTTCGCGTAAAGTTTCATTTTTCTAGCTAAAACCGTTTGCTAGCAAAAAATTATCGTATTAAAAAACATAACAAGTTAAAAAAGTTTTCACTTTTTAATCCGCTTTTATTAGATTGACCTGTATGTGACGGAATCATTCAATGTAATTTTCACCACCTTCAAGGCGTCTGATTAAATTGAATATTTGCATACGCTATTAAGAATCGATGACAATACAATAATTTTAAACAACCGAACTGAAAAAATTGACAGTGGGGGCAGTTGTAAAAAATGAAAAAAAATTTGAAAATAACACCCAAAATGAGGCGGAAGGTCAAAAATGAAGATTCTAGACCTTTGAACTAAACTCAAGCAACATCAGTAAACTCTAGTTGCCACAAAGGTATTCAGTGAAACGCGTTTTAACCAGTAAGAATCCGTTCTTACTAAAAAACGAGTTTTTACTGCAACATATACATAATTTTGAAATTATAGCCCCGTTTGGTCCAAACTCAACCAAAATTTGTATACATCATCTGTGGGCCCCAGAAGGATAAAAATACAAAAATTAACAAAAGTGGGGATAAATCGGGAAAATATACTAGACTATTGTCAAATTTAGTTTTAGTTAATAGCGAAGTACGGGTGTATCCATTTGAAGACTAAGAAGTAAAAAAATAACTTTTAGTTTAAAAAAACAGGTGTTTTGTCAGTAATGCACTAAAAAGTATAAAATATATTGTACCAAAAACTTGTTTATGCTATAACTAAATCAAAAAGCGTGGGGTACTTTGTCGAAATTAATTAAAACTACCTTTAGGCTTCTCAAAGAAGCCTACGCTTTTTGCAGTTATTAGACATAAAAAAGTTTTTTGGTACATTAGTAAATTTTAAATCAATTTTATTTTTTCAATTAAAAGAATTTCCTTCCCAATAGTAGCAGAGTTGTTTAATATATTAGGAATAATAATAATGTTTTCTGTTTAATTTATACATGGTGTTTTTTTCAATTATTGCTAACTTTGTTATTATTGGAGCTACGAATTTGTCTTTTTTTTGGCTTTTCGGCCTTTCTAGCCATAAGCCAATTTACGATACTATTTTTTTTTTTAATTTGTCTCTACCCCAGTGGTCAGATTTTAGCCGGATGCCTCGAGCCGTATTCGAACCCGGGTCCACTTGGTTATCAAGCTGACACGCTACCACCTAGCCTAACCCGACCCCCCAAGTTGCCGATTTAACCGAATAATAACCAAGTTAACAATAGCGCGCACTTGAGTATGAACACCCGGTATATTAAAGATAAAACACCACTGACATGCAATATATTATGTGTGTTAGTACCTGGGTTCAACTCCTGGGGGGATGAACCCTCTGATAATGCAATATAAAAATATTTCAACTAATATCAAAGAAATGAAGACCAGATAAATTAAATTATTTTCTTAAATAATTCGGTTGTCTCCGCAAGTTGTATTTTTAAAAAAAAGTCCATATTTTTTTTCAATAAGAGATAGTCATTCTCTGCTTTAATAAAATATTTAATCTAAACTAAAATAGAAATATACTTATTTATAGAAATTGATTCTGAAATCACCAACCTACTTGTTTTGTCAGCTAATTACCTAAAAATGTACGATGTGTAAGTCTAAAGTGAGCTAGAAATTACAGCAATTTAAATTCAAAACAAACGCCAGGTATTTTTGAAGAAAACAAAAGCTCCAGCTTTCCTCTCCCTTTAATTATGAATGAATGCGAAAACATATCAATAAATTGTTCAAAACACGTGGTTTTCAAATATTTAACAGCCCTTCACGCTCAAAGTGGATACGAGCCGAACAAATACTGCCCAATGCGTCTATTATCTATGACTTCTCGGCGTATTGGCGGAAAATCTCTTCCAGCTCCCATCGTTCCAGCGATCGCTATGAACCTCAATTATTCAAAACTAGTCTCCAGAGATACCTTCAACTCCGATCCAAACATTTAAATTTATTTCTTTTCTTTTCACGGCTCGAGGGACAAGTTTGACTTATAGGTAGGTGTTGCACTATTTCTTAAAATAAAAATAGAGATCGAAATGAAAAAGGGAAAGTTTTCAAAGCTCGATATTTATTTGAAATAAAAAAATGAGCAACTTCTATATGATTTTACAAAGAAAGAATTCTATTCAGCAAAGTATTTATGATTCAAAAAGTTAGTCATTTTTACTTTATCCAATGCGAACATGCGGAAAGTATTGTAATCGGTCTCGAGGCAAGCTTGGCTTCAAAGCGTCCTCAGGTAAAGACTACGGAACCCATGGACTCAATTAAAGTCACCATTTTGTCTGTGTGGATGGATGTTATCGTTTTTTCCGTCCACGATTTTTTCCACACCATTGCACCAAGTGAAATGAAATTGAAAACCTAGCATTATTTTAAGAAAATAAATCGCTGATTAGTTTTTGGTACATATCGACCCACAAACATTAGTTCTTTATTTCTGTACTTTTTTAGTATTTTTTAAATATCTTGAAAATGATTTAAACAATTTTTATGAAATTTAATATCCAAATTAAGTACCTTGGGGAGCACCAAAAAGGTTTAATAAAGTTATTAGTAAAATTGTATTTTAAAGTACTTTACTCTAGACTCTAGAGTAAGATAGTACTTTTTTAAATTCTTTAAAATTTATTCATTTGATCGGTTTAACCATTACTCATTTAACCTTGGTTAAGTAAAAATGGATAGGCTTCTCTGTGTGAAATGTTAAAAATTTGGGAGGAAATTTTATAAGTAACCCTAGAAACTGCGTTGTTTTTCTTATCCGTTACCTTTGCTGAGGATATAGAGGAATCGACTTAAAATAAAAAATAACCATCGATTCTCATCTAATACTTGAGGAATAACAATTCTACATTGGATTTTTGTCGTTTCGATTTTTAGTGGTAACCATTGCTGAAGACATATGATTAATAATTAAGGAATAAACATATTAATATTTCAAATGACTTTGGATATAGTTTTTTTTTGTTAAGTAGTTAACAAAGAAAAACAATTAAGTAGTAATGATTTTTAATTACTCTTAACTTAGCTAAACAATATAGGTATACTAGCATGAACTCAGGTTAAAAATTACTCTTCTCTCAGGTGGCCCTAGTATTACGTCACGCATCAAAATAAATATTTGCTCGTTGTGCTTTAAATGTCTGAAACACGGGGAAAAACATTTGATTTTTTTCTCTTTGTGTCCGATATTCACGATAAGCCAAGAAGGAAAAGTTAAAAAGTTCCTTTCTATCAATACAGAGGACTGATTAGATTTTGGAATATCTAGTTCAAAAGACAGAAAATATTTTTTGAATTATTCTATTGAGATTTTAATAGGATGTTATAGTATAGCCATAAATGAACATTTTATATTTAAGTTTATTAATCATTACTAGGACAGCTCTGTTATACCGAGTTTTGAAAAAGTTTTCACTTTTTATTATGGGGTGAGCGATTCTTTAATTAGAATCTGATCGAGGAAAATGAATACAAAGAGCACTGATAGAGTGATCTCTCTTTAGAGCTAGAGTGTATGCAACGGAGCCAAATACAAGTTCAAACCTGTCTCAGAATATTAGAGATTAATTTCTTAATTTCTATTATTCTAGGAACGGCCATTTGCATTCGAACCAAAACGATTCTCGTTGTAGAGGGAGAGAGAGAGAGGGAATATTCAAATTGTACTTGATTAAAATTCAGACAAAAATGTACAAAAGAAATTACTTGTTGTGTCTCTTTAGTAAGCGTACCGAGTCGTGAAAAAGTTTTTACTTTTTCATCTATTTCTTTGTATTTTTAATCGCGTCGTGAAATCCACTAAAATTTAGTTCACAATTAACTGTGCCTTTCAAAAAAAAAAAAATCAAGAAAAAAGTTAAAAAAATTTCAAGACTCGGTATGCTCGACATTTAGAGCCTTCTTAGTATTAAACTTAAATATAATCAACTATTAGAAATATATTTTTTATTATAACTATCTTTTAAAAAAATGATATTTTTGAATTTTTAAACCTAATCAGTTTTCCATATTGAAGAAAAAAAACTTTTTGTCCCCAAAATGACGTTTCGAACTTATTTTCGAAATGGTATGCTACTGGTGTGAACACTAAAAAATTAACATATTTGTCTAAAAATAAAAATGAGTGAACTTAATTTGAAATCTTAATGAGATAAGTTCTTACCTTTTTATTTTTAATCATGGGAGTATCATAATTTTTTGACTGCCAAAGAAATAATTGTTTTCTGCTTTATATTGAATTTTGAAATAATATCGAGTCCTTAAAAATGTTGTATATATACAGATTTGTGACATTTTTATTTTAATAAATGTTCACATAGATAATAATTTTTAACTCTGATAGCAAGAATGAATATAATTATAATTTCACCAAAAATTCGCTTTAATTTTGATATTTTTATATTATACGTGCCTAAAACAAAAGGTTTTCTAACGCTCAGTACCCCTTCGCTGTCAAATTGGATAAAATTCGAACAAGCGCTTTCGCCAACTCTTTGACCCTATGACCTCCAGAGACTGGAACTCGCTCCCTGCCACCATCTTTCCCGCGACTTATAACCTTCAGCTATTTAAGACCCGTTTCCACAGATACCTTCGACCCCCGCCCAACCCATAAAATTATTTCTTCTTCTTTTCACGATGGAGGGGCCAACCCCAGGCCTTTAGGGGTTGCACCTTTTTGGTGTAATTCCTTCTCTCATTATTATCATAAAAAAAGATAGTGGACTAATTCTTTGAAATGAACTGATGTGAAATGTTATTTTTACTTTATCCAATGCGAAGCATGGGAGAAAGTATTGGAATCGCTCTCGAGGCAAGCGCGACTTCAAAGGGTCCTCAGGTAAAGACTACGGAACCCATAGACTCAATTAAGGTCACAAATTGAAGTATTCAATGAGATTGAATTTTAGCACGTGACGGTTTTGCCAAAAATTACCTGGAATCTCGTCGAGAGGCCAAAAAGTGCCATTTTTTTTGGAAATGCGTGCGGATGGATGGATGGATGGATGTGTGTGTGTGTATTATCGTTTTTTTCGTCCACGATTTTTTCCACACCTTTGTGCTGATTGAAATGAAATTGAAAACCTACCATTAGTTTAACAAAATATGTTAGTTTTTGGTACATATCGGTCCACAAACATTAGTACTTTATTTCAGTACTTTTTTAGTTTTTTCTAAATATCTTGAAAATGACTTAACCAATTTTGATGAAATTTAATATCCTAATTAAGTACCTTGGGGACCACAAAAAAGGTTAAATAAAGTTTTTAGTAAAATTATATTTTAAAGTACTTTACTCAAGAACATATTAATATTTCAAATGAATTTGGATAAAGTTTAGCAACGATCCGTTGCAGTTTATTTTAAACAATTCTATATAATTTTGATATAAATATGTTGTTTTTTATCGTAATAAATTCAAATTCGCTTATTTGAGGATTTGTTTTGTTTTTATTAGCCAGATATCCGGATTTTCGATTATCCGGTTTGCCTTTGGACCCAGTTAGTCCGGATAAACGATGTTCTACTGTATTTTTATCAATTAAAATAGGACGTATTAAATAAAATTGGTTTCTTACCTCCCAACCAACATCACTCTTTATTTAATCTCTGTCATAGAATGTAACAATGTTAATCAATAAAAAGATTCCAACGAAACAATTAGAGATTTTTTTCTATAGAGAAGAGAAGAAGACGTTATTAACATTGAATTTAATTTCCCAGAAAAAGCACAAGAGAAAAAGACTAATTGAGGTCAATCAAAGTAAAGTTTAGGGTGCGATGGGATTTCTCGGACCGTGAAGAAGGTCGTTCCAGTGATGCTTGTCTTGTGTTTTTGTTGCCAGGGGGGGAATGAAGGAACAGGCAGTGTAACTCGATATTAAAGAACCAATTTCGTTTGATTTAAGGCGAAAATAAAGGAGCGTGCTAAATTAAATAGGTCACAATTTATATACGTGGTACGAAAAGAGAGTGAAAGAGGAAAAGAAAGTTTATATACTTGAGACTTCGACAAAAATTAAGGCCATCAATGCGAAACATGATGAAAAGGGAGATTAAAAAAAATCCGATTCAATTTTTCATCCATGTATGTGAGAAATATATCTATATATGATAGTTTGTTGAAAAGATCGGTGGAAATGTTTCTCATAGTTGAGAACTGCAACTCTTCTATAAATAAATCTATCTCTATAGAAATCGAACTTTTTCCGTGAAAAAAGAAACTGGGTTAAAATCAGTGGAGCATGGATGTATTCATATTCAAATTGAATCATATCTAAAATAAATTTAATACCCGTTTTTATTATTTGAAGATCAACAAGATCCGAGTAATCTGTTATGCTGACGCCAAAAATGAGGTCGACGCATATATAAAGGCAAATCACTTCACAATATTGTTTAAAAATGACGTTTTATCTCATAAAAGCAAGGCCGTCTTCAAAGTTCTAATGTGTTGTAAGCGATCGCAGATCAACAGGTTATTTATATTTCTTGTATTTTGAAAGATTTTAATAGCTTAGTTCATTCAAGGTGAAAAATTAAAAATTTTCTAGTTTCCTAATTTTGATGATAAGAAGACAGCCCAAGAATAAGAAAACAAAAAGAATTTGAAATAAAAAATAAATTATTAGAAAGTCATTCTCATCCTTTTCAAAACCAAGATCTTCCCTCCTTCTTCAGGGTCTATAAATTAATATAGCTGGGATATGACATCAATAAGAGATTTTTGTCCTTTATAATTACACAAACATGTAGTTAAATTGTATATATTATATTTTTTAAATGACTTTTTAGTTGTTAATTTGGGGACCTCCATAAATTATGTCTCACGAATTTCAAGATTTGTAGACCCTCCCTCTGACACATTCTAACATATTTTTATTGAGCTTCCTGTATTGTGACGTCACACTAACACTTTTATACCCTATAATTTAATAATTGTAGAATTTTTTTTATAAATTAAACTCAACTAAAGGGATTTAATATATTTTAAGTTTAATTTTTAAAATTTTTTAATTTAACTTTTATTACATCATATTTTTTAAGATCTCCGGTCCCCCTGTCACATTTTATCATAAATTTGAGATACCTCCCCCTCTCCCTTACTGTGTGATTTACGGACGACCCCTTTACAATATAAAAAATTTCAATTAAATGAATTTTTCTTGCTTTTATTAGTATTTATTTATTTTTTTTATAACGGCCCATAACTAAAATAATATATCTCGAATCTCCATTTCTCAACCAAATTTATCGAGATATATGAATCCTAATACATAATAACTTGCCACCAGAGTCTATTGCTACTTTTTACTATGTGTTTAGGCCTGTGTTTTTAATGGTGAAAATTTTGGATCTATAAAAGATATCGAATATTTTTATTTTTATTTCATTTATTTTAGAAAAAAAATATTATTATGAGGCTTTAAGTAATTCAAGAAATTAACGTTGAAGCCGATATGCAATGAGTCTTTTAACGTACAATCACTGGAACTGGCAAAAAATAATCAACATTTTCTTGTGTGGCAGATACTTATGGTTTCCTTTCCATAAAAATAAATAAATAAATAAAATAATTGGAATCTAACAGTATCTATAAGTCTTCAGGACACACTTAAAATGTAAGATAGAGTTGAAAACTTCTTGTAATTTTAAAGATTCTCACCAGGAATTTTTTAAGGTCTTAGACATAATTAATTATACGGAAGGCATTACGAATATCAGAAAACCCTTCGATAAATTTCGATCTCGGGCGATAAAGATATTAATAAAAATTTTTCCATTTGTCAGATAATATTGAATATATGAATTATAATCTAAAATCAGAGCATATAAAGCCAGTAAAACATGTTTCAATTAATATAAATAAGCAAATGAAATAAAAAAATCCAGACATTAGAAATAGAATAAAATATCAAATAAAATGGTTTTAAACTTTTGGTTTATTCCTAGAAGGCAGGAAGCCCTTGTTTAGCCCCGCTCAGTGCTAAAATTTAGTCCGCTATAATCTAGTCACCACAGCATTTTTAATACACATTCACACATAAGTATTTAAAAAATAAGTAAAAAAAAAATATATAAAAAATACTAAAGTTGGTCTTTGTCTCGAAATCATAAAATAAAAATCCATAGTACGTGTGGGTCTCTTTCTGAATTTTTAATGTAAAAGAGTAGCCAGAAAAAATCTTTAGATAAAATTCCCAAAAGAAATTATTTAAGGTTGGAATAATGGTATGGAATTAACTCACGAAAGATTTCAGGGAAGGAAAAGTGATTTCCTGTCTCAACTAAAGATAATTTATTGATGATCTGAAGTTTCTTTCGAGTGAAATAAGAAAATTAATTAATGTTTTCTAATTAGATTTTACTTTTGGATTTTAAACGTAAGACGTTCATAGTATATATTGACTTAGTAACATTCCTTTTAAATAACATGATTTTATTAAAATGATAAAGATTATGAGTCATTCAAGATTTTACACCGATAAGTCAGGATTTACTTTGGCATATTAGAAAGAAAGAGACCAACCTCGAAAGTGAGTCAGAGTCGAGAAGAACTTAAAGAGTATAGGACACTGAAATAAAATTTTGCCGATTTTCAACACCTTTCTTCGGTTTAATTGGATAAGTGCCGGACCTCATCATTCGCCAATACGTTTGTCTCCATGACTTCGAGGAACTGGAATTCTCCTCCGTCTTTTCCGAAACATATAACATGCAAGGCTTCAAAACCCGGGTGCACAAACACCTACGCCTAACTAGTGGCGTGCGGTCCATGGATGCTGTGGATGAGGTGCATCCCCCAAATTTCAAAATGTCAAAAGTATTTTCATACCGCGTAATATTTGAAAATTTCTAAAATTTTAAAAACTCTTTGAATAAATACTAGACAACTAATTTATTTCAAGATTTCGAAAATTCAAAAATTTACGAAAATTTTTCACGTGAAAGAAAAATATTCCAGAATTTCTATTTTAATTATTTCAGCTAACTTAGGGAAAATAATTTAATTTCATGAGGTTGAAATATACCTTGATACCTTCGACCCCCGCCCAACCTATAAAATTCTTTCTTCTTCTTTTCACGATGGAGGGGCCAACCCAGGCCTTTAGGGGTTGCATCTTTTTGGTGTAACTCCTTCTCTCATCATTATCATAAAAAAAAATGTGAACTAGCTTACCTGTATGTACTTGACCCCTAACTCCATTCAAAATCTCTATATTGCACAAAAAATTAATCTTGAAAGATTAACTAAATCAGGGGTTCCCAAACTTTTACGAGTCGCAGTACCTTTTTTTAATTTAAATTTTTCCATGGCGCCCTACTTAATCTAAGTAAAAGTATGTCTAATCGTAAAAGTAAGAGATAAAAATAAATAATAAATAAATGTTTAGCTTCTCACTTTGTTTTTTGTCGATTTAGCCAATAAATAAATAAGATTTGAATTTTTAGTTAAATCACACATAATTAATTATGTGTGATTTAACTAAAATAAAAATAAAAGCTTTAACAGCTTCATTATTGGAAATATATAATTTGAAATAAAAATAAATATCTGTAAGACTCATTTATTTATTTATAAGTAGTAATTAATATTTTGCTTTCTTTAGTGTTTGTGTTTTAGTTTGAGAAATGTCTGAAAATGTTCATTCGTGTATGTATGTTAATTCGAATTTCTAAACCCACAAGATAGCGGAAAAGGAAAGGTCGTAGAAAGTTCATTCAGGTCCCATAATAATATCTAATTTCGATCTTTCTGGATTAACATAATCCACAATAATTCAAAAACGTCAAGTCATAATTTTTGTTTTTATTTAATTCCGAATTACTCATTCTTATCACTAGTCAAGAATGCAGAATCGTTCAGTTCGTTCTAGATTCAAAGATTTGTTTTTTATTTGATCACACAAACAGAATTACTCTCAGATAGATAGATAAAGATTTTCAATTTTTTGGATTTAAAGTATCTACCTGAAAAATGGGGGAAAAATCGAGTTCGAATTTTTTTACGAAAATAAAAAATTGAATAATTTTGATTTGGAAATTTTATTATCAAATTAAACACAATCAGCAGGCTTTAGCTGGCAAGCCTACCGAAGAAATTTTATTAAAAAAAAAATTATTAATTTTTTTATAAAACAAATTTCGTATGAATTGATTTTCTAAAATGATCACCCCATAATAAATATCTATCTGTTAATTCTTATTTATTTGATTAAAAAATCTATCTAATAAAAATAAATTCATTATATATATAATTATTTAATGAAAAAAATGTATTCGATAAATTTTTTCTTTCCTTAAAAGCAAATGAAAAGAATCTACCGAAATTTCGAAAAAAAATCCCCTTATTTAATTGAAAATATTTTAAAAACAATCAAAGTTAAAAATTAAAAAAATAATAAATTCTCTGAAATGCAATTGGGCTAGAATGTCTCACCCTGGTATCGAAAGAAAAGGATGCGAAATATAAGCTTGGGCACTTTTATTATAATAAGATTGAAGTAATTTTTGGAGACGGACTGATAGTGAAAATGAGTGGATTGATGAGGCAGTGCAAAAAAAGAAGATCATTTATATTATCTTTTTATTCATAAATCGACGTTTCGGAGGCTATTCCTCCTTCTTCAGGGTTCTGAAAAGTCAGTGAAGGATTTGGATTCTCTTCACTGACTTTTTAAAACCCTGAAGCAGGAGGGAATGAATAGCCTCCGAAACGTCGGTTTATGAATAAAAAGATAATATAAATTTTCTTCTTATTTTTTTGGACTGCCTTATCAATATCCACTCAATTTTATAATAATCCCGCATACCTGTCGAGACATTGAAACAAGCTCAGACATGAAATAAAGAATTGTCTATTAATCAAGTATAGTTTTATCAATATATAGAAGCTATAGCTTCTACTTCTCCTTAACACAACTATTTTAATACTAATAATAATATTGTATGCAAAGTTTATTTACTAAATGATATTTTGGCAAAAGTATTTGCTTTAATACACTTAATATTTCATTATACCTTCTACGAGCGCATCGATCAAATTGAAACATCACCAAAAGAAGCTGAAATGAAAATAGATTAAACGCTCTGTTTAAATATCAATTGATAAAAAATTCAATTTTAAATTTGAAAAATAACGAAAAATTCTATGATTCTGTTATAGATAAATTTTTTATAAAGAACCGAAGAATGAAATAAAATTAAAAAAATAAAGGCTTCTTTTTAACCGACTTCAAAAAAGGAGGAGGTTCTCAATTGGACTGAATTTTTTTTTCTATGTTACCTGGTAGAATTGTGAACCGATTTTGACGATTTCCTTTGCATTGGATTCAGTATGGTTTCCGATTGGTCCCGTTTTTTGATCAAATCTACCGAAAACCTACTTTCACAGACACTATAATTCCCTATGATTCTAACCACACCCTCAACACTAAATTATCTGTTTTCTACTCAATGTTCAATAGATTAGAAAACATTCCTTTAACGTCCGAACACTATAACCATGAATTAGCTATTATCCACAAAATAAGCGATAATAACAATTACCCCCTACACTTGATCGACAATATTCAGAAAAAGGTAATTTATAAAATAACAGCTCCCCTTTTATATTCCATCACCCCAACAAAAGACACAGACTTTAAAAAACTTTATTTCCATTCACCACTCAGCTACCCTATAGCTAATATGTTTCGCAAAATTAATATTACCCCCGCATTCTATAACAGGAATAACCTTTCATCCATATTGGTTAACAATAAAATCGATATAATTAAACCCATAGCAAAAAGTGGTTTATATAAATTGCAATCTGATGACTGTCAATCGTTTTATATCGGGAAAACAGGTAGATCTTTCAATCAACGTCACGTTGAACATATGAGATCTCTTCGCAATCTACAGGTGAATAGTTTGAACCCAAATACCACCCCCCCCCCCCTTTTAAGTTACAACTCGGCCTTTGCAGATCATTTGTTTGACCACAACCATTCACCTTCATCGACCATTCCCTTTACATTTCATTTCAAAAAGCAGGAAATTGGATTTGTTTGAGTCAGCTGAAATTAAAAAGGCCATACACCTTAATCAAAACATCCTGAACAATCAAACGGACATCAAAACTTCACCAATAATTGACATTTTAATCAATAATATTTAATTTGAATTTTAAAAATAAAAAATAATTTTTTTTTCACTATTCCATCCCCAGCACATTCCATTGTTTATTGCCCCCTTTATGGAACATACATATTTTTCGGCACCTTCCAAGTATAAATATCTTTTCTTTATTCACAGCTCAGTCCTCTGCCCGCTCCATCTGTTCATTCGGCTTGCTCTCTTTAAGGCCATCCCATCCTCTGATAATTCTTTTATATTTACACTAAGTCATAAATAACTGTCCATCATATTAAAATAAATTCTGTTCATTATTTTATGTTATCTTCAGTCAATGTTCTCCTGACGATGAGTTAAAAGCTCGAAATATGTAGAGTAAACTAAAAAAATCTTTGTATTTTAATTTTTTTCTCTTTGTGAAACACCACCATCCTCAGCCTAATTTAATTTTAACAATGTTTTACTATAAACCAACTACCCCTACACCCTAAATTTGAGTATAGCTCCAAAATAGTCAAGATACCTATTTATTTATTTATTTATTTTATGTATGTTCAGCGAGAACCTTTTGCCACATGGACCGATTTCGATGATTTTTTTTTATTAGAAAGGGGGTAGCTTAGGGGTGGTCCCATATTAATTTGGCCAAGTTCTGATGATATGATCAATAACGAAATAACGTAAATCTCAAATTCTTATAAGAAAATAATCGAAATTTTAATAAATAAAATCTTTTATAAAAATTCATTTATTTAAAACCCGCAAACGTTTCGTGACAATTTCTATATTTATTAATTGAATTTTATTATCATTTTTTGATTCATTCGCCCGACGATTTCTCTTACGAGAATCATGCAAGTTATTATATTAAGTCACTATAAATAACATCACTAAAAGAGAAAAATAAAAATAATTTTTATAAAAAAAATAAAACCGACTTCAAAAACTTAAATGCAACAAATAAAATAAAAAGAACTCAAAAATCAAATAAAATACACTAAAACATATAGAATAATTATATAATTCAGTTACAACTAAAAGACGAAATATTAACATGAAATCACTTTTTGAAGTCGGTGCTAAGAAAACTATATAAGAGAGTGTACTCGCCAAAAATGCTAAGATCCGTCGAGTTCGATTCATAAAATGTATATTTTTCAAAAAGTGATTTCATGTTAATATTTCGTCATTTAGTTGTAACTGAATTAGATAATTATTTTATACGTTTTAGTGCATTTTATTTGATTTTTGAGTTCTTATTATTTTATTTGTTGCATTTAATTTTTTTGAACTCGGTTTTATTTTTTTTTTTATAAAAATTATTTTTATTTGACAGCATCCCTTAGTTGAAAAGTCACCGTCCACCACTGGCCTACACCCTTTCGATTGATCAATTTCCTCTTCTCCTCGGGTCTTTTGAGATCCATAAGGGGTGTCTCTTCCTGGTGTTCGATTGAATTAAAAAAATAATAATAATAATAATAATAATAATAATCAGTTTTTCGTTTTATAGCCATAAACGAATGTGTGTTCTTGTGTGTGAATAGCTCTAAAATTAATTGGTTTCAAAGACAAACTTGAAAGGTCAGAATAAGAAAATAAATTGAATCCCAAATGTGACAGAATCAACAAGTCTCCGAGGCTTTTTTTATTATTTTCTTTATTTGAAGGCTAAGATCACGAAGCAATGTGAAGTTAAGAAATTAATTGAATTTTCGATGAGATATATATTGGTTTCTATTTGCGTTATCGATTTTTGATTATTAGTGTTAATTTATTAAATGCTTAAGCTAAAAGGACACTGTAATCAATCAAACCCAATTACCTTTCTAACAACATCCTTTGGCAACTGTATCTAAAAGAAAAATCCACTCCACCATTTAATCTAAAGAAAGGACGCATGTCTAAAAAAATAGAAATGAAGAGAAAGGTGAAAATTTTTTAAGACTAGGTAAGTTCTCAGCAGGTTTGTATTAAAATTGTGTCGAAACCTGACGAAATTGTGCAGCTTATTAATTTAAACATTTCATTATTCGTGTCCATGATTAATAATTAAAGGAATCGTAGGGAGTTAGACAAGACTTTAAATTAAATTAAATACAAGTTTTGATCAAATATGCCATACGTTTCGTTGCTGTTTTGCTTTTTGATGATCAAATGTATATTTTAAATAGTAAAGTAGTGAAAAAAAATTATTTTAAAAAAAGTGAAATGTTTGTCGGATTCAGGAGTTGACTAAGAGGGGTCGATAGTTGCTAGATTGAATATTATAATATAAAAAAATAAAGAATAAATGCACTTCTTAATGATATCTTAGTACATAATAATAATAAAAAAAAATTTCTTTGTTCAATTTGATTCTTTTAGTTTTTTGACAAAAAACAATTAATTTGTTTAAAAGGTTTATATTTTATGTTAGTTGATGAATAGCCATAAACGAATGAATTGTGATATAAAAAAGAATACTGTTTGAAATGTTTTTTCTCGTAGTAAAAAATCCTGACAAATAAGTTTAATAAATGAGGTGAGAAAAACTAACCTAACATACCATTGTACTTTGTAAAAATGATCAATAAAAAGATGTCTAATGGCTTTGTTTCGCTATTTCAGCCACTGAAGAAGTTGCAAAACAGCAACGAAACGTATGGCATATTTAATCAAAACTTGTATTTAATTTAATTTAAAGTTTTGTCCAACTCCCTACGATTCCTTTAATTAATTTAAACATTTTTTTTCTAAATTTCATATTATTAGATGCCTTTCAAGAGCTTCCCATTTAGGTTTTTACTTTATCATATAGGGTATGGTCAAGTATTGTAATCGTGCATGAAAAAAATGTCTTTTTTTCCTTCTTTTTTTCGAAATATCTCAAAAAAGGTGGAAACTATTTTGATTAAAAAAATTGAGCGAAACCATGGCGTTTCGCTCTACAAAAGAGCACTACAAAGTGGACATCGAAAAAATTATATTTTTCGAGATAATAATTTGTTTTGTCAAAATAAATGTCTGTTAGATAGTCAGTTAGTTAGTCTGTGCGTTACCAAATTTTTGTGGACAGGTTAGCTCAAAAACTAGTGTGAATATCGAAACCAAATTTCACACATAGTTTTGGTCCATTGAGATTAAGAGCTGATTAGATTTTGGTGCATATCGATACAAAATTAAGGAGGGTGAAGTGGGGGGGGGAGTTAAAAATTAAAAATCTAGTCTATTTGAGTAAACTCAACCAAATTTTGTATACATAATCAGTGGGCCCCCTGGAGTCTAAAAATGGATAAACTAACCCCCTTCCCTTACATGATTATATAATAAATAATATTATTAAATATTAAATATAAGTGAGGGGCCAGGTTCCATGGTAAAGTCAAGTGGATGGACACATCAGAACACGTCTTATTTTATTTATTTATTTTTTATTTTATTTTCTTTCTGAATTTTTCATTCAAATATTCTGAATTTAGAAACCACAACCTAATCAGTTCTTCGTTTTAAAAATATAAACATTTCGGCGCCCGACTTAGCTCGAATTTTCCAATCTTTGGTTATTATGGTTATTCAAATAAACAGAATAGACCATTTTTGAAAATTTTATTTTTTTAAGCAAAAAAAAAACATAAATTAAAAATAAATAAAATAAATTTTTTTTAACGAATTCGATGCTCCAGTCGCTGGCCAATTTATACCATACCTTATTTCTAGGCGCGTCGACAGAAACCTCCCAAACATATCATTCGACTCAAACTCACTAGAATTCAGGGATAAAATCTCAATGCTAGGCGTAACTCTAGGTCTGACCTTTCATGGAATGACCATATCTCAACCACTGCTAAAGCTGCAGCGCGCAAGCTTGGTCTCCTATTTAGGTCTAGACGCTGTTATACTCCCAGTCAACTCCTTATGCTGTATAAGGCTCAAATTCGTCCCTGTCTCGAATATGGCTCTCATCTGTGGAGGGGTGCCTCCAAGCATTCTCTTGCCACACTGGATGCAATTCAGAAGCGAGCAATTAAACTAATAGGAGAACCGGCTCTAGCCAACTCACTCGACTCCCTGGCTCACCGAAGAACCGTTTCTGCCCTTTCCTGTACTACAGATACTATCACGGTGTCTGTTCAGTCGAGCTGAAATCAATTATCCCCCCTAATGCCCTCTTTACGCGAAACACGCGGTTTTCTAACGCTCAGCACCCCTTCGCTGTCAAATTGGATAAAATTCGAACAAGCGCTTTCGCCAACTCTTTTATCCCTTTGACCTCCAGAGACTGGAACTCGCTCCCTGCCACCATCTTTCCCGCGACCTATAACCTTCAGCTATTTAAGACCCGTATCCACAGATACCTTCGACCCCCGCCCAACCCATAAAATTCTTCTTCTTCTTCTTCACGATGGTGGGGCCAACCCAGGCCTTTAGGGGTTGCACCTTTTTTGGTGTAACTCCTTCTCTCATCATTATCATAAAAAAAAAAAAAAAAAATATATAGATATGCATTTTGATTTTTAACTAGTAAGGTTTGACTTAGCGAGAGGAAGTTTGGAGATAATTTAGAAGAAAGTCCAAAGTTTATGTTTATGATGAACAATTTTTGATTTATTTATTTTTTTATTTTTTTTTATTCTTTCTATATATATAAAAATAACTGTTCATCGTAATCCGGTTTAACTTAAGGGCGTATCTAACTAAGTCAATTCCCTCGGTCCCCGTATAATCATTTCTGCCCTTTCCCTTTATTAACCCTCTATAGGTACTACCATGGTGTTTGTTCAGACAAGATGAAATCAATATCCTCCCTAAAGCCATCTTTCTAAGAAACAAGCGGTTTTCGAACACCCAACACCTCTTGGCTGTCAAATTGGATAGGAATCGAACTAACGTGTTCGTTTATCCCTATGATCTCCAGAGAATACAGCTAGCTTAATGCCACTGTCTTCTCCGCGACCTATAAGTGTTTAAGACTCATATCCAGAGATGCCTTCGTATATTACGCAACCGATAAAATCTCTTCATCTTCTTTTCACGATGGAGGGACCAATTTAGGGGCTCTACTTGCTTGGTGTAACTCCTTCTCGATCCATATCATAAAAAATCCCAAAATCAAACCAATTTTTCGTTTTGAAAATACAAAAATATTGTCGTCAGAACTAACTTGCCTCGATCTTCCGTTAAGGCCCAATTTTCTATTATTGTTATGATTTATTTTTGAATTGAATCCAGGGTGGCAAGAGAATACATTAAAGCAGGCATGTTGAAGATACGGGCCGCGAGACAATTAGTTGGTTCGATCTTGATTAGCCCTCATGATTCGATAAAACGTTTCTGCCCTTTCCTTTTATATAGATTCTAGCATGGCATTTGGTTCATTGAAAGACAATTAATTAATAATCCTATCTTGAAGCATTTTTTGCACTTTGTACGCTATTCGCTTATTTTTGCCCCTTTATTCTAGGCAACCGATTAACAAAGCTGCTGATACAAATGCATAACATTCAGGCGTCTTCTTAAAATGAATAAAAATAGTGTGATTGGCTCAAAATGGAAAGTAATTCTTCCAAAAATTGTAGAACTTAAAATGTAGAAGTGTCATACATGAATCGAACGTCGTCTATGTTTGTAAATGGTGGATGTCATAGGGGGTAACTTCCCTCAAAATTTACAAAAATTACTCAAATAATTTTAATAAAAGGAGAGATTATATAAGGTTTACAATAATGTTTACGAGCATATTGAGATGTCATTAACAAAGAATTGAAACAATTATATTTTAGACAAATTGATTTTTAAACTTCGGGTCGGGTAGGCTAGGCGGTAGCATGTCAGCCAGCTAACTAAGAGGACCCGAGTTCGAATCCGTCTCGAGGCATCCGGCTAAAATCTGACCCCCGAGGTAGAGACAAATTTAAAAATAAAAATAAATAGTATCGTAAATGGCTTATGGCTACCATGGCCGAAAAGCCAAAAAAAAAAAAAAAAACTTAAAGTTTTAATTTTTCTTCTTTTAAAGCAATTTGAACCGAGAAAGTTAAATAACATGATCAATAATTTCTTAGGTTAATTCTACATTAAGAAAATTATTTTATTATTTTTTGATTTTATTGAAAAGGAAAAATAAACTGAGCATCCGACGGGTTTCGGTCCCATGTCTTTCTCCTTTAAGCGAAGAGCGGCTTAACCAACTAGCCCACAGGTTCTCCCGCCGAATAAGCTCTTTAGATTCGCGCAAAGGAGAGAGACACGGGTTCGAAACCCGTCGGATGCTCAGTTAATTTTTCCTTTTAAATAAAATCAAAAAATAATAAAATAATTTTCTTAATGTAGAATTAACATAAGAAATTATTGATCATGTTATTTAACTTTCGCCGTTCAAATTGCTTAAAATTATATTTTACTTTACTTGCATTATCTTTAATAAAATCTAAAATGTAAGCTTTGAACCAATCATAGCAGCACTATTGAAATTACTCGACATCAATTCAACAACGCGTTAATTTAATGCGCATTTTAATTACTTCCGGAACGCCCCTAATTTGTATTTCTATGTAAACAATTATTTGATCCCTTTCTTATAGTGAGTGGAAGAAAATAGTATATTTATCCCGTGTAATAATAGTACCTATATTATATTATACATCAAGGGAAACAAATGGATTATTTTTCTCGAGGTGCAATTTGTAGCCAGAGGGCTACAAAGTACCAAGGGATAAATAGCATTCTCTCCTGAGGCGTAATACTATTAACTCATATTTAAAACGAATATTCAAATAAAATATTGACACATTACTTTTTCACAATCAAATTAAATTAAGTATATAGTTGTCTAGGTATGCCTTGTTTTCTTTTTTTGTTGCTATAACGACAAAGTGGATTTATTTCTTGATAATAACAAACTGTCAATTTGTGAAAAATGGATGAAATTGATTACGAAGAACCAAGTGAAATTGTGGAAATAGCAAGTGCAGCTACATTAAACTTATTACCATTGTCTATACCAAGTCTAGAGAGTAATATATATATATATATAATGGAGCCTATAACACTTTTCAAATTTTGCCTTTCATTTGTAGTAACATAATTATTTCCCACGGGAAATAATGTATAATAGCTCCAAAAGGAAATAATGAGACATTTCTATCCCTTCTTTGATGTCATAGAAACTAACTTCGACACCCGGTCGTGAAAAAACAATTTTTATGACGATTGAATAACTTATCTCTGAATACCCACTACACCCAAAAGAACAGATACAAAGGAGGGTTGATAAGTATAAACTTGAACGCTTTTTCAATTAGCTTCGTACAAAGTGTTTATTTTGTTTTGTTTTTCCCTAGTAGGGGGTAGAGGGCTACAATTTACCCTGGATTTTTCTCAAAGCCTTTTCACAGCAAAAACCTCAAATTTAGACATGAAATGTATGGTAAAGAAAACTAACAAAAAAAAACTTATTGTAAAATTAAATTAAGGAAAAACTATATTATGTAAAAAAATCTACTAGGATCCATTTAATGGCCCTTTTCTTTTTTCAATTATAAATAATTTAAATTGCTATACTTCGTTTGGATTGTTGGAATGTAACATTGTAAAAAACTTGTATTTTTTCTGGTTTAATAAACATCGTTTTAAAACTAAATCAATTGGCGCGCCGCGAAACTCCTACTTTTCACCCCCCCCCCCCCTTTCCTTTATTTCAATCGGATTAAAAATTTGACACAACTAATAACATGACAAAGACACTAATTTTTAAAGAAAATCATAGGAGTCGTTTTTGAGAAAATAAAAAAAAAACGAAAAATCTTTCATGCAAATGTCCACTTCCGGTCTTCCGATTTCAACTAAAAGCTTGATGTACTCCTTAGAGCCTATATTGAGGTTAAGTTTTGAATTTCGTAGCTCTGATACTTAAGATTGCGAAAAGGAGGGAGGGTACGTAAAGATAAACATCCGGTTGTTCTATTTTAGCCAAAATCTTGTGATATTTCTTATAGCCTCTAGATAGCTTAAGTTTCAAATTGTAAGGCTCTGGGACTTGCCGAAGACGAGATATGGATGATTAAAATATTTATTTTAAGACAACCCCTTCCTATATTTCACTCGGATTAAAAATTTGACACAACTAATAACTCATGACACTTGATAAATTTATTTTAAAAAAAATCATTGGAGCCGTTTTTGAGAAAATAAAAAAAAAATCTTTCATGTAAATGTTCACTTCTGGTGTTGCGATTTCACCCAAAAGCTTGCTGAACTCCTTCTAGACTATATCGAGCCTAAGTTTCGAATTTCGTAGCTCTGAGACTTATGGTTGGGAAACGCAGGGGGGTACACGGTACATGCGCTCTGACCAATGGATTTTGGACCCCTTTTTGGCCTCTGGGGGCCACAATTTCCGGTTTTATGTCCTAAATTCTTTTTCCAACTATTAAGGGCATCGATTCCTTCCATCTAGAAATTACAAAATGAAATTAACTTTTTTTATCTTTGAGATACAAGCTCTCAAAGAGTCAGAACCCAGACTGGCCATCGCAATACTTCCCCGTTATATTCTATAGAATATAAAAATGAAAGTAAAAATACTTAAAAAAATGGCTACAATTTAGATAGGAACATTGGTTCCAATTTTTCTTTCCCCCAGGATTCGGACCAAGATATTTTTGATGACATTTGTATTTTATATTTAATCTTGTCCGCGCTATCCCACTTAAATAAAAAAATTGGCACTTGACGAGTTTGACACCCCTGTTTTGAAGCCTTTCTCCACATTCAAATTCTAACATCAGTTTCAAAAAATCTCATTTTAATATTTATATTCTTTTCATATTTAATTTTATTTGAATTTTTAAGCACCCTATACAAACTTGGCATGATGCATATAATATTCTTTCGAGCTTCAAAGAATGAATGTTTATAAATAGCTACTAAATGATTTATATCCATTTTTTACAGAATATATAAGTCATGTTAAATATATATAGTAGATACCTATATACAATACATATATGCTTTTTAGAAACTCTTTTGCTTTGACAAGATCTCGTTTAATAATTCGGATATTATTTGCCTTTTCTCTCTAAAATTCAAATGAAAATGTTAATTTGAATGTGTAATCGTTGCTGAGTATTAAGCCCAGAGGGGTTGCTCTGTCTCTTTCTTTCACTCTAATATATCGTGTGTATATATGTGTATATTTTGTGTGTCTATATACATATTTCTGAAATATTGTATAGAATCAAATGACAGAAACACATTGACTTTAATAGAATAAAGTTGGGGTGAAATGTTTTTTTTTTTTTTTTTTTTTTTTTTTATTTAAAATGAAAAATCATCATAGATTCAGATCATCATCATTTAGTTAAATTAATATTTAGGAAATTTCGAAAATAAATAGATATTATTTGTAATTTTATAACAAGTAATTAATATCTCTGAATATCAGAAATAAGTAATTAACATCTATCATTGAAAAGTTTTTATTTTGCCGAGAGTAGCAGAGTTGTTGATTCATAAAAAGAAACAAAGAGGTTGTCTTCTGCTAATTAAATAAACATACACACATATTATTTCAAATATATATATATATTATTTATTTGTTTGAGACTATATGGTTTCGCTAACTGGCTTCTCAGCTAAGAAAGAGCAAAAGAAATTTCAATATCCACGCGATACTGAGTTACTGATCCCAGGAAAAATAATATTTATAATTAAAAAAGACTGATGATGAGGGCCAAGCCTTCGAAACTATAGTCTCAAACAAATAAATACCTAATACATATACATATACAGGGTGGCGCATAAAGATTTACCACATTTTGAAGAGGTATTAAAAATGGAAAAACTGAATATATTTTTGAAAAGAACATAAAATAAATATTTTTAAAATGTGTTTTAAGCATTATCAGACAAAAAAAGGGGGGGGGGGTCAAAAATGAAAATTCTAGCCCTTTCGACCAAACTCAAACAAATTTTGTATACAATCGGTTCCATCAATCCTGAGAATTTTTTTTAAATATTTTTTATATATTTTCCTTTTTCTCAAAAAACCAATTGAGTTAGGGATCTGAAACTTTCAGGATCTTATTAGTACCTACTTATTCTCTAATTATCATTAAATTATCTTTTGGGGATCGATTCAGTATATTTATGGCTTTTAATATTAAATCACGGTTAGAAGAGTGGAGTTAATTAAATGAAAGCGGGGTCGGGTAGGCTAGGGGTTAGCATGTCAGCCTGCTAACCAAGTGGACCCGGGTTGGAATCCGACTCGAAACATCAGGCTAAACCTGACCCCGAGGGGAGGTAGAGGCAATTTTAAAAAATAAATAATTAGTATCGTAAATTGGCTTATGGCTAGAAAGGCCGAAAAGCCAATAAAAAATTAAATGAAAGACAAATAACAAGTGCTTCAGTTTAGATTCCTGACCTATTACTAACAGCAAGATTTTGTTTCCTATAGTGATTGTTTTCTTCTTTTTCCTAATGACTCATATAAATTAGAATATCAAAATGCAATTAAAAAGGTGCAAGAATTTTTCTGAAGATATTTTTGAATAAATAAAACTAAAAACAATCATAAATATCAATTATTTATTGTAATTTAGCAGTAAATGTCTTAGAGGGAGGGGATATGAAGGAGAAGTTATGAGAAGAAAACAGTGGAGGACAATTTCTAGACAAGAATAGAAAGCGGACAGCCGTTCAGAAATAGACGGGGGGTCACTAAGCCTCACGGAGTCCTCCACTCAGATATCGCTCCAACGCAACAGCAAACCTCTCATTCACAAAGATACATTATCATTTCAAGGATCAGTGGAATTCATATCTTTTGAGTCTCGATTGCCTTTAATTAAATTTAATCATGGTAATATTCAGATAAACATTAATAGTGGTAAGGGTTCTTAGTCAGGCTACGATAATATGAGTATTTGGATGTTAGAAAATGTCAATTCTTCCAAAATATCGTCGTATTGCACTAGGGCTGAATATTATATTTTTTGAAAAATTCGTAATGAGAATCAAATAAAATATCAATTAAAATTCATATAATCTGAAAGTTTAGTCATTTACGAGAGTAGTAGAAAATTACCATGAATAAGTGGATTTTGATGAGGCAGTCCAAAAAAGAAGGTAATTTATACTATCTGTTTATTCATAAACCGAAGTTTCGAGTAATTCCTTCCTTCTAGGTTTTGAAAAGTCCGTGAAGGAAATCAATGCCACATTCTCTCTGTCTCCTCTTTCAGTGGCAGTAACAATAATATATTATATTTCATTCCCAGCAGAATTATAATGTAGTAATCTGCTGAGAATGAAATACAATATATTATTGTTACTGCCACTGAAAGAGGAGACAGAGGGGAATGTCGCATTGGATTTCCTTCACTGACTTTTCAAAACCCTGAAGAAGGAGAGAATAGCCTCCGAAACGTCGGTTTATGAATAAAAGGATAGTATAAATTATCTTCTTTTTTGGACTGCCTCATCAATATCCACTCAATTTCACTTATCAGTCCGTCTCCAAAATTTACTCCAATCTTATATCATGAATTAACTTTATTTCAAACAAAAATAGAAGATTATAATAGGTTGGAGTTGGTGGTGTTTCACAGGGAGGAAAAATAAAATAATTATTAGAGTTGAACCATTTAATTTTTAAATTCTCAATATATTTCGGGTTGTTAGTCCATCATCAAGAGTATATTGACTGATAAGGGGCTGTCCATAAATTACGTCATACGAATTTCAAGATTTTTAGACCCCTCCCCTGTGACACATTCTGTCAAATTTTCATTTGACCCCCCCTGTATTGTGACGTCACAGTATCATTTTTATACCCTTATTGCTTGCTTACAATGTTTTACACGCTTTAAATTAGCTTCACCTGTATGTATGTATGTATGTATTTATCTATGTATCAATGTGACTTTTGTTGTGTTAAATCCCGCAAACATTTCTCTATAAAAATAATTGTTTACCTCCTCAATTTAAATGAAATTATTTAAAAATAAAAAAAATACATTTCATTCTGTTAAATTCCGCAAACTTTTCTCTATAAATATAATTAAGACTAAAAAGTAAAACAATAAATTATATTTAATAAAAAAAAACTAAACAACACGCTTCGAAAAAGTACAAAATAATGTAATACTTAATCAAAAAGAGTGGGGCACTTTGTCGAAATTAATTAAAAGTAGATGTATCTGCGCCCCACACTTTTTGATTAAGTATTACATTATTTTGTACTTTTCCGAAGCGTGTTCTTTATTGTTTTTTTTTTTAATATAATTTATTATAGATTTATTTTAATTTAACATTTTCAGGTTGGAATAATAATAAAGTTGATACAATTTGATGGCTGTATATGTATATAATTAAGTAATGGAGAGGTATTCAGCCAATTGGCTGAATCCTCTCCATTACTTAATTATGGAATAATAATAGCCTGAAATCTAAAAAATATATTTGAAAGTTTTGAAATTTTTTTAATTTGACTTTTGTGACATGACAATTTTTAAGATCCCCAGGCCCCCTTGTCACATTTCGTCACAAATTTGAAATCCCCCCCCCTCCTTACTGTGTGACGTAATTTATGGACGGCCTCTGATGGACTAACAACCCGAAATATATTGAGAATTTAAAAATTAAATGGTTTATCTCTAATTATTTTATTTTTCCTCATTGTGAAACACCACCAACTAACTCCAACCTATTATAATTTAAAAATGTTTCACTATAAACCCACACCGCGTTCCCTAAGTAATAATTCTTCCATTTTAATAAGATCCATTAATAGTTCAGTAAATATGATAGTTGCCTACTTATACATGAGATTTTTGCTTCGAATCCCATGTAGGTATATTTTTTTTATTTTAAATAAAAATGTGGGGGTTATGTTGTCTGAGGGAGTAGAGTTTCCAACTACAGACCTGGAGGCCCGGGCTCAAGCTCGGCTAACTAACTACAAAAATTTAACCGGCTATAATTTGGCACACACAAACACACATATAATAAATGAAAATAATAATCTTCTAAGGATCTGACTAAAGTGCTTTGTTCCGGAGGTCATTACATTGAAAAAATTATTATTGAATTAAACGAATACAATTCTTTAAAAATAAACAAAACAATCTCTAAATGTTTATTAAATTTCAAAACGTCTCGAGAGAAATTCTCTCATTTTCAATGGAATCAATTCTTACATATAAAGCAACTATTTTTAAAAATTTTCATTGATAAAGTTAGAATTTCTCCCGAAACCTTTCGAATGTAATAAACGATCTGAAATTGTGTTTTTTTTTTTTTATAAAAATAAAATAAAATAAAAATTGAAGGAAAGTTTAAAATAGAGTATATTAATTATGACATTCTTATTAAAAAAGATATAGGCAACTTTAGTTTTTGCAAAAGTTCTAGCAACCAAGTGTTTTATTTTCTCTCTGAAACTGATTAAGACGGCTTTAGGGGAGATATGAGAGTTGGCCATCTTCACATTAGATAACAATTGATAAGGGGTTGCATTGTTACTGAAAGCCGGAGCAGGCCAATTATAACATGCATGAAAGGAAATTGCAGAGATATTGCTTCTTCATTCAATTTAGGCTGATAACTCTTGGAAAGTGGGGGTCTCATAATTTAGTTAACTTTGATACAATTATCAATATTACAAGGCAATCTAGGTTCTGATTTCATTTGTAATGACCATATGGTATTAGCTCTATATCTAATTCTGCCAAAGGAATATTTTACACAGACCCTGATGTTATTTTACGACTAGTCTTAAAGTAAATAATTGATTCTAAGGTCTAATTTCAGAAAAATACATAATTTCTAAATACATGAAACCCCCTCTCTGTCAAATTAAAAATATAGAGAATAAAGGCATTCAATAATTCATTTATCTGTAAAAATTAAGAGACATGAATTCACTCTCTCCTTCCAACTTCTCGTGTCATACAATCTTATTTATTTATTTATTTATATTTAAATGTATTTTTCATACATTTATATTAGAATATTTACAAATCTTAATACTAAAGTTATAATATTTCTCAATAGAAATGTTCAACTGTCCCTCTCAAGATATATCCTCACTTGGTTCTTAAATTGAATCAGACTTGATGCATTTCTCATTTCAGCTGGTAAAGAATTAAATTCCTCAAGTCCTCTAAAATATAATGAATTTCTTGTGCTCTTTCCTCGCCCTCTCAACAAATATATCGTCTCTAATTCGCGTCTCATGGTCATGGATCTCGTTGACCAATGTGAAATTCAGATATGCTGGCAGCTGCCTATGATATAATTTATATACAAAACACATTGTCTGTAAAAACAAGAATTGCTTCACATTCATAAGTCCTAAACATTTCAGCACACTACTTTAATCCCCAGCTACATAAGTATCTTCGACACAATAACTGAATTTTTCTACTATATATTATTTATTAGAGTTCAAGTAAAGAACATTTAGAAAATTAAAAAATATGAAATTCTAGATAAGTTTCACTAAACTAAACTTAATGAAACCTACCTAGAATAGAATCAAATTTTTTAAAAGATTTTTTTTAATTTTTAAAATTTTCTTTACTTTATTTAAATATGTTTCACCAAGAACCTACACCATTCTCCCTTAACAAAATATTATTAGAGAGTTTAATGTTTTGAATCATCTTGTAAATAAAACATTTTTTGTGTTAGGCTAAGTAAAAATAAGAAATTAATTGTTTTAAAGGATCCGTACCAAAAAATGGGTGGGCCATCTAACTTTTGGAATTTGAATCGGCTATAAAAAACTAATGAATATTTTTTCAAAATTATGAGTTTATTAGAATGATTGGACATTTTCATTTAAGAATGAAAGACAACATCATTCAAATAACTGCCATGGCTGGCTTGAAAGTACCCCATCCAATCAGCCCCATTTTTCAGTACATTTTCGATTGTTTGGGCTCCAATCGCATGAATGGAAACTTCGATTTCGTGTTTCAAGGCATTATTCATCTCTGGGTGGTAGCGTAACACTTATCCTTAAGGGTTCCCCACAAAAAAATCCAACGGGGTCAAATCACAGCTCCGATGAGGACAATTGACATCAGCATTCCGGCTGATTATTCGATTTCGAAATCGAAGTTGCAATTCAGGCGATTGGAGCCCAAACAATCGAAAATGTACTGAAAAATTGGGCTGATCGGATGGGGTACTGTCAAGCCAGCCTTGGCAGTTATTTGAATGATATATTTTATTCTTAAAAGAAAATGTCCAATCTTTCTAACAAACTCATAATTTTGAAAAAATATTCTTTAGTTTTTTTTATAGCCGATTCAAATTCGAAAAGTTAGTTGGCCCACACTATATATACATAAAAAAAAAATAGTTATTTTTTTTCTCCGACTTCTGAACCCAAAACATCGTGAAATTAATAGGAAAATATAAGATCATGGGTGGTCTAACCTCAAAAAAAAACTTGAAATCATTAATCTGACAATCATATCATCTTCAACCAGAAAATATTATCATTTCACGCATGGTTATATTCCGCATTCTATTTTGAAGATACTTCCTACAGATAATAACCCCTGGAGTGAGTGAGAGGCATTATAACTTTCAGTGAAGCGTTAACGTGATGATTAAATTTAGGTGAAGGGGAGGTTTTGGTTCGTTAACCCAGACAAATCTTTAACTTCGAAAGACATCAAGTCGCATTTGGCTGAAAATTAATCGAAATTAAAAATCTTTTGCTTTTGGAAAGAAATATGTCTATTTTTCTTATCATAACTTCTTGTCTTTCGATCAATAAGGAAATGATACAGGGTGAAATGAATTTTAGTAAACAAAATTAATTTAACGGTAATGAAATTTTCTAATTAGAAGGAGAGCGAGAAATCGTTCTCGAAATCTTAAAGAAAGAAAAAAAATATTTTTGGAAACTTTTTGAAAAAGCTACCATAGAATTGATAATCTCAAAATTTGAGGATTCATTCTGATTTCACCTATTTAAAGAGATGATCTTATTGAGAAAGTTATTAGAGGCCGACCGTAAATAACGACATACACTAAGAGGAGAGGGGGCATCTCAGATTTGTGACAAAATGTGACAGGGGAGCCAGGGCATCTTAAAAATTGTGATGTTACAAAAATAAAATTTTAAAATTTTAAAAATTTTTTAAATATGTTATTTTTAATTTAATAATAATATTAATAGTGAATCTGTTAAATGATATGAATAAAAATAATGTTAAGCTTAAAATATATTAAGTATATCGCTTTAATTGAGTTTAATTTATGAAAAAAATGTATACAATTATTAAATGTTAGTGTATATCGATGGGTGAACCACGATTGGATTTAGGTGTACACGTTTTTGGAATTATGTGGAATTATTTTGGAATGCATTAGATAATGCCACATATCTATTGTCTTCTACTTGGAAATGAAAGTGAAAGTGTAAGTAGGTGTACACGATATTAGGTCGCGAATCACCCCTCGGTCTATATAAAAATGATACAAGAAATCATAAGTTGGTGTCATCTATTAAATTCAATGGAATGGAATATTTTTAATTATATGTCAGAGGGGTTGTTTTTCACACCCTCGGGAATCGAACCCGAGTGCCAGTAACAGCAATCCGGGCCACCTGGCACCCGGATTGCTGTTACTGGCACTCGGGTTTGATTCCCGAGGGGTGAAAACAACCCCTCTGACATATAATTAAAAATATTCAATTCCATCGAATTTAATAGATGACAACAACTTAGGTTTCTTGTAAATTTGAATCTATTACCATCCACAAATTAATATCTTTCATAATAAAAATGATAGTGTGACGTCAAAATACAGGGGGCTCAATGAAAATATGACACAGGAGGGGGGGGGGTTCTAAAAATCTTTAAATTTCGTGTTATGTGAATTATGGACGGCCCCTTATAGCTTGATGGATTTGAAATGTTGATAGCAGATAATTGAAATTCAAAATGTGGTCCCAGCACGAGGTTCAAATTCCCATTATAGAGGCAATTTTGTTTATAATTGAATTCGTCCCTTGTTTTAGGGAATACATATTATTATTTTTCTAAAAGTATTTTCTTATAGAGACGGACTAATAGGATTCATTGGAGAATTGATCAAAAGACTGTCCAAGAATATCGAAAACTACGAAATCTGAATAAAACTTATTTTAATGAAAAACCGTTTTCATTCTCTTAAAAACCGACGTTTTTGGTAGATCTCCGTCTCCAGGATTTAAAAGGGTCAACAAGGAAGATAGTTTGTAATCAACTGTTTTCTTTCTTGTCTCTTTAAAGTACTATTTCGCTGCGACTGCCCACCGTTGCGTTCGGCAGTAACTATATACTGGAACTAATTTTTGAATCACCCTGTATATATAAAACTATATACTTATATTCTTAATTATAGTAATAAAGTATATTGAATTAGA
Source organism: Forficula auricularia (assembly GCA_024734495.1). Taxonomy (NCBI): domain Eukaryota; kingdom Metazoa; phylum Arthropoda; class Insecta; order Dermaptera; family Forficulidae; genus Forficula; species Forficula auricularia. Next base: position 1,113,438 of record JALMQS010000140.1, on the reverse strand, counting down.
TTTAGATATAATTAATTTAATGAAAACTTTCTTCGAGAAAATCTTCTATCTGATTAGGTTTATGACACTCTTGTACGTATACGCTTATTAATTTTCTAACAAGAAATTTTAAATTTTAATGCGCACAAGCGTGAATTGCCTCCACTTTTTTGCGTTGAAATAGGGATTCACTATAAATACGCTCTTTAATGATACCATTAATATAATATTAAAAGTAGGGTAATATTCGATAATTACATAATATATTAATTGATAAATTTTAAGAATATTTTTTTTCTTCGACTCGTTTTGCCAATAATATAGAATTATGGATATTGGGTAGGTATCAGTGGCGTGCGGTCGATGGATGCTGTGGATGCGGTGCATCCGTACAATTTCAAACATTTAGAATATTTTCATAAATTCGGGGAATCTTTAAATTTTCAAATTATTATCCGTTATTTCAAATTTATCTATAAAAAACATTTTTTGTTTTGAAAAGTATACTTGGTGGTTCTCGAAATGAATTAAAATTGTTGCATAGTTTCAAGGGGCAATTAAAATGAATGATTTTTTTCGAAAAGAGTGCGAATAGAAGGTTTGAAGTCTCTGCCTGGTATATCTTCTAGTTCAAGCATGTCAAAGACAAGTCCAGACGAGTTTTGGTCAAATAAATTTTTCTCTCGCTGAGGAACTATTAAAATCGAAATAAGACAAACAAGAAATAAATAAAGATAATTCGAGAATCTTTGGACTAATCCATTTCTAAGAACTCTCAATATATAAGATCGGAAATAACTAAGAGAGCTATAGACAAGTCAGAGGTTGCTTATAGAAATAGAATTAGGTGAAATTGAAGATTCTCTTATAGGAAGGGCTGATTCATTATGCAAGTTGGTCGATTTCCATCTCAAGGGCTGCGGAGTTTAATTCACAAGAATTAATTTCTGACTCTCTACCCTCACTCACACAAAGCAGTATCCGTTTGGGGCGAAGGTCCCAAAATATATTTTTAAAAATCTAATGTTAAATTTGAAAAATAACGAAAAAGATGTCCTATTCGATGAAATTTGCAAAAAAAAAACGATTAAAATAAGAGTAAAATTTCAAAAAATGAAGCTACTTTTTTGGACAGCATCGCCTAGTTGAAATCTCACCAACTGCCACTGGTAGCTAAGTAATAAAATTATTTAATATTTAATGAAATGTTAGAATTTTTATAATAAAAGGTTATTAGAATCTTAATGAAATCAAGTAATTTAATATCAATTTGCTTTTAATGAGATCGCTTAATCATTAATATTGTTTGAAGGTAAATTGAACCAACCACTCTGATGTAATTAATAAAATTATGAATTTTAGGCCTAGGTATATAATTGAATAAACAATTTCGAAAAGGACGCATGTCTGAAAATTGAAAATGTTTAGGAATGAAAAAAAAACTAAATATTTTCTAAAGTAGTGTAAGATTTAAAAAATTTATTTTTGATTTACATTTTGAGGGCAGTAAAATTAATACCAGAGTTGTGCCTTTTTCGAGAATAGTAGGTGCAGGGAAGCTTTTAGATTACATTTATATGAAATAGTGTATTTGTCAAAATATGCGAGGTGTGCCCTTTTCGAAATTGCATATCGTCGGCTTAGAGTGTAAACCTGCTAACTCCACTTTTTATCATAAATATATGACATATTAATACCGTTCGTCTCGCAGCATCGTCCAAGTAAAGCTGCTACTTAAAATTTCGATCCTAAGTTGAAGAAAAAAAAGGGAAAAATATTTTTTTCCATAACAACAATATTAAATTTTGTTTGTTTTTTCTCTGCCCTGTAAAATATTCTTGTTGTGAGTTGGCAGGTTTACTCTCTAAGGCGACGATATTCAATTGAATTGAATTGAATATATATATTTCAGATTTTTTTACCTCAACTTTGTCGTTTTAAAAATTAGATACAAAAATAAAAAAAAAAAGTTAATTTAACTTAGAAAATTTGGAAAAGAATGATACTAAGTACGAATCTCTAGTTTGTAATACCCTCAATCAAATGAGTCATAAAAAACTTTACTTATTTATTATTTCAGTTAATCTTTTAAATATAAGATAGATATTTTGACATTTTATTATCTATTATTAATTGCTTTATTATTATTTATGAGTTGAACTGATTTGTGAGTTATTCAGACTTCAATATCGTTCCTGTCAATAACCCTTCAGAAATATAAATACCTACAGCTAGCCAGTTAAACAACAAGTAAACAAACAAACAACACATCAACTAGAATTTATATTGACATTAAATTTTCAAAATCAATAAGCTGATACTCGAAAGGTAAGTGATTTGAAATGAATTGATTTTCACAAGCCGATTGTTCCGTTAAAAGCAAATAGTCTGACTGGATGACATATGGTCTCAGAAAGAAATTTTACATCAAGTGGCTTTTTTTCATCAGCTGTAAAAATGAGCTATAATTTAGACATATATTTAACAGCTTTTTTTTTCAATTTTACTTTCACTTTTTCACTTTGGATTATTGTATCAATAATTGCGTGGCTGTATGGGCATTAGGGTGGTCCTTATTTTAGGTGTTTTCGAATTTTTACGCTGACAGAGGCTCATATGGTTCGAAATAAATTAAAAAAAAAAAAAATTCCCCAAGTTTCAAGTCTCTATCTCAATTTTAACTTGTCGAACGGTTTTCTAAATAACGTGGGGTTTTTGGCATTGAACGATCAATTTTTATCAGTCAAAGCAATGGTTTAAAAATTTGAAGTTCTGTAAGCTTTATCCTTATAATAGTAGCTATCCTTCAGAATTTTTACAGATTTTTATCTATTATAATTTTGGAGTTAGAGCTAGATAAAATACTGCTATGTGTTAGTAAGTTATAGACTCCAAAATTATTTTAGCTAAAAATCTGTAATAATTATGATAGCTACTATCATAAGGATAACGTCTACAGAGTTTCAAATTTTTTGAACCATTACTTTGGCGGGAATACAAAAATTGATCGTTCAATGCCAAAAACCTCATGTTATTTAGATTGGAAACTTGCATCGGTGTGCGGCGCAGGTTAAAATTAAGATAGAGTCTTGAAACTTAGGAGATATTTTTTTTTAATTTATTTCGAACCATATGAGCCTTTATCAGCTTAAAAATTTACTTCTGGAGAAATTGAGAAGAAATGGTTTTAGTGATGGTGAAGTGAAGTAGTTTAAATGTTATTTGACTGGTCGAACTCATGTTACAAAAATTAATAATGTGATTTCCGATCCTCAAGCTGAAATTGTTGGTGTCCCCCAGGGAAGTATTCTTGTGGGCCTTTGTTATTTATTTTATATATTAATGACATTTGTAACTGTATTGATGATGATGTTTTTATAAATCTGTTTGCCGATGATACACTAATATCTGTGGAGGATTGTGATGTTGAAAGGGCTTGTCAGAGAGTGAATGGATCCCTTAGAATGTTGGAAGACTGAATAAATATAAATAAACTGTTTATAAATTACGCATTTCGGGGAGGGTGGAGAAGGGTTAAGTCCAATTTATCTGAATGGCTTAAATTTGGAATATGTGGATTCAATTAAATACCTCGGAGTAGTGGTTGACTCGAAGTTAAACTTAAGAGTCATCATAGTGAGCTCTTGAAGAATATAAACTGAAAAGTGTAATACTTTAGTAGAGCTAGTAATAATTTGAATATGAACAGTAGAATTAAGGTGTATAGAACTATAATTAGTCCTATTTTCTCTTTCTGTCCTACAATATTATATTTTGGTACTCTACTATACTATTGATAAACTGCAGCTCTTACAAAATAGATGCCTGTGAATTATTTTAAAATGTGACAGATATACATCAATAAGTAGTATGCTGGAATGTTTAGGACTTGTAAATGTGAAGCAATTTTTATTTTTACAGACAACGTGTTTTGTATATAAATTATATCATAGGTCGCTGCCAGTCTATCTAAATTTTACATTGGTCAACGATATACATGATCATGAGATGCGAATTAGAGACGATATATTTATTGAGAGTGTGAGGAAACAGGGCACAATAAATTCATTATATTTTAGAGGACTTGGAATTTAATTATTTACCAGCTGAAGTGAGAAATGCATCAGCCTGATTCAATTTAAGAACCAAGTGAGGATAATCTTAAAAGGCATAGTTGAACATTTCGATTGAGAAATATTGAGAATTATTTTAGTATAAAAATTTATTATATTGTAATATATATGTATGACAAATACATTTAAATATAAATAAATAAATAAAAATAAAATAAAATTCGAAAATATCCAAAATAAGGACCACCTTAATGGGCATAGTACTCCTAACCCAAAAAAAAAATGGGGTTCCAAGTTTGATTTCAGATAAGAGGATAGGGATTTTGTCATAGAAGGATAAGGATTCCTATGTCTATGGGAAGGCGGGGTTGGTTTATAGTGAAACATATTAAACACAGGAATTATTTAACAGATTATAGTGGTGTTTCACAAAGTGGAAATAAAATTAAAAAAATTGAAAAATCTTTTGAATTATATTTTGGAGATTTTTTATTTATCTCTATACATATTTCGGGCTATGAACCCTTCATCAGGAGGTTTAACAAAAAACGTTTTTTTCTCCAAAATATAATTTAAAAGATTTTTTTAATTTTTTTAATTTTATTTCCACTTTGTGAAACACCACTATAATCCGTTAAATAATTCCTGTAATCAATACTAAGTTCGATATTCAGGTTCCAAAATTTCTGAAGTAAATTACTCACAAGCCAGATAAGTTGGTATAGAAAAAATATTCAGCCAAATGCAAGTGAGGTTTGTATTCCTAGGATTCAGTACCTAATAGAGATGATTATATTTACCTATAATTATAAATGAATTTTGTTTATCTGTCATCTAAACTAATTATTTAATAGTATAACAAGTACAAATTTTTTCTCGTAAATAATTATTTTAAAAGCAACTTTAATATATTTTTCACAGGACTGCAAAATTAGGGAGGACTCTACCAATGAATGAGTGCATTTTTGTAAATGATTACTATTATTAAAATAAGTACCTGGAAGACCAAGCTTGGCTCGGGTTTTAGTTATTTTTCAATAGGATAGTAAAAAGCCTAATCAAGAGTTCTCCGCTCGGTAGACTGGGCAAGTTTTTTTTATTTTCATTAGTAATTTCTATATTTTGGGAGGGGGCACAGAATTTTTTCATTTTTCTCTATATATATGTCAGATTGTGGATATTAAAAGCTATGAAATTTTATCACAATAAGTGGTAAATTGTAAGAGATATGAGGCTCTTACAGATCAATGTACATCCATGTTGAAATTATAATCACGTCGGTTAAGGGTCGTTTAATATGCTACCCTCTCCATGGCAACAGAGGCCCTCGGGTGTCAAAACTTCTATTTCGAGATGTCAACTATAATAATGCTTTCTTACCGAACCCTGAAAAGGATTTAAGGCAAAAATTTTCAGTTAAAAGAGAATTACAGAGAAATTACCCATTTATATATATGTAAGTGCAAGCATAAAGAGAATAAAAGAAGCAGTAATAAAAGTGTTGTGATGAAAGACATCAAAATTAAAAAGAAAAAATTTTACTTTACCTTCAGATGCTTAATTTCAAAAAAATGATTGTATAAATGTTTGAAATTGAACGAGAGAATCAGGAAAGATGTCTTACCTGAAAAAAGAATAACAAATTAATATTATATATTAATGTACTTGTTTAAATATTATTTATAATACATATAAAGAATAGAAAATAAAGAATATAAGAAATATATATAAAGAGAAATCAACAGGGGGCTATTTTGCTTGATGCAAATAAATATACCCATATATGCGGTCCATGGATGCTGTGGATGCGGCATCCTTAAAATTTCAAAACATTTAGAGTATTTTCTTTACGTGTATAAAAAAATATGATGTTAAATTTGAAAAATAATGAAAAATTCTATGATGCCGTATTCGATAAAATTTTCAAAAAGAAACGAAGAATAAAATACCATAAATTCAAAAAAAAGGTTCTTTTTTTGGACAACTTCCCCTGGTTGAAAATTCACCGTCACTCATATATATCTATATATCAAATATAAATATGTATAGGTATTTATAATTTATTTGTTTGACACTACATATAGTTTCGAAGGCTTTGCCTTCATCATCAGTCTTTTTAATTAGAAATATTTGAGGGGTGAACCGCGATTGGAATTAGGTGTACATCTCTTTGGAATTATGTGGAATTATTTTGGAATTACTTGGAAATTTTTGGAATTACTTGAAAATATTTGGAATTACTTGGAAATATTTGGAATTATATTATCCCTTTTTTTATTATTATTACTATTATTTGATGTAAGTATATTAAAATTGATAAAAATCTCTTGGGAATTTATAGTTTATTTTTCTAAAATAAATCAAGGATTGGGACCACAGGGGGACCCTTTCCATTCATTTCAGAATTATGTGAGGGTGAAAAAGTTTAATTTTTTTCGCTTAATATCAAAATAAATCGCGTATTTTTGTCTCTAAATAATCTTATATTAAAATTGATAAAAATCTCTTCGAAATTTATAGTTTATTTTTCTAAAAAAATCAAGGATTGGGACCACAGGGGGACCCTTTGGTGTACACCATATTAGGTCACGGTTCACCCCTGGGAAATATTTTATATGTTATTTCTCATGGGGTCAATTACCTAATGAAAATTGTATCTGTTGTAATACTTAGCTGTTGTAATAGTTGTAATATTAAAAACTAGCAATTTAAAAATCGGGTAATAATCATAATCTTCGATATTAGAAAAATTCTTTATATTCATAATTCAATAAATATTGATCAATTTTAATTTGAAATCAAGACTTAGAATTTTACTTAAAATGCCTACTTAGGGATAGGAGAAATCATTTCGTTTATATTGTGTAGAAGAGAAATAAATTTATAAAAACTATATGTGGAGCAATTGGAAGCAAGTCACTTCATATTATTTTTTAATTTAATATCTTAAAAAAAAATTTATTTTTAAATGGTACATATTTATAAAAATGTAAAATAAAACATAATGATTTAGATTCATAAGGTATATATATAGAAAGAATAAATTAATGAACAAGCTCAATTGATAAAAAAATTGTAATTAAATTTCAAACAAATAAATAAAAATAATAAATCAAGAAAAATATAAATTAAATTTTACTTTTAAATATAGATATTAAAAAATAAATTCAAGAGGTATAAAATAAACCATTTTATATCAGACATTCATCCATTAAATTATAAATAATAATTAAAACAAAAGGTCATGCAAAATATTAGACTTCTCTATCTATATTATTCATAGTTAAAATTTCATTTGATTACAAAAAAAAAAAAAAAAAAAACTAAAAAGCTCGCTCGTTTCATAAAATAAAAAAAATTTCATGAGGTTTTCATTAGTTGTGTTTTTTTTTAAGGATTTGTGTATTATAATTAGCATTGTGTTGAAAGAGGTCGATGAATATATTTATGTGATTTTTCTAGATCAGTGTTTCTCAAAATAAAAACAGCAGTTTTGAAAATAGAGATAATGGAGATGAAATACATTACGTAGGTATATTTTATACATGAAATGAAGAAATTCTCATTTAGTTTTAATGGGTCTCTTTCAGAAACCAAACCCAAAACCTTCACCTTTTTAACACACGGGTTTCATACATTTACAATCACATTCGCTACTATCCTAGTATCCGAATATTGTCAATTTTTTCCAAAAATGAAAAATTTATATATTATGAATTTTAGACGTTACACCTTCTTAATGTAACGCCTTATTATCAAAATAAATAAAAAAAATTGTAATGTTTTAAAGAGTATAGCCATTGTAATTATTTTCTAGATGAAGGGATGCATTTCCTAGTATAATATGTCCTTTTAGTATCAATTTTAGAAGAAAGGGTGTGTAGTTTCACAGTGAACTACACACCCTTTACTCTATTAACTAACATCATGTTTCACCTAAAACCTACACCACTTTCCATAAGTAAAATTTTAGAAGAGTGTAAGCAGCTTTTTTAGCCTGGTACAGCTGTACGCCGGAGTCATCATCCAAGATTATACTATTTGTTGCTCAACTTAGACAATTTGAAAGAAGCTGATGTTTTCAACATGATAATGTCGTTAGTAAAATAATAAAAGTACTAGCTATTGGTAACTGGAAATTGCAGATACGCCAACTGGTGCTGAAAGCTTGAACTCTCTTAATTGGGTCTTCTGACAGCTGATTGATCAGTGTTTAAATGGCATATAAACAAAAATCAAACCTATTTATTAAATAATATTCTTTGATTATGTATACAACATTTGTGGCAGCGACCCAATTGCGTTAGTTTCATTTTCTACCACATGGCGACAACACCGTATTTACCATTTATCAATTCCAAATAAATAATATCTTTGAATAAAACTTTGGAAACGCGTTGTTGGTTGATAGCGAAACATTTTGTTAAATTATAATGCGTTTAAAGGTGACATACTGTGAAACACTACTAATTCAACTTTAAAATCATTATAATTTAAATATTTTTGAAATCGTTCCGATTCCAAATTATTTCGTCCTCTTTTTACAACAGTCAATTTTCATTTTTAAAGGTGTTTCATCTTATCATTAAAATAAAATGCCTTCTAGGCCTCTAGAATAGCCTATCTCTTTCTCAAATTCTACATTCTACAATCCTTAAAAGCCCCAATTGCACAATCACAATCCTAGCACCTCAATAGAATTTTTAAGATGCAAGGATCTATCTATCATGTCTTATAGGCTTTGCACATCTTGTACCATCTACTTACAAAATATTTTTTTATTTTTTGTAAATGAACAGTGAGCACATTAACCTTTGACTAATAATTTCGTTATTTTCTGATCATATAAAAGATAAAAATTAAGATCTAACAAAAACATTAGTAGGCACCTAGGACATATACTTGGGTAAGTTTTTTAGCCAATATGCATATCGTCCGAGTTTTTTTTAGGTAGCGAAGAATAATCCATTCATTTGATTACGATTGACATGTTTGTGTAAAATAATTACCTACATAATACATGCTCGGATAATTTTTTGGATATCCCTATCAATAACACCGTAAAATCCACAAATATTCATGACTAAAATAAAGTGATTGGCTAAATGGTTTGACCAAAAGCCGAATCTTTAAAAAAAAAAAATATAATCAGCGTGAATTATACCAACATATTCAATATAATAAAATAAGTATATATTTGCTAACTTGTAACTGTTCAAATAATACATTTGATATAAGTCAATATGGTTTTTTCAAATTGTTGCTGTCACAACTCATCTCATTAGAAATAAAATTCTTGATCATTGGGGTTCGCTTTCCATGATTAAGGTCTAACCTTTATGTAACAATGAAATTATCTCTAGAAAGAAGAAAACTTTCTAGCTAGGGAAATATTTTTTTCCAAACTTTACTTCAAAACTTTCAGTATTTGTTTGAAAAGAGAAATTTTTTTAATTTACGTCCAAACTAAAACAGTCAAATCTAAACTTAGAATTGAATGGCTGAGCGTATTTAAATGAAAGTATATCCACAAGAAAAATTTCTATCCTTATAGTTATGAATAAAACACATAGTTCATAGTTGAAATGCCTCATCGAGGGGTGATCCGCGATTGGAAGTAGGTGTACACCTCTTTGGAAGTATTTTGGAAGTACTTGGAAATATTTGGAATTGCTTGGAAATATTTGGAAGCACCTGGAAATATTTGGAAGTACTTGGAAATATTTGAAAGTATTTGGAAACATTTGTAAGTACTTGGGAATTTTTGGAACTGCTTGGAAATATTTGGAAGTGCTTGGAAATATTTGGAATTACTTGTAAATATTTGGAATTACTTAGAAATATTTGGAAGTACTTATAAATATTTGGAAGTACAAGTGGAAGTAGGTGTACAGCATATTAGGTCGCGGTTCACCCCTCAGGCCTCATATTTCTCCCAGAATGTGACCATACACGTATTAAAATCTTAGTCTGAGTATAAAGATTAATAAGATTGGCCTTAATAAAAATAGATTTGTGTTTTAAGGTGTTCCCCGTAGTAAAGTGAAAGTAGGTCGCAATTTGCAGGAATGTAAGAAACACGACTGGAATTGAGATGGTTGCAAATATTTAAACAGCTCACGCAGTCACCCATATATGAGATACCAAGATATAATTATGTTCCTTAGTTTTCGTGTTCAAATGTACTCGGGCGCTTTCTGCATGGGAAGTCTGTAAGCTCAATTTATTTACATCCTAGAGTTAGAATGTCTGGCAAACTCTCAATTAATATAGAGATTATTTGATTTATAACATTAAATGAACGCAAGCAGAGCGAGAAATTATTACTTTTTTTTTATAGTAACGAACAATCCTCCTCCCAACAGACTCAACTAGAAAGGTAAATATATGTAAAGATTTAAGCATATTTTTTGTGTTTCTTTTTTTGAATTTCTTCTTTTTATTGAAGATGGAATTTTTTCAAAAACCAACCCAGGTTAGGTATATAACGATTATAATATTAAGAAATGAATTTATTTTATTTAGGAACGAATCTAAGAATTTAATAGAAATACTTTTACATTGCATGTCTTCGTCCCCTCAGGAATCGAACCCAAACGCTAACTAGCTTTCCGGTCGTCAGCCAAACCATTAAGACAAATCTCACTTCGATATGCAACATATTTAAGAAATAAAACCATAGAATTTTCACTCCTTTCAATTAGAAGGAAGAGCAAAAAATCAGGCTAAACTGAAAAAAATTCTCAGTGTAGGGTCCTATTTATATAATGAATGCAAAGATTATTTTTTTGAAGAAAGATGGAATTTTTCCCATGTAAAAATATTTCTACCAAAATCTTAGATTCGTTCCTAAATAAAATTAAATTAATTTCTTAATATTATATTGGTTATATACCTAACCTGGGTTGATTTTTGAAAAATTTCATCTTTCTGAAGAAATTCAAAAAATAAGATGCTTAAACCTTTACATTTATTTATTTTATTTTATTTCATTATTATTCACCTGAGGGTTATTTTACAACCTGCCTATAATTGAATATCCTACAAGGTGTTTGTTTATTTCTTCATTTGTTATTTCATTTTATAATCTTTGTAGATCAAAATACAATTATTTTAATTTAACATTTTTAGAAATAATAGAAATTTTAAGTAAACATATTTATTCTATAACATAACGGAAATATTTTAATTTCATTTCAAAATTTCAAAAGAATCTTTACATTTTCAAATTATTATCCGTTATTTCAAATATTTCTATAAAAAATATATTTTTTGTTTTGAAAAGTAGTTATATTGGTTCTCGAAATGAAATAAAATTGTTGCATAGTTTCAAGGGCCAATTAAAATTAATGCTTTTTCCGAAAAGGGTGCCGATAGAAGGTTTGAAGTCCCTGCCTGGTATATCTTCCAGTTCAAGCATGTCAAAGACAAGTCTAGACGTGTTTTATTCGAATAAAAATTGTTCTCGCTGAGGAACTATTATTACAAAAATTATTATTATAAAAAAGATAATTTTTGGACTAATCCATTTGTGAGAACTCTCAATATATAAGATCGGAAATAACCCAGAATGCAATAGACAATAAGTCATAGCTTTCTAGAATTAATTTCTGCATCCTACCCTCTTTAATTATTAAAATAAAGGACCCGACACTGAGAACTTTTTCAGTTTAGCCTGATTTTTGCTTTTCCCTTCTAGTTGGAGTGAAAAATCTATGGTTTTATTTCTTATATATGTTTCATATCAAAGAGAGATTTGTCTTAAGGGTTTGGCTAACGGCAAGCTAGTTAGCACTTGGGTTCGATTCCTGGGGGACGAAGCCCTCTGATATGCAATGTAAAAATATTTCTACTAAAATCTTAGATTCGTTCCTAAATAAAATAAAATTCATTTCTTAGGTAAATATAATATGTTCCATATTATCTGTCATAAATTAACTTGCAATCCAACATCAATCAGTCCAAATTATGAATGAATGTTAAGTAATATTTTTATTGAGACCTTGATAACGGTCTTTAAATATTATATTTATTTACATATAATAATTTAAAATTATTTATGCATACGATTACCTCCAACTTCGACAAGGTCTTGAGCTATCATCGACTCATAATTTGTGATATAAAATATGACCTTTAAATAGAATTCTATTTTTTTATTTTTTTTTGATAAATTTGATAATTCTATTAATAATAATAAAAAAAAAATTAGGAAAAACAAGAAAAGAAAAAACGAAATTAGAAATGCAAAGGATGAGTTGATTGCATGTTAAAACATTTTCTTGGGCTATTTTTTTCTTTTTATTATTCTCTCGAGTTTAATATTCGACGGAAAGTTACTTCCGTGATCCGCCCTTCAATTATTAAAGGTCAATCTCCTGACGATGTTTCCTACTGGAAAGTTTGAACTTCCATTAGAATTCTCTGTTATTTAAATCGAAGGGTTTATTATAATAATTTATAAATATAATTACGGTGAATTGAAACATGATAAGTATGGAAAGTAACCAAATGAGGTGATTAGAGGAATATATGTACGAGTATTTTTGGATATCTAACCAATACAATACTGAGAATAATTTGATCAATAATCGCAGAGTTTATTATTTGCAATTTAATGCTGTGCAGGCCAAAGTATTGAATCAATTCGATTTTTTTTCAAAAAATAAAAATCTAGGCCATTTGAGCAAACTCAACTAATTTTTAACCGACTTCAAAAAAGGATGAGATTCTCTATTCGACTGAATTTTTTTTTTTGTGCCTATGTTACCTCATATCTCCGCCAATTGTGAACCGATTATGAAAAAAAAAATTGCATTGGGTTCAGTCTACCTTCCGATTGGTCCCATTTTTTTCATAGGTATTAGACCTTTTTTGTTAGGTTTGTTCAGGACTAACTTCTTTATTTATGAACCGATTTCGATGATTCTTTTTATTGGAAAGGGTATATTAGGGATGGTGCCATATTAATTTGGTCAAGTTTTGATGATATGATCACTATTAATAACATCACTAAAAAAGAAAAATAAAAATAATTTTTAAGAAAAAAGTAAAACCGACTTCAAAAAAATTAAATGCAACAAATAAAATACACTAAAAGGTATAAAATAATTATTATCTTATTTAGCTACAACTAAACTACGAAATATTAACATGAAATTACTTTTTGAAGTCGGTGCCAAACATATACCTTTTATGAATCGCACTCGACGGATCTTACTTAGTACGTTTGGCGGGTACGCTCGCTTATAGGTATAGTTTGTTTGGCACCGACTTCAAAAAGTAATTTCATGTTAATATTTCGTAGTTTAGTTGTAACTAAATAAGATAATAATAATTTTATACCTTTTAGTGTATTTTATTTGTTCCATTTAATTTTTTTGAAGTCGGTTTTATTTTTTTCTTAAAAATTATTTTTTTGTTTACATAATCAGTGGGCTCCACGAAATGGGGCGGGGGGCTTGTAGGGTCAAAAAATGAAAATCTAGGCCTTTATACCAAACTCAACCAGAAGTGTATGGTAAAGTCAAGTGGATGGCCACAATTTATTTTTATTTATAATACTTACATTGAATATTATTAATTAGCAAGGAGTGAACATGTTTGACATCACTTTTCAGAAAATAAATTATCAATTTCTTTGATCAATCACATTCGAATAATTAATCGATTTCAACGCGCATTCTTTTAGACGAGAACAATTAATATATCTTAAATTGTGACAAAATAAAAAAAAATAAAAACCCCATAAGCTATGTAATAATTAGTTTTCTGGAATTTCTGCATTTTTTAACGGAAAGTTCTGAATTTATTAAGTTCAAATTGGTTGTATGCAAAAGAGAAACAAACATGAACACAAGACAGCTTAAAACAATCTTCCCAGAAAAATATGTTTCTCCGCGTTTTAGACAATCTTAAACACAAATGTGAGTGTTGAAAAAAATAGCCCACAGTACCTCTCTCTAAGGTTGTTTTTTTCTTTTAGGAAAAATCAGCTTCAACTAAATCAATTATAATTTAATTATATATATTATATTGTCTAGTCTAAGTGCAATGAGGTGTGAAAGTCACAAAATAAAATTTAATTTTCTTCAAAATAAAGAAAAAGTTCTACAAAATGGTAGAAGAATCGTTTCCGACATTTAAATTAGTCCGAAAACGCTTCTTCTTCCATTTTTGTTTTTGTTATTAAATAAATAATTTATATAGATGGAACTAGAATGAGGTGAAATTTGCATTGAAATCATCAATGTAAAGACCTATTTTGGGGGGGGGGGATATCAATTTGATCTAATTATTCGTTTTAAATTAGGGGCCATTTAAATTTTTAACTTGGCGGTCATTTTCAGTAAAATGAACTGGATAAAAGAAAATTGTTTACGAGAGAAACACTGTGAAAAAAGCAATTTATTATCTACTGCAGTAATTTACAATGGATCGAAGACTGATCTCAGTTTTCAAGAAGAAAAGTTCGGCCCAATTCTGGATACATAGCCGTGATGAAAATCACCATCTATTTAAATTAGCTTCCTTTTTTCTAATTATTTATGCGTTTACATATCCAAATATAAGATCCCAAAAGTAGAGAGTAGAAATATTAGAATTTGATGTCTTTAAATAAGAAAGAATTGTATTATTGATGAAATTGAATAAATATAGTTTATTGAAAGTTTTAATTTATTACTTTCTCCTATCTTTATATATGGTAAGACTAAGAAGTATGTTTATTTGATATCATATTGTGTTATATTATGTATAATAGCACTTTCATTATTCATAAAATATTTTATATCATTTATTTTATATAATAAAGTTATTTTGAAATTGCATATGAGCTAGGATTTTGGTAAAAACCAATAATATTCCAAATTAATCGATCTATAAGGATTTTAAATGGTAAAAGTAAAACGTAGTTTCGTACTTGACCTACATACATACGTAGTATGGATGACATAAATATTTTATTTATTTATATCACAATGCATTAACTTTATCATCCTTTTAAATAAACAATCATATAAATATAAATTCAATTTTAATAGATATATATGGTATATATGGCGGTTGGTGACTTTTAACCAGGGGATGTTGTCCAAAAAACTACCTTCATTTTTTGAAATTTTAATTTAATTTTTGATTTTTTTTTTTAATTTCATCGAATGCGGCATCATTTTCGTTATTTTTCAAATTTAACATTAGATTTTTAAAAAATATATTTTGGGACCTTTCCCCCAAACTGATATTGCTTTCTGTGAGTGAGAGTAGGAGTCAGAAATTAATTCTAGCAGGCTATGACTTATTGTCTATTACATTCTGGGTTATTTCCGATCTTATATATTGAGAGTTCTTACAAATGGATTAGTCCAAAAATTATCTTTTTTTATAATAATAGTTTTTGTAATAATAGTTCCCCAGCCTGAACAATTTTTATTCGACTAAAACTCGTCTGTACTTGTCTTTGACATGCTTGAACTGGAAGATATACCAGCCAGGCACTTCAAACCTTCTGTCGGCACCCTTTTCGGAAAAACCATTCATTTTAATTGCCCCTTGAAACTATGCAACAATTTTATTTCATCTCGAGAACCAATATACCTACTTTTTATAGAAATATTTTAAATAATGGATAATAATTTGAAAATTAAAATATTTCCGTTATGTTATAGAATAAATATTTTTACTTAAAATTTCTATTATTTCTAAAAATGTTAAATTAAAATAATTGTATTTTGATCTACAAAGATTATGAAATGAAATAACAAATGAAAAAATAAACAAACACCTTGTAGGACTTTCAATTATAGACAGGTTGTAAAATCAACCTCAGGTGAATAATAATGAAATAAAATAAATTAAATAAATAAATAAATGTAGATGAAAGTTAAAAAATAAAAAATAAAATTTGTACCGAAATCGAAAGCAGTGATTGATGAAGAAAATAGAAAGTGAGTCCGGAGGATTTGCTGGAGTATTTCCAAAGCGTGAGCTTGTACCTAATCCAAGAGCAATCTGTGTTCTAGGGCAGAGGATTATACTTTGACAACAAGCCCTTTTCTAAGCCTTTTAAGGTATATATAAAACTGAATAGTGTTTATAAAATGTAGGTATGATGTTTAAATATTTGCTAAGTGCGTAAGAGATGTATACTTTTATTTAAATATTTTCAAATCTATATATATTTATATATAAAATTAAGGTTTTTGTCTGTACCTTGCTGAGAATCACCACAAATGTTGGCTTTACACATTTCAAGAAACGTTAGAAAAGAAAACCCCTCAAAAAATTACCGTATGTCTGTCTGTTTGTTTTTATCGTGACCGCGCAAATTTTGCCCGGAATTGGCATAAAACGGCTGGAGGTATTTTTATGAAATTTGGTATGAAACAGAACACTCAATTCAAAAATATACTATTTTTAATACTAAAAAAAGAGCTTCCCGTCAACTCCAGAGTGCTTTTCGCAGTGTGTGCTATTAGCCCATGGGCGCCCTGCATCGCAGGGCAAATGCATGATGCTACCTTTGTCATAGTATTGGCAGGGTGCGCGATGAAAACGACATCTAACGGCTGCATTAAATCATGCTCTAGAGCAGTGAAAGAGGTGCTAAATGTTTACAAAATTAATTTATTTTGCATTAATAAATCATGTACAAAAATTTTTAAGAACTTCAAAGGAAAAGTGCAATACCGGTAGTTAATAAAAGATATTGAAACATACAAAGTAAGTATGAAAAGTGTTAATAAGTAGTAAAGTTTATTATTGGAATAAGGTTATCCAGCGATACCAATGCAAATGATGGTTGTAATAACATGAGAGTGTAGGTAATAATTAAAATTTTAAAAAAAATTAGGCTTAGTCAACTGAATTTTTTAAATAATAATTTATTTTCAAATTATAAATTGTTCTTTTATTAGGCCTTTGGCTTAAAAATTTTTAAATTATAATTGGTAAATTTTAATCATTTTTAGCCAACAATAAATGTCATAATTCAAACTGGGTTTGAGGCAGTATCTCAAAAATATTATTACAACCTCAATCAATGAATAAAGGCAAATCATTAGTCATGGCTGGTCATGTCAGAGATGTCAAAGAATTTAGAGAATGTGGCAAAAGTTATCTAATAAAATCTAAAGTAATTAAACAAACGTCTGTTACTTTCCCTATGATACTATTTTGCATGTAAGTTGAAAAGATGAAAAAATTAACATATATAGTATTACGAGCTCAAATTTTATAAATATTTTTAAATTTTAAACAAATTTTAATTTGCAGAGTACACATGTTACTAAGTTAGGTTATGCGCTACTTACTTTTTTCTCTTAACTGCATTTATCCATTTTTTCCGTTTTTCTAATTTCCAACTAGCAACTGGAAATGTATAAAATTTCCAGTCACTATTTCTGCATGTATTTTTACAATTAATTACACAGCAACTATTATGCACCATTTTTAATATTACTTTTTATTTGTTTACCCTGAACGTGAGCATGATTTAACGAAAATTTGACTACAACGATCGCTGCGATCGATTCAGTTGTACCCACCATGCAGTATAATTCATTAGGTACAATAATGTTCACTTGTCAAGAAATAGAAAAAATAAATAAATAAATAAAATAAAAGCATATTATATAGAGAAACAAACGTAGGAAGTTCGAATGAACAAAAACACAATTTTTTTCCAAAAATAATTTCTAAAATATATTTTTGTGTCTAAAAAAGTATTCAAAGCATTTCCTAAGCTACTGTTTAAAAAACATTTTCTTTTATGTTATTTTAATATAGTTTATTTATTTATTTTTTTAATTAAAACAACTCAAACTTTTAATATTCCTAAATAACGTCCAACTGGTCCAAGTTGCGGATTTTTTTATGTTATTGATTCAAGAAGAAGTTACACTCATGAGTTGAAATCCCTTTAGGGGGTGATAGACTCTGCATCGTGAAGGAGGAAGAAAAGGAAAAAATTCAGGGGCTGGTAGTCTAAGGTTTTTGGGAATACGTGTCTTGAATTAGAGGGGATTGTTGTTTTGTCTCGACAGAAAACGCCATTATTAGTTTGTTGATTTAGCTGACAGTCAAAAATATCGGCAGTTTGAGATGCGGACGAAAAAAAAAAAAAAATGAAAATGTTCAATCAATTTGACATTCAAGTGATCTTCAAGTGTAGATATTAATTTCATTTGCTATAATTTCTAAAGAAATACAGGGTGGGGCATAAAGATCTACCACATTTTGAAGAGGTATTAAAAAATGAAGAAATTTAACTAGAAAAAAACTGAATATATTTTTGAAAAGAACATAAAATATTTTTTTTAAATGTGTTTTAAACATTATATCAGAGGAAAAAAAGGGGGGGGGGGTCAAAAATGTAAATTCTAGCCCTTTCGACCAAATTCAACCAAATTTTGTATACATATTCTGTGGACCCCCAGAAGGCTAGAAATGCAAAAACTAACCACCCAAAATGGGGGGGGGTCAAAAATTAAAATTCTCGCCCTTTTGACCAAACTCAACCAAATTTCGTATACATAGTTTGGTCAAAAGGGCGTGAATTTTAATTTTTGACCCCACCTCCTTTTTTCTGATTTTATGTTTAAAACATATTTAAAAAAAATTATTTTATGTTATTTTCAAAAATATATTCAATTTTTTCCTAGTTAAAATTTTCATTTTTTATACAACTTCAAAATGTGGTAGATCTTTATGCCCCACCCTGTACAAAGGTATAAAAAATATTTCTTTCTGCATATTTTACTCATGATTTAAGACAATTTTTATTAATATTTCTATATTCTCTTTTATACAATATGAAAATGTAAATTTCTACTCCCTAATAGATGAAAACTTGTGTGGACATGTAGCAGCTTCTTAGAGCGCAATGGCTCAAAAGGATTCTTCCATCCGAGCTCTTAGAAAATAAATTCAAATTCACAGGAATTATTTGACGAATTATAGTGGTGTTTCACAAAAGAGGAAACACCAGTATAATCCGTCAAATAATTTCTGTGTTTTATGTTTCACTATAAACCAACACCGCTTTCCCTAAACGTTATAAATTCTAATTCTTTGATCAGATTTGAATTGAATAATCGATTTCAAAGCTCATTAAAAATTATAAGATAACACTTAATGAATTTGAAAATTCCATATAATTAAAATATTTCCTAAAGACGTGGTAAAATGATTTTCATCAAGAAGCATTATTACTTAAAAAGATTCAAATAAAAATAAGTTAAAGATTAGTGGAAGTTAGTTTTAATTAGTTTTTGACTAACAATAGCCTTCAAATTGAATTTAAATATTTCTATATTTTTAATTTAAAAACTTAAAATTACGTCAATAAAAGTCAAAAAACAAAAATAGAATACAATCTATAGAGGTATACAAAATGTAACTTAAACTAATAATCGGTAAATTGTTGTTAGATGATGGAAATGAGCTCGCGTCCGAATTTTATATTTTGGAGATCAAAAAATAAACCTATGGGTAAATCCAACTTATTTTGCATTTCTTTTATTTACCTAAAAATGTTAAAATATAACTTTATTGCACCCCAACAATAATAATAGAGTTTTGTGGCTCCACTATCAACATATAGACCAATTTCTAATAATGGTCAAGAATTAAAAATATTTTTTAATTTTTTATGATTTTTCCTATTCAGGTGTGACAATCAAGGGGGCGGAATTGACATTAGAGAATTTTGATTTGGTAATATATGCAGAGACTGGCTTTAAAATATAGAAAGTTACAATTTTGGTTACAATTCATTAAAAATAAAACAACACTAGAAAGTTTTTTTAATTAAATATTTTTATATGACTTGTCATCGCAGGGACGGAAATGACACTTATGAACTACATAATTAATAACTAACTACATTTATGAAGTTATTTTTCTGTGTTACCATATGAATAAAATTAACACCCCTGGCTGCTATTATCAAACCAACTCAACAACTGACAATAGTTTCTCTCGTAACCACTGCATTGATGGCGTGAGTCAAGTTAAATACTAAAATTATATTGGGGACGGAATTGACACACTGTCTTTGGACCATTTTTTCTAACAAAATTTTAATAACTAAAAAAACTTTATGAAATTATATAGTCTTCATTCATCTTTTTTTTACTTGGGTGATATTTTATTCAGTCATATTTGAACATTTTTCAAATAAATACACGGGTTTGGAGATTTAAACAGCCAAATTGGACAGGGGAAGGAATTGACTTTTTGTAGATTATTTGAATTGAAAAAATATGAAATTGAGTAAAATCGGCGTTAAAAAATTTATGAGCGCAACTATAAATGTATACCTACAATTAAAGACTATATTATTAAAAATTGAAAATTTAGTGGAATTTACAATGCAAAATATGTTAATTGTTATATTAATGAGAAAATTAACTTCACTATTTCAAGCTAGAAATATATAAATTTGGATATTATTTTCACTTAATATTTGACAAAAATCATCTGCATTCGATTCGCGATCCAATCAAATATAACATAAAAAACTTATGATTAACAAAATATGTTGGATTTGCTCCTATACATATAAGGATATAAGAAAAAAGAAAAGAGTTGAGAATGATGGAAGATTTCGGAACATCAAGATGAATATGAATTTAAAAGAATAAGAAATAATTTATCGATTTTAAATGCAGATTTGCAAGGTTAATTTTTTAGTTTTTTTCCTTCAAAATGTTTGGATATTTAATAAACGTTTGGAAATTATTTTGATAAAAGAACTGTATTTTTTTTTTTTATTTATTTAATGTCACCGGGAAAAAAGCCCATTTAGACAGCACATAAGTAAAGTGTCAGTAGGGTTAGAGAGGGAGCCGAGTTTTTAGCCAGTAGAAATTTTTATTTGCCAGCCAGGATCGAACCCCGGCCTTCCGCTCCAACATCGTCATAATCGATCGATGCCGAAGCGAGGCCAAGAACTGTATTTATAATTAAGGAAAAAAAATTATATTTAATGCTTATGATAAGAAGGGACAAATTTAAAACCCTGCTGGAGGAGAGAAGTTTGTTTCCTTCATTGACCCTTTGAAACCCTGAAAAAGGAGGGAAGAATGCTCCGAAACGTTGGTTTTAAAGGAAAGGGGGAAAAATAATCATAGTCCATTCGGGAAATGAATTCCAAAAATTTAAACCGGGTTGGCTATTGCCTATCGAGGTGTAGAAAGTTTTTTCTCATTTTCTTCTTTTTATTCTGTCTATTGAAACGAAGGTAAAGAAAAGAAAGGAAGGTTTTGAATTACAAAGTTCATTAGGAATTAACTTCTGACTATTTAATCAAGAGGTTTGGATTTCCTCTCATCTTATTAGACTACAGCAATTAAACGGGCTTTTCACTTAGAGTTGAAAATCAATTTGGATCAATGCAAAACTTTAGATTACCCGTGATCAAACTAAAAATTAGATTAAAATTTTATAGTTCAATCATGGCTTTTGGACTTCTAGTTCATTAGCTTCAATCAATTATTTAATATCAAACTTTCGGTATAAGTGTTTTAGAGCCGTCAAATTGTGGTGGGTGAGCCAGATCAGTTGATGGCTTCCATAAATCATCATTATTGGTGGTAGGATAGAAGACTCTTTCTCAAAATTTACTAAACCTTTTAAATTTTATTCTAGAGGTATTCTTTATTTGTATTGAAATACAATATAGTTTTCTAATTAATTGAATAAATAATTATCCTTGTATTAAAGTTAGTCTCTATTGGGTGGTACAATTCTACTACCAAAGTCGTGATTCCCCTATAGGTACTTGATATAACAGGTGTTAAGTGACTCATCAATACATTCAAAATTAGCGAGTAAAACAACATTTATGCGAATTAATTGAAATGATTTTGTTTTGCCGAGAGTAGCAGAGTTGTTGATTCATAAAAAGGGATTATTTAAGCGAATTCCTAATCCCCTAATTAGATGAAAAAGTGAACACTTTTTCAACATTGGTTACCTACGCTTTGGGGCCATTCTTAAAATACATCTAATAATAAAACTTGAGCAAGATACGAGGTAGGTTTCACAAAAAAAGAAATAAAACAAAATTGAGTTTTGAATTCGATATATTTCGGGGGTGAGCCCATCATCAGGAGTAAAAAAAACTGGTTTTGTAAAATATTTTCCCAAATTAACCACATTATATATTATATACTCGTATAGAAATACGATTCTAAATGGATAATTTAATACACGTTTTGAGACTGTTTTCATAAAAGATCTGAATTTATTTAATATATAATAGTAGATATCAAGCAAAGGTCACGATCTTTTTTTAATCTTAAAAATCAATAGCTGCGCTAGTATTAGCAAGAAAATATTTCCAATTTTATTTATTTATAATTGGGAAATTGTGCCTGGGAGCTATAATGTCAATTACACTGTTTTCAACCCTTTCTATCCTAGCTCTGTGCCATTCGGACTATAAAGGCAAGCCCTAGGCGAATTCCAAACAAAAATTTATTTAGATGTGATTAAATTTCAAAAAGATATTTATTGTTTGACAAATTGAGACTTTTTACTGTTTACGTTCCAAATTTAGATTTCACAAAATAATAATAATAATTAATTAACAGGAATAGCAGGGAATTCCTGTTAATTAATGCTTATTATGGATGCAAGTGATTTACCAATAATAATAATAATAATTCAGATTAATATTGTTATTTGACGAATCAATGTCTACCAAATCGACAAGTATCATAACATCTTGAGATTGAGATTTTCACCCCTAGATTCTTTCATTCTTAAGATGCCTATCCGAAAATACATTCTTCTTTAATCTAAAATACATTCCAAGAAGGAAATTCTTCAAATGATTTAGATCTTAAAATCCTTTTGTTCTTTTGGTATATGTATAATGTATATGGATAGAAACTAATTTTCCAAGTTATTTAAATTTGGATTAAATAAAAAGCAAATAAAAAAGTAGGTTCCCTAGAGGCGTAGCGTAAACTCAAATTGTCATACTAAAACAAAAAGCTAAATGGCTAAAATTTAGTATCATGGTTTCGAAGCGCACGAGTATAAACTGCAACGGATCGTTGCCAAACTTTAAATTTTTTAATGACATATTTACTTCATAGATGAGATATGTACTTTTTCAACAACATAGTTTTGATGTGGATGGATATGAATTTTCTTAAATAAAGAGAAATCAAAGATCTTGTCCTCTGCTTGACGCAAATAAACTATACATATATATAACGAGTATAATATGCATAATATATAATTTATTTATTAGTTGAATAAAATATTTCACTGTCGATGGTAACAGAATTGTTTTTATTTTAGGTTAAAAATAAAATGAGAGAGTCTTCTGTTTTTTAAATAAAATAATTTTTAATTATTTCTAGAGACTATAGTTTCGAAGGCATTGCCTTCATCATCAGTCCATCACAAATATTTCAAATTAGTTACAAATTAAGATTTATACATTGAAAATTTTGAAAAATATATAATGTCCTTTTCTTCATGTTTCCTCTTTTCTATTCTCTTTTCTCTTTCTATTCTTTTCTAATCTCCCAAGAGGAAACATGAAGAAAAAGATATTATATATTTTTCAAAATTTTCAATGTATAAATCTTAATTTGTAACTAATTTGAAATATTTGTGATAGACTGATGATGAATGCAATGCCTTCGAAACTATAGTCTCTAGAAATAATTAAAAATTATTTTATTTAAAACAGAAGACTCTCTCATTTTATTTTTAACCTAATATAATTTATTTGTTAGAGACTATAGTTTCGAAGCTTTGATCTTCATCATTGGCATTTTTAATTACTTTTACATTTCAATATTCGTTCAGAGAGGTGGCAAGTTTTTTTATATATAATATATACGATTTATTGGACCACCTGAACCAAAGATGCGCCCTTAAGACTTATGGCACTAAAGTTAAGAGAAGCTCTTGACGATATCTCAGATATGGATGATGAGATTTCTTCATTTAATAGATGTTGTTCAACATATCCTGCAGATTCTCAAAGTTAATTAGATTTTGAGCAAAATTTCTTTAGTTGAATTTTTTGTTTTCAACAAATTATCTTAAAACAAAAATTGAAGAAAAAATGAAAACTTTTTCCAAGAATCTATAAGTTTTTAGGAAATAGAGATTTGGCAATTCTTTGGCAGCGAAGGATTTAAGCTAGAAAAATGAAAACTGGCAACTGGCTTTTAGTTCAAACTTACGTTGTCAAATTTCAGCTTATTAGCTATTGAGAACCTTGGTAGGGACGTGGCTAGTTTTAATTTAGATCACCAGATAGCGTATCGGAATTATCAGTTTTAGAGTGACTATATAGGGAGAGTTGGCGACACATACGGTCATCTGCCATTTCTAGTCGTTTTTTAAATTGAAGAATATTAGAAAATTTAAGAAAATTAATATTTAAACACATTCTTTACACATATTAAAGATTATTTAATTAAAAATAAAAGGTAATAATAATAATAATATCTTAAATTTCCTAATATTATTTAGCTTAAAATACGACTCAAAATGGCGGATGGGCCTACGAGTCGCCACTGTCTCTATAGAGTCACTGTAATCAGTTTCCCAATAAACAAACGCTCGGTAGTTTTCCATATAACTATTCGATTTTTCCCCACTGAAAGTTCTGAAGTTAAAAATCTCAAAATTAAAACAGTTCTTCAATACAAATATTTCACTATCAGAAAGAACTTTTTACGTCCTTTATGAGTTACCGGAAAAGATAGATAAATATTAAATGTCGTCCTCTTTCCGACATGGAATCGGAGTCCTCAGCTCAGACAAGTCCGATACCAGTACAATCCGCCTCTGTTAGGAATGGTTAGACGTTTTTAAACAAAAGTCGAAATTTCTACACATGTGAAAGTGAATTGAGTTATAACTTTTAACACTCTGCAATGATAATACGAGTGGTTACCTCTAAGAAAATAATTAAATTACAATTTTCATAAACATCCCCTAATGCAAATGATGATATTTAAAATTCAAAAGTTTAAACATTTAATTCCGACAACAGTAGACATTCAATAGGCTGATATTTTCTTAAATGTCTGTTAACATCCATTGATACTTAAGAAGGGAGAGAGAGAAGTGCAGGGGAAAGACAAAGTGGCAATTAGATTTAACATTTAGTTTAAATGCCAACGATTTACACCCCCGCTCGATCACATCCCTTAAATTACCAAATAAAAGACAAACAAACTTTATTTGTTGTCTTTATTTCGTTCGTGAAAATATTTGAGTTTAGATAAAGTGAATTTAGTTTTTGCTGTAAATCTAAGCCATTCTTTTTTGGATATAGTTTTTTCATATTTTGTGTTCCATCCATTTAAACTAGTAATAAGATGTGGGTTTTGAAAATTCGCATAAAATTGAACCTTTAAGTGGATCTCAAAACTAAAGCCCGGTTCACACCAGGCGTTTTTCGCTGATGGTAGCCTTGATGCGACTTTCCTTGAGGGGCTTGGCTGCCGCTAGATGTCGTGATGGATTTTTAGTTGTTGGCTTCACACTCTGCTATTTGCAGTAAGGCTGGATTTATTCTAAATGCAGGATTGGCCACTCTCTTATATTTAATATTTAACAAAATATTTTTTTACGAAAGAAACCCCCCCCCTTAATTTTTGGCCCATTAGCAATTAATAATATCTCTTTTTAATTGTGAAACTATTAACGTATTAACTAACGTACTAACAGACATTTTGACAAAATTATTAATATCTCGTAAAATATAATTTTTTCGATGTTCACTCAATTTAGAGCATTTTTGTAGACCACAACGCTATGGTTTCGCTTAATTTTTTTTATCAAAATATGTAGTTTCAGCCGTTTTTGAGATATTTCGAAAAAACCAAATAAAAAAAAAGAAGTTTTTTCATTCAAGATTAGAATACCATACATACCCTGTATGGTAAAGATAAGATGTATTTTCTATTTAGATTATCTTTATGACTTCTCTAGAGACTGGAATTCTTTCCTTCGCGTCTGTCTTGCTCGCTTCTTTTAATGACCAATCCTTCAAAAACTTTTCTTTATGTAAAGGGTTTTCCAATAAGAGGTGTTATTTTGATATTCAAAGAAAAATGGCATTTTCTGAGATAAATGATCGGATGTTTATTTCACTGTAAAGAGGAAGGTATGTCATTAATAATGGAAAACAATATCAGTCAAATGGCGACCACGGCTACGCTTACAGGACCATATCCTTTTCATGAAATTTTCCATCACCAAATTGCAAAGTGGCTGCTGTATGCCCTCAATAGCTTCACGAATTCATCTTTGAGGTCTTGAATCGACGCTGGGCTGTTGGCGTAGACCTTATCTTTCACATGGCCCCAAAGGAAGAAGTCGCAAGGTGTTAAATCACAAGATCTCGGTGGCCAATTGGGATCACCTCTTCGAGAGATAACACGGTCCGGAAACTTTTCCCGTAAAAGATCGATGGTTTCGTTGCTTGTGTGGCACGTAGCGTCGTCTTGTTGAAAGTAAACGTTGTCCAGATCAATACCATCCAAAATACGGTGTAATGACGTTTGTGGAATGCCCAATTCCAAAGAACGACGAGGAATGAACAAACCTGGGTTTTCTTCAACACTTTGGGCTACAGCAGCAATATTCTCAGTTGTTCTTGAGCGACGTGCACGGGTTTTATTCTTCACATCCCTAACTTGTCCCAACAGCTCGAATTTTTCCACCAATTTCTGTATTATGGACCGACAAGGTGCTTTACCACTGCACGGGTTTTATTCTTCACATCACTAACTTGTCTCAACAGCTCGAATTTTTCCACCAATTTCTGTATTATGGACCAACAAGGTGCTTTACGACTACCCAAAATTGTTTTAGTTTTACGAACCGTCGCTGCCAAATTTTCACCGTTTTTATAGTGAATTTTAATAATTCCAATGCGTTGTTGAAGCGTATATCGTTCCATTTTTATTAATGGCATAGTTTCTACTTGTCAAATGTCAAAAAATTACAGCTTCAAAAGTGACATCTACCGAAATAACGGGCTATTCAAAATAACACCTCTTATTGGAAAATCCTATACATTAGAGTTATGGACGATACGAGTTCCAATTAATTGGGATTGTCCGGATTTGTTACTTTATCAATTCTAACTAATGTTTGGGGTTTTGTTTTTAAGCTGAGCTGTATTTATTGTATAATTTGCAATATTTTTGTTTTTGATCCTAAAATTGCATTCCTTATGACATATATGATACACTAAGAATCAATGCCGATTGTCAACACTCTTTGTATAATTTTTAAATATGTGATTTTTAAGATGACTTCTGAGATTGTTTCCTTTATTGTTTTTGTTCTTAAAAAACGTATTCTATAGTATAAATCGATATTTGCTTTCTTTAAATACCTCTTTACCCCCTTCTTTCTCTTATACCAAGAAATCTGGCAAACCTAGTCAACCCTTGGAAATCCCTCTTGCTTTGTAAGAGTATACAAAAGGTGTTGCACTGTAATGGTGTAAATTCTAGCATCTTTATAATAAAAAATAAAGTAATATATATATACATTTATGGAATTATTATTCTTTGCCAACATTTGGGTTAACGTAATAACAGACTCCAGTATTTTTTAATGATTAAGCAGCTTTAACATCTCTAAATCTTTCATTTACATTTATTAGTAAAAAACGTTCAAAGATGGTTATGAACTTAATAGTATTGCCGATAAAGAAAATAGTTTTCCAATTTTTTGGAGGTCATTAAATTCAGTGGTCCATTAATAGAGAGATAGGATTAGTAGTAGTAGTAGTATGCGCATTCATTTTGTTAAGTTTTCCAATATTGGAATTACACTGTGAATCATTACTTTTATTTGTCAGATTTATTTATTTTACCTAAGTAGTGTAATATTAATGAGATTTTTTGGTTTTTCAGTTTGGTGAATGCTAGTTGCATTGTTTAATTGAAGTAGAGTAGGTAATAGTGGGTTTATTTTGAAGCTATGATAATTAGTGAACCTAGTAAAGCAGAGACAATTAAATGTATTTTATTTTATAGGAAATATGTATACTAAAACAACGAGTATTACAAGTATGTTTAGTATTTGAGCAATGATAACATTCATTTTTCTTGCTCTTGTCGGATAGCTCGATGCTTTTATTTTGGGAAATTTTCATACTTGTAGGACCAAAAACAAAAAAAAAGATTTCAATTTATACTAAGAATACTAAGAATCATCGATTCTATTTTATTTAAAAATGAAAATAATTCAAAATCCAAACAAAATAACAAAAAATTTACTCACCCTAGAAAATAAAAGAATTTCTTCTTCAGAT
This sequence comes from Forficula auricularia, assembly GCA_024734495.1. Taxonomy (NCBI): domain Eukaryota; kingdom Metazoa; phylum Arthropoda; class Insecta; order Dermaptera; family Forficulidae; genus Forficula; species Forficula auricularia. The sequence goes on along the minus strand of JALMQS010000140.1, from coordinate 1,085,070 downwards.
TGACTATTTTTTTTTAATCTTTGGGTATCAGAATTACATTCTGGGACCTATCACTTTTTATATGACAGATTTATTTATTTTACCTAAGTTGTTCAATTTTAATGAGATTTTTTGGTTTGTCAATTTGGTGAATGCTAGTTGTATTGTTTAATGCAGCAGAATAGAATTACTAATTTTTTATGCTTAATTAATATACTCACTTGATAATTTTGATTTGTCAGTTTGATTTGAGTGCTAGTTTTATTAATACAGAATTATAAGAATACTTTATAACTTAGATTTATCAGTATGTCGATTGCCATGGTATGTTAAGTAATGTTACTTTGAATATTTGACAGCATTTAATGTTAAAGTTGAAAGGGACCAGATTGACCGATAGTGTAGTGTGCTTACGAAGCTGTAGACCAAAGTTCAAGCCCTGCTCACAATAAAAATTTGTTCGACTATAATATAACCACAACTAATTTACATAAACACATGTATTAAATTAAAACTATCACTTTTGCACTGACAAAATATACTTTTTCCGAGGTCATAAAGAAGAAACTACTAAGTTCTAATAAATATTATGAAGCTAAAAAAAATGTTAGTTCTTCATAAAAATATACCCTTATAAGAATCATTATCCCGAAAAATAGCAAAACAGGATCTGCTTAACTATTCAAAATCTTAACAATCTCGTGACTGAAATTCCAATACCTGAATAAATGTGGGCGCTTAAATTATAAAGATATTTAATTTAAAAGAATCTATTGTAGAAGTAAAAATAAAATTTTAAGTAGGTGTGTGGGTAGGTAATAAATATATGCTAAAAGAGATGAGACAAATTATTAGAAGCACGTACTATACATATTTAGTTGGCATTTCCTTTGACAGCATCATTACGAGTTGACAATCTTTTATAAAGAACATCTTTACATTCATAAGATATATAAATGGATATAATAGTCCTTAGAGACGATTATCGGTATACTAATTATTATAAATATTATTAATGTATCTTTTAATTTAATTATTTTGGAAAAATTAAAATCATATTATATCGTTATGATATAATACCAAGTATACTTTACTCCCACTGGATAAATTTTTAAAGAGAGTACAAATCTTAATGAGATTCAACCGTAAATTGCTTCTTTATTGATTCTACCATGGGTAATATTTTAATGAAAGAAAATATTTGCTGCCATCTTAAATTATAGAATACGCTAATTGTAACTACTCAAGTTCGTTATCGATTTAAACTGATATTTTGAAGAGTTTCCACGGAAACCACTTAAATAAGATATTTTTGATGAGATATTTCTCTCAAAATAACATATGGGTATATTTATAATTTTTATGTCGTTAACAAATTCTGTTAAAATTATTTTAACATGACTGAAAATTTGGCCTTGTTGACAAACAGGATTTTTATATAAAATCGATGCGAAAGAGGTACTTTGAAAAGCACCTAGAGATCTTAATATGCACTTGCTTTAAAGAAAAGAGCAAAATGTTCAAGATAAGGCGTGAAGATGAAGATGTTTGGACATATTTGAGGGTCTGAAGATAGTAAAACTCGAGAGAAATAATGAATGGTAAGAACAGAGTCCCTTGAAGTCACCTGATAATAGTAGCGAACAAATTGGTTCGGTACTTGAAAAATATGACGGCGAAGGGATGTTGGAGGTTGAAGCATCAATCATGTCAAAATGAATCAGTAAGAAGAAATCAGGTATGATGTTATAAAAATAAAATAAATATCAAAATGATTCAAAAAGCATTTGAAAACAATTTGTGAATTATAAGTAGAAAAAATATACAGAAAAAATTTCAAATCTTAGAACTAAATTTGAAACAAGATTTAAAGATTTTAATTCTTTGAAAGACAAATTTTGTTTGCTTTCTAAGATTTTCTCAATAAATATAGACTCAGTACCCAGCCATATGCAAATGGAGGTAATCGAGATTCAGTGGGACTCAAATTTGAAGGATAAATTCATTGAAATGGGTGTACCTGAATTTTACAAATATTTACCAGCCAGGTTTGGAAATACTCGAAAATTCCCATATGAAATTATCTACGTGTAGTACTTATCGGTGCGAGCAGTTATTTTCAGTTATGTAAGGAAATAAGTCTCCTGTTAGAAACAGTATTAATAACGCTCACCTTGGGTCAGTTTTGAAAGAAATCACTGCGAACAAAATTTCTCCCGAAATAGGAAAAATAGTAGCAGAGAAGAGATTAAACATTAAATTTTTCTTGTTCTTTTATGTATGTTTATTATAATGTATTATTCGAAATAAACCTACGTTTCTATGAATATTGATTTTTTTGCGGCCCACCTAAAGTTAAACCTTGTTTGTTTGGCCCAAGTTAGCCTTTGAGTTTGAGCTTGGGTTAGAGTGTCGGGCCGGTGACCTGAAGTATGATGGTTGGAGACTGAGTCTCGGCAGATATTTGCAGTCGCCTACTCTTGGAAAGCAATGGCAACCTACCAAGAATATAATTGCCTAGTCAACCTCTCCAAACTAGCCGATCGGAACCGGCGTTGAAAAGTAGGTCCCATATATCTGTGTAAAAACAACTAAACACACTCAGTACAGATATATGTGGAGAGGCGCCGACACCCGTTTCGGGCATGGCACTCTAAGAAGAAGAAGATCATTTGATAATTATTGTAATTGGTTTTGATTAAATTAAGAGAAAAAACGTATTCATTTAGATAGCATATAATGACACTACGTCTCGTACTTTATGATCCAAAAGATGACCTAGAACAAAATTTCTTTCAATCTTTGTTTTTTAAATGGACTTGATTTAAATTCAAACAGTTACTGGTTTAATTTTATTCTATCTTCGGCATTTTTATTCTTACTTTATTTGATGTAAACTTTCGGAATTAGAAGCAAAAAATAGAACAAAAGACTTAATCAAAACCAGCTTAATTAAGTAAAGCTTAAAAGAATTGTGTACCAAGCATTTCTCTCCCTCTCTGTTCTGTTTCGTCCTTCATGGTTAAGTAGTTTTTGTTCATGCCCACCCTTGAACATGACAAGTTGTCGTTCCGAATTCCAAGGCGCCTGCCTCATGTTCCCTCCTTTTTTCATGTATTTTTATTTTAATTTCTTTTTTCCTTTAATTTGATTTTCTTTACTGCAAAAAGTTTTTCCTCGTTCCCTGAGTTTCTGGTTGTCTAAGAAACCTCCTCTGCTGACTAACCATTAACTGAGAGATTAAAATTAATTCATGAATTAGCCAGCCCCCGTGAAAACTCATTAAACAAGTTTTATTAGCAGATATAGCTGTAATAATGGACTCACTGAGTTGTTTCAGTGTATATAAAGATGTATGATTCTTAAAGCAATTTGAACCGCGAAAGTTAAATAATGTAGGCAATCAATAATTTCTTATGCGTCGCTTGCTCCTGGTATCGGGTTTTTGCGCGGAATTTTTAAATTACTTTTTGTCTTTTGATGGAAATCGATGATCATGTTATTTGTTAATGAGCATACATTTCTATTTTTTTCTTTCTTTCTTTTTTTTTTTTTTACTTGTTTAATATTTGTTAAATTGTTGTAATTAATTTGTATTGATGTTTGTTAATGTATTGTAGCTAGATTGTATTGATGTTTGGAGGACCTAGCCACCGAGGACTTGTGCCTGCAAGCAGGTCGAGGAATAAAGATTGATTTGATTTATTTTATGTTAATTCTAGATTTTAGAAAATTATTTTTTAAAGTTAAATTTAGGGAACGAAGAAAATATTATTTTTATTATAGACAAAAGGATCAGCCGTGGTTCGCCTTGGGAGGCGTTGGAATATTGTTTAATTATTTTTTTATTTTTTGAAAAGGAAAAAATGAATTGAGCACCCCAATCCTGATTCGAACCTGTAAAACCGAATAGCGCCTTTTACCAATTAGGCCACGGGTGATCCTGCCAGGTAAGCTCTTTAGAACGAATGTCATTTTTTAAAGTTAATTTGTCTAAAACAAAAGTAACTATACTTTAAATAGAAAAAAACCACAAAAAGGAAAAATGACATTCTATCTAAAGAGCTTACCTTGCAGGATCACCCGTGGCCTAATTGGTAAAAGGCGTTCTTCGGTTATAGGAGAAGACACAGGTTCGAATCCTGTCAGGTGCTCAATTCAGTTTTCCTTTTCAAAAAATAATAAAATAATTTTCTAAAATGTAGAATTAACATAAGTAATTATTGATTACAATATTTAACTTTCGGGGTTCAAATTGCTTTAAGAAAAAATTAAAACTAACCTTTTATGTTAATATGTATAATACTTTTAAAAATAATAATAAATAAATGAAATTTAGTAAAATCATTACTAGATTCGCACTTTCTAGCCACATAGCTTTCAGATGGAAAAATGAAGAAGAATCCAGAAAATCATTTTTTATCGTGTTTTTTTAGTTTGGAAATCTTATAATTTTTATTTTTCCCCTCTTTAATTTTTGGATCCATTTCAACCAAAATCTAATCAGCCCTTAATCTCATTGCACCAAAACTAGATGTGAAATTTCTTTTTGATATTCACAATAATTTTTGAGCTAGTGCGTCCTGTTTGTTTTTGTAACTCCTGATGATGGGCTCATAACCCGAAATATATATCGAGATAAAAAACTCAAAACATATATTTGTTTTATTTGTGAAACCCACCTAGAAAAATATATTTTTACTTATTATCTATTAAAATGTTTCACCTAGAACCGACACCAAATTCTTTAAAGATTAATCAGAAGAAAAGTTATAGGTATAGGAGAAGCTCTTGGACATCAGTTATAGATAACGAGCTTAAATCTACCACAATAGCTTGTATTATTAAGCTGGCGCAATACTTTTGGGATATTTTGATTTTCCTAACTCAAACTGTTTGCAAACAAAAAATGTCAAATCACCAAAAGTTTTAGAAAGTTTTACTTTAACCGGCAATTTATAAATGTATTTGGGTCTAACCACAAATTTTGAAAATATTTCACTAAGTATAATATAGTTTGAATGGTGGGATTGATTTTACATAGGTATATCAACTCCACCTCTTAAAGAAAGAACGAGGACTAATTAGCTCTAGTCCAGTTCCACTTTTCAATTAATTAAATTACAATTTTTGAATTGCATTGAATTCATCGACTTTGTATAGCTTTAACCTAAAATAATAACGGTTAAATGAAATATATTTGAAAAATTATGTCTATTAGAGATAGGTAAATTTAGAACTGATATGCTCAAAAAAAACTTTTTGAGGTTTATGTATTTATTTATTTTTATTAAAGAGTGTGGAGTATCGTTTTAAATTTTTTCTTTACCATACAGGGTATGACCAAGTATTGTAATTGTGCATGGAAAGTGGTTTTTTACTTCGTTTTTTCGAAATAACTAAAAAACGGCTGAAACTATTTTCATTAAAAAATTGGATAAAACCATGGCGTTTCGGTCTACAAGAAACCCTTATAAGTAAACATCGAAAAATTATATTTTTCGAGATAATAACTGTTTTGTCATAATCTCTGTTAGTACGTTTTAGTAGGTGCGTTACCAAATTTTTGTGGACGCACTAGCTCAAAAATTATTGTGAATATCAAAAAGAAATTTCACATCTAGTTTTGGTGCAATGAGATTAAGGGCTGATTATATTTTTGGTTGAAATGGATCCAAAAATTAAAGGAGGGGGGAGTTAAAAATAAAAATTATAAGATTTCCAAACTAAAAAAACACGATAAAAAATGAAATACAACATAAAAATGAATCTATTGTATAATAATAAAGAGAGTTATTATTTTTTTCGGGAGGCCAAAATCGGGGGGGGGTTCAAAAAAATTAGAACTACCAATATAAGTCTTATTGCCTTTAATGGAAGACGAAATTTTGCACACAAACCCTATACGACCTTATGAAAATGACTCATTAAAATTGAGGGTAGGGGGGGGGTCAAAAAATATTTTAAAACAAAAATCAAAGAAAGGTGCTATTTCTAATAAAATTGTCTCATAATTAAAAGAAGATATTATTAATTGCTAGTGGGCCTAAATAAATAATTATAGAATATTTTAATTCAATATTAAATATAAAAAGAGTGGCCAGGTTTATGGTCATGTGGATGGCCACATCCTTTGGCAGTTTTAAAATTATTCAAAAAATCCGACGTATTACTTCATTCTCTCCTTATCAACAAATAATAGCGAATTTAATATCTCAATTATTTTGGGATTTATAAGGTACAAAGCCTTCTGTATGCAATCCAACTAGCACCATCATTGGAGTATAAAAGCCGACTTCAAGCAATCTTTTAACGAAGTAAACAGCTTAATACGTTGGATAAAAGCTTAAATATTGAGTTTTCTAAACTCACCCATTTATAAAATTGGAAAATTGTATGTTTTCCCAATTCTTTTTGACAAATAAATGAATAATGACTAAATTAAAATAATGAGATGAATAAGGTTTGTGTTTTGAAACAGTAATTTTGATTTTAACGAGACGTTGGGAATAAAAAAAAGTTAGATTTAAATGTAAAAAGAACTTTTTGCAACTTGAATTTTCTCTGGAGAGAGACGGACTGGTAGAAATTTTAATTGAAAGTAATGGAAGGCAGCCCAGAGGTAGTGAGGAAAGAGAAAAATTAACACATATAAAATAAGGTGTAATTTATTGGAATCCTTCCTCCTTTCCTTTCAAACCGACGTTTCGGAGGATTTTTCCCTCCTTCTTCAGGGTTTCAAAGGGTCAATGAATAAAACAAATAAAATGTTTCCTTCTTCTCTCCACAGTAGTGTTCAAAAACATTCTTCATTTGTAACAAAAGGCATAGAAAGACAAAAATTTTTTTTTCTCTAATTAAGAAAAGAAGGAAAAAAATAATTTTTTGTCTTTCTATGCCTTTTGTTACAAATGAAGAGAGTTTTTGAACACTACTGTGGAGAGAAGAAGGAAACATTTTATTTGTTTCATTCATTGACCCTTTGAAACTGAAAGGAGGGGCAAATCCTCCGAAGTCTCGGACAGGAAAGGAGGAAGGATTCAATAAATTACATCTTATTTTATATGTGTTAATTTTTCTTTCCTCTACCTCTGAGCTGCCTTCCATTACTTTCAAGTAAAAAGAACTTTTTGTCTATATCTTGTCTGGTGTAGTAGTGAGCAATCAATATTTTTCTCAAGTTATTTTTAACAAGTATGGAATGTTTCAAGAAGTCAGCAGTTAGTCTCTGTCTTTCATCAGTCCATTCAGCTGTCATCAGACTCAAGACTCGAGAGATTATGTATGGCGTTTTTCTTTGAGAACTTTTCATTGCAAGAAATACAAGGAGAGAGGCTATTTATTTTATTTAAACTTGTCTCTACCCCGGGGTCAGATTTTAGCTGAATGCTTCGAGTCGGATTCGAACCCGGGTCCTCTTGGTTAGCACACGCTACCACCTAGCCTATCCGACCCCCCCCCATTCAATATTTATATGAGTTCATTTACAAAAATCGACATATTATTATGAGTATGATATAGATATGAATTTTATTAACTCTAATAAAATTATTATATATCTAGGGTTGTGGTGTATCCCAATTAATGTTTACAATGTCTGTTCTAAATTAAATTTTATTAAATGTAATATTTTATTTTTATATATGTACATTTCACTATGAGTATGTTCAAATAAAATTGGTTCAATAATCCCACCCTATAGTATTCTATTTTATGCGAAAGGCAATTTGCCACATTCACCATCCCTTCACTGTGAAAGTCATGCTAGAAACAAATTGAAACAATAAAAATGTGAATTTATTTATTCTTATGACCTTTGGAGACTTTCTGTTTTCACATTCACCAAATCGTACAATTTTCAAGATCCATACATATATAAGTGCTCAAATTCAATATCTAGAAAAATCCCAAAAGTTCCTCGCTTTCTTTAGCCAATCCAAAAATCAATAACCTTTTTATATCCCTATTTTTTTAAATAAACTCGCCTTCCAGTAGGAAATTCTCTTGCTCCTTTTAGATAATAAAATAAGAGAGAGACAAGCTTTTGGATTCGAAGAACATCAAAACGTTTATTTCCAGTGAAAATTATATTTTTGATTTTTGACACAAAATCAATTATTAATTCTATTTACAGCCATATACCGGGTTAATTAATTAATGTTAAAATTTTCAATTAGAGATAGATTTTTCTCTATAATTTTAAAACTAAAGTGCATATACAAAAGTCATTCAGATTTTTTTTTGCTTTTCGGTATTTTTAGCCATCAGCCAATTTACGATACCATTATTAAATTGTTCTTCTATGTAAGGATCAGATTTTTACCCGGTTGCCTCGAATCGGATACGAACCCGAGTCCGCTTGACTAGCAGGCTGGTACCCTTGCTCCTCGGCCAACCCGACCCCAGTCATTCAGAATTAAAATCTGGATAGAATTTATCGATACGTTTTTGTTGGAATATGATAAGAGAGAAAAGAGCTAAAAAACAAAAAAATAGACAAATATAATATGTATTATGTAGTTTTGTTTTAAGATATCATAATTTATCCAAAAATACAGGAGAACAGGAGCTGATAAATTGAAATTTGATAAGAAGATTTTTTTAAGACTTGAATGATTTCTAAGAAAACTTAAAAAACTTCAAATTTTAAATGGTTGATACAGGAAAAACTTCTAAAATCACGTTTTCATTCAGTTTCATAAAGATCTTAAAATAACCTGCGTACAAAATTTTATGTTTCTAGCCTTAATAAATCCGGAGAAATCGGTTAAAAACATGATTTTAGAAGATTTCCCTAATTTCATCACTTTGAAATTTTAAAACATTATTTTTTACCAAGCATTTATGCCTCTCTTATTAACCGTCATACCAAATTTCAAGTTATTAGATCCAGAAATTCTGGAAAAATCGTGATATTTTATCATAAAATGAAACCAAGTTCGTCTAATTTTTGAACTATCGGCAATTCAGGTTTTTAATTCTGAATCTTTTCTATTTACACTTTTGTTCTAAAATTAATAGAAAAAATCTATCACTAAATAAAAATGTTAACTAAAGAAAAGAACATTTTTGAAAAAAAAATTTTTAGAAACTTTAAAAAAATCAAAAATTTTCTTTACTTTATTTAATATTGATTAATTATTATTATTATTTATTAATTTATTTAATATGTTTCACCAAGAACCTACACCATTCTCTCTTAACAAAAAAATGTTAACGTTGAATTGCCAAAGTAAATTCAATTAAAAAGGCTAATATAACACCAAAAATATTATAAGTACATTAATGGGAGTACACATGAAGTATTCGTTACTTCCTTCACGGAAGCGCTAGCTTTTACTCAGCACCGCCTTTTAGATCAAATTACAAGGCACGCTCGGGGATTAAAAACAATAAATATAATAATTTCAACATCGTTTATCAAATAAATTAAAATTAAATAGGAGAGAAAAGTGAATACATGAGTTTCTGGGAATTTGAGGGAATTCACAATTTGTTTAGTCAGCAAGTTTGTAAACAACAACTTGTCAAAAATGCACAGCTTATGTGTATTAATACAAACCCCTTTGATAAATTTCAAGAGTCCTAAAACTATTCATTTTTTTCTAATTTTCCGCATTGTTAATCAGGTAGTCCTGAAGCTAAATACAAATCTAATCAGTTTTTTTTTTTTAGATTTAGTGTTAAAACTATTAAAAATAATTTTTTTTCCAAGTTTACATTTTGGGCCGTCATTTCCTCACATCGTGTTGTAAAAAGTTAAGCGCTTAATTATGTATCATTTATCATATGTTTGTATGTGTTCCTAGAATTAATAAAGTATCGCACATTCACATGGGAAATTATAACCTTATTTTTTCCACTTTTGTGCAATAATGTTTCGTTTTCTCATTCCCTCACCTCACCCATGCAAATTGTTGGTGTTGCTGTTCTAAGCGACGGTCCAGTAAACCAGTATACATGAACAGGTTTATGTTCCATGTTGTCTCTCACCATTTTTTTCCGGGAATCACATATTTTTTTGGAACTTTTCAGAACCCATAATTATATGAACCTCTCACCCCCCTTTAAACTCAAAAAAGTTGGGGACCACTATAAAGTTTTAGACAATTAGCACATATACTATCAAATTTACAAAAGAAATTCTATAATACTTAAAAAAAAATTATCATCAAATTATCGAAGTCATTTTTCGATTTTTTTTTGAGAATCAGCCATATATTAGAGGCCAGTAGCAGAAAAATGATTATCTATATCTTCCAAAACACTTGAGATATTCAATTCGTTCTTATTTTTTCTTTATAAAGAGAAAATGAAGTAAGTAATTTTAGGAATATTTTTAAGAATTTTAATTCAAGTACTTGAATGAAATTAAGCTGGTACAAAAATCATTTAAATATGGCCTTCATTTTAATAAGATTTTTTTTCTAAATATCCATTTTTTTACTTAATGATATCTTTACAGGGATACCTCATAAATCATAAGCCATAATAATTTTTATTTTTGACCCCATATAAAATTCGACCCTTCCTTATATATTCATCCGATTAAAATTTTAAAACGAAAATAAATACATATACTTCACTTGTAAATTTCAAATTTTATCTTATTTAGTTTACGGCAATAATGCTCTGAAGGATAGACAGACATTATAGTGACAGTAATAGCGTCCCGTTCTACTTTTAGACAGAGCCCTAAAAACATGTTGAGTATGATTTATTTCAATACTTAAGACATTTCTAAATACACACAAGACAAAACAAGGGATATTTCGATTTGAAACAAAAGTTTACCTTACATTGCTGGCTGATTCTTAGCTTAAGTTTGGAATTTCGTTGCTCTGTGACTTTCTGTTGCTGAGATATAGCAGTGCACAGACACACATACTTACATACAAACACACAGGCCATTGAATGTTGGCTCTGAAACCCATAAAAACCGTTTTATTTTTTTGAACTCTTAAGGTCATCGAATACTATCACTTGGAATTGACCGAGCGAAATTAGCTTTTATAGATTTGGAGATACAAGACTTCGAAAAAGTAACCTCTTGAAAGTGAATGGAATGTAGTTTAACTTTCTTGCTTCGCTATATAAAAGAAAATAAACATTTATTTAATAAAATCTAAGTATGAACATCAAAGGGAAACGTCAAAATTAACAGTTTAACCATAATTTTAACACTAGAACTCCCGGACTTTTAGATCCCCTAGAACGGCCGGATGCCGTCAATTTGACGACTTGCATTTTTCAACACTCAAACGAAATAAAATCATTCTGTTTCCTTTTATTTAATATTTTTTTTCTAATAATAAATATAATTCTATTATCAATTTATATATTAAAAATACATATTAATATATTACATTTTAATAATCATTATGATATAAAATGAAAAATTAACATGCTATATTTATGGAGTATTATCATTAACAAAACCAGTAGTTCTATATTATATGTTATTATTATAAATATTATATTATTATAAATAATATTGAAATAAAAAAAAACAAATACCTATACGAAAAAAACTCACGAGAAATTGAGAGAGAATTTGTTGTTGATAATTCTAAGGGCAGAACAAAAATGAAATGGCAAGACTAGGGGCTCGACATATATATATATATTTATGGATTTTAAAACAGTAGGTTCCTTCGAAATGTTGTAAATTAATAAAGTGAATCATCAAAAGATAAAAAAAATTGACATAAAGAAACATATTTTTTTTATTTTACCCCAAGTTTTTCAAGGAAGATTGTAAATTAAAAAAAAGGCAGAACAAATCCGAGGGTCAAAAAGGATGGAAATGTTCCAAAAAAAGAATGGGAATTATTCGTACTTGAAAAATTAATTTAAAATATAAAAATTGGGGTAAAAAAGTGTTGTCGTCAAATTGACGGCTTTTGGGCGTTCTTGGTAAATCCATAATTTTCTCCTAAATAAAAATTCATAGGGTGCTATTTTTTTTCTTATTAGAAAGCTATTCAAAAATCATTAAAAGTCAGCGAGTTTCAAAGTTCTAACTTAAATAGTAACGAAATGAAAGAGAAATGAAATGTGAAAACCGTCAAATTGACGGCTTCGGGCGTTCTAGTGTTAAATTATCTGAACTTGACAATGTGGGATGAAAGTCTTTTTGGTTTCCCAATACCAGAATTATTGCCAGTATATTTCTACAATTCATATTAATTGATCATATCACAATGATCGAGGATTTCAATCAATTTTATTGTACCCTTTATTTTGGCTTAATAAATTTTGAAAATCTAATAGCTAATACAACAAGGTTAATATTGAGATTCTCAAAGACGAGTTGTTGCAAGAGAAATTTCCGACCTAGTGTATCAATAATTTAGTTAACTTACATTGGAATCCAATCCGATTTGGCAGAACAGCCAAGAGCGATGTCTAGTGAATATTATTTAATTATCTGAGAAACTAATATCGAGAATTAATTTCTCTCTAAAGCGTTTATAGTATTTCAAATTTTCAATGAAAAGTATCATCTTTTACTTGAATATCTTTTCAACTTTAAAGAGAAAGAGAAACTGAAAGAGAGAGATTGGTTGACTAACTTTCTCTTAAAATATCTCACAAAAGGATATTAAAATTATTTTAATTTTGTTAATTTAAGAAAAAAATATTTTAAAAATATGTTAGAATTTGTAATAAAGGAATACTTTATTATATTTTTCCATAAATAATATAATATCAAGTTGTATTGTAGAAGATTTGATGCTATTGCACATTTTTAATGAGGAAATCCCATCACGACGTTTCGACACCTACACTACGGTGCAAAAAAATCGAGCCACCAATAAAAACTTTATTAATTGGTAAATCATTTTAAATTTTTTTACAAGTAACAATACATTTACTGAAAAACGGCTTATTGCAAGTGTAATTGCCACTTGTCGTTGACTTAGCCCTTGATTAATTAGGCAGACAATTTGAACTGCTTGAACTTCAGAAATATCAATTCTGTATATTTTATCTTTCTATCAATGATGCTTAATTCAAAATGATTCATTTTTTTGATATTTCAAATGGAATTTGATCTTTTATTAAAACTTTATTTAAATGTAAAGTGATATTGAGAAAGTAGGATAATTTGCAATTGTATCTTTTAATTTAATTTTACTTATTTTTACTATAAAATTCAAAAAATATCACCCACATTTATTGAATATGTAGAGTTAACAGAACAAATTATATGGTTATTAAATTGAAAGTTTTTTTGCCGAGAGTAGTAGAATTTTTATATACTTGAAGGAGACAATAAAAGAGTGTATTTTCTGCTTGAATTATAAATTTTATTTATTTATAACGAGACTATAGTTTCGAGGGCTTTGCCCTCTTCATCAGTCTATTACAATGGATTCATAGGAATTAATTTATGAATCTTTTATTGTCTCCTTCAATATATGGTTATTTGTAGCAATTTTAAAAATAATTTCTTATTTAATAAAGTTTTTGTTGGTAGCTCGATTTTTTTGCATCATAATGTAGTTCTGGATCCATTCAAATTCCACTATAACTATAAAAGATGCTCACTCCAAAAATATAATGAAAATTTTAATTGAATGTAATGGAAGGCAGCCCAGGGGTAGTGAGCTGCCTTCCATTACATTCAATTAAAATTTCTACCAGTCCGTCTCTCTCCAGAGAAAATTTTGTTGCAAAAAAATATAATGAAAAATTTATAATAATGATATTAAAAGATTTAAAAAAGACCATCATCGGAGATGCTATGCCAATACTTAAAACTTAATGTATATAAGTGAATGGAAAAGCAGTTTTCATAATATCAACGAATTTCTATTAAAATCAGAATAACTTTGTACAAAACCGCACAAATCCATTAGTTTCATGAACAGACAGAGCGTTCCAACCCTTAGAAGTTGATATCTATGCCTGCATGGAAATTATTTTTACCCTCGCACAATGAATGTTGTTTATCAATTGTGAATGTTGAAGATCAACACGATGAGGATCTATTTGTTAGCCTTATTTGCCGCTGTTTTAAGTAGACTGATTGTAATCACAGAGTACCAATTTCAAAGGTTTCCAAGCCACTGTGGGTTTGTTCAGTTCCACGCTCTTTCTACTTCCAACTTCTTTCACCATTCATTTAACTTGAAGAAGAGAATTTGAATAATAATCCTCCTCTCCTTTGAAATAATAATGTTAATCTTAAAAGGCATATAGATGCATTTATACCGCTAATAAAGAAGTTATATTTTGGTGAGCAATGCCTATGTAAAGAGAACACAGCTTTAATTATATCTATATTCAAAAATTTGTAAATATAATACATCATATTTAGATGTCAGAGATAATAATAATAAATACCTACCTAGGTTATGTATAATAATATGATTTTCCCGGTAATTTAACCATACCATAAGGGCCAGTTCGGGATGCGACCTAAGACGATATAAATGGTCTTGAATTTTGTATTGTATTAATTACAGTTTTTGCAAAATTTTGTCCCAGATCTCACATCATGTCCAAATAATACATTAAATAAAACCGAACCTAAGAAAAGTTCTAAAAGGGAAAACTGCCAACGCCCTGGGTCTCACTTGAGACAATTTGAGACATCACGGTTTTGAAATTTGGCTAATTCTACATTATTTGGCGGAATTCTACATTATTTGGCGATTTTTCGCTTGCATCCGGCTAACGGAAAAGTACCATCGGTTAAAAACAAAGACGATAGTGTCCGAATTTTCTCCGTATTGCTGCAAAGAAACGAGCAATCCTTGCCAATAAGAGATGGGGTCTGCTCCCACATACGCCATATCCACCGACCGAGGCTCCCACAGACTACCATGTCAATAGCTCGGTGGAAAACTGGCAGGTGAATAAAATCTTCGACGATTTGGATGACTTGGTGACCGATGTTAAAGCATGTATTGCCTCTAAAAACAACAACTTCTTTGCCCGTGGAATCGACAGTCTGCCAAGCAAATGGGAAGCAGTAATTGAAGTAGATGCTGAATACACTCCAGAATAAACAATTAAACATGTTTCTGTTGAATTTTTATCTTTCTTTTTTAATAATAAAGAAAAAACGGCAGATAATTAGGCACCAACTGATATATTTAAGATCATCACTGTAACAATTCAAAATTTTCCACTAATTTCTACTGAATTCGAGTTATTGAAAGCCTTAGATATGTAGGAATTAATTAAGCAATTTTGAAAATAAATGTTTAATCACTAATTTTCTTTTTATTATTTTTATAAGTAGGTTCTAAGCACATATTAATCTTTTCCCCATTGATTGCACATTTGCCAAAATAGTGAAGTTAATGTACACATTTCCTGGATAATGTGGATACAGTTTATACTTTATTATTTATGTACAATCTACTTTTACCTCAGTTTTGGGGTGAATGTATACATGTCCCGGCCAATGTGCACATCATCCGACTATGCACAATTACCGTAACTTATGCAAGATATTTGAATATTTGAATCGTGGTTAATTAGTAGAATCTGAAATTAATTATTCTTGCTTCTTGAATTATTTTATTCTATTCAACTTTAATTCTAATTGGGATGGTTAATTCCAATCTTCCAATCCCGGAATTGGAGCAATACCTTCATATTCACGTCAGAGTTATAATTCTTGAGGCATCGTAGGCAGACTTGTATCCTTTCAGAAATTGCTCAGGGATATTTCAAACTTTGATTGAGAGTCTCTCTCTCTGCTTTTAGACAATTTGATTCATCTCCCACGTGTCATTATCGGAGCTAGTTTGATCATTTGGTTATCAACTAATATCAAACATCTAACCTTTTATCATCCAAGTCAAATCTAAGAATATAGAAACTCATCTATCCTATTAACTGTAGGAAATTAAAGAAAATTATCAATTATTTTTAATATCACTTGCACTTCATTTTTTTTAATAAAAATTTGTTTATTTATCAATCTTAAAATTTCATATTATTATCAAAATCTGGGTATCTAGGGAAAATCCCTTATCCATGTCCAATGTCCATACTTGCAACAATATCTTTTTTACCATTTCAACCATTTTTAAATTGTAATTGATCATATCTTTAGATATATAGTATTTAAAGAGAAAGTAAGTTCTTAGAATGTTAAAATTACTCAGTACTCTCGGTTAGTTTAGAAATGTCTGAAATGTAGAGAAAAAATTTTTTTAAGAACACAAAGTCGTATGTTCGTTCTAGTGACAAAAGTTTTTTTTTCTATTTTGGGCTGTCTAGCTTCAGAACTTCGGGTTGAAAAATATAGAAAAATTAAATAGTTATAGTTAATAGTTGAAATTCGGCAGATAAGTTTGTATAACCTGGACTTAATGACAACTTTCAACTTTTAAGCTTAAAGCATTGGCTGGAAAAAATTGCTAGCAAAAATTGCCTGAAGACATACCAAGTCTTTAAAAAAAAGTTTTCAATTTTTGCTCGAATTTCAAGAAATAAATTTGTATTTAAATTTATTATAACTATATACTCCTAGTCACGTGAAGAAGCTCGAGGCCAGTCATCAAAATTTTAGGGGTAATGAGTCTTGAAAAAGTTTTCCCCTATTCCTTCAATTTAAATATGAGTTATCACCTAAAATTCAAGTGATATATATTAAAAAGTAAAGCCAAAACAAAACTTGAAACGTTTTTTTTTTCATTTAAAAGTCCGAAATATAGTATATTGAAACGAAAATTTCTCTGGAGAACTTTTAATTAAATGTAATGGAAGGCAGCAGGGGTAGTGAGGAAAGAAAAAATTAACACATATCAAATAAGGTGTAATTTATTGGAATCAAGGTTTGAAAGGAAAGGAGGAAGGATTCTAATCAATTACACCTTATTCGATATGTGTTAATTTTTTCTTTCCTCACTACCCCTGGGCTGCCTTCCATTACATTCAAATAAATAATAGTATATTGAGTTTAAATAAGTTATTTTTATTTTATCTCTGTAAAACGACAGCTGATTTCCTTCATAAGATATTATAGTATTGTTTCACCTGGAATCAATTTCCATTTCTTAAATATCAATATTCCGTATATTGATTAAAATAATCTATTTTTTCTCGCTCTATATATCCACCTTGAAAACCACTATGAAAGCTGTTTTGTTGAAATTTCGTCACATAATTTTCTGTTAGCATTTTAAGAATATAAAGGATGAGACGACGCGAAGCCTTCCTTTTATGTTAATGCTCTTGTGCGAACACTTTGTCATTTAACTTAAACTCTTGAAAGTGACTAAGCTGCGAAATGTCTGCCAGATGGCTGTGATAAATTTCTCTAGAGAATGGGAGAAAGAGAGTAATACAAGATGGCAAAGATTTCACCGGATGAACCCAGGGAATTTCCTAGTAAAAGCTTGAGGTTAGGTGGTGGAAAATGAAAAAATAATTATCTTTAAGGACACGACGAATCCCATTAATGCCACCATCATTATATATGTATACCTATACTCAATTCACTTATCACTTCAACGGTCTTGACATGTTCTAAGCAGCGGTTACAAAAATGATTACCGAAATACCGAAGTTAAGAACTAGTAGCGCAGTTTATCCTGGGACTACTGAGAGACACTGTGTTCTGTTGGCATTTTTTCAGCCAAATTGATTGGCAATTCGTTAAATGGAAGTTGGGACTCGCTATATTCGCTAAAAAATATAAATGCTATACCAGGTTATTGCAAGTCAGTAAACCAGAAGCTTAAGCTAGCTATCAGCTGGAAGGAGAAGAGAAAGCTCTTGACTGAAATCGAACGACCGTAACCTTCACTTGAAAGATTTTTCGTCATTTTTTTTCAATTTTTTCAAAAAAGACTCTAAAATTTTGTTGGTGGGCTTATCGAGTAACATAAGATCTTAATCTAAAGCCAGTAACAAGTGAGATTATGAGATAGATCGTAGATCTTCGCAAGCCGAATATATAATATATATAATAAACATTAGTTAGTCAAAATATATATAATAGAGAGAAGTAAATGAAAAAAGTAATAGCTAATAAAGTTTACAGCCAAAATCTTCTAACAGCTATATTCAATTTGTTTATATGCAGCTGAAATTAAGAGCTTTTATTGGAGAATAATTAGCTTTATAAGACATTCCAACATTAGAAGATTAACTTTTGGGTCCAAGCACGTTATAAATTCGCATGAAGCTAAAAGAATTTTTATTTTTGACAAGGCTTGGTTCGATCACATATGTGTACCGCATTTTGTGTACAACTCCTAATTGACTGAAGATGGCCAAATAAAATTCAGGCCGAAACGTCTCTTTAAAGGTGTTTTATTGAACCCAGTGATTCCATCTTTGGCTGATACCTCCTCCTTCATCTAGTACAGTTTCATCACAGCCACGAACTCTTACAATATTAGAAGATTAAACTTAAATTAGAGATTTAATAAAGCCTTCTTCAGAAAAAAATGGAGAGGGGGCCTTGAAGAAAGCTGGTGGCTCGACCAGGTATAACATACTGCCTTACTTTGTAATCCTTATTATTATTAATTATTATATTATAATACAAAAAATATGTAAATATAAAATATATAAAAATCACTTCACCCCCCCCCCCCCCAAACTACCTTTTCTATCCCTCCTTTTGTATAATACCTTCCCTTCTCTTTTCTCTTCTTTCCTTTTGTTTTATAAAATAGCAAGGTTTCTCAGCTTTTTCCTTGCAAAAAAAAAAATAATAATAATTGTAAATTTTTTCTTCACTCGAAAAATGTTAAACTGATAAAAAAAATAAAAATAAATAAATGTAATCATAAAAAAATAACCCCGAATGTCAGCCTAGGCAATGTGGGTTAAGTGGAATAAATTAATACAAGATCCTAAAATGTTATAGGATCTTAGAAAAAAAAAAACATATGTATATATATTGAATGCTGAATAAACTAACATTTAAAAAAAAAAAAAACATGCATCCCTTTTCTTTGTGACAAAGGGAAGACTGACAATGGAAGGGGGGGTTTCTCTTTCCTTCCCTCCCATTGTCAATCTGTTCTTTGTCACAAAGATAAAAAATTTTAAGAAAAAAATAAAAACCGACTTCAAAAAATTAAATGCAACAAATAAAATACACTAAAAGGTATAAAATAATTATTATCTTATTTAGTTACAACTAAACGACGAAATATTAACATGAAATTACTTTTTGAAGTCGGTGCCAAACAAACTTTACTAATAAGCGAGCGTACCCGCCAAACGTACTAAGTAAGATCCGTCGAGTGCGATTCATAAAATGTATATGTTTGGCACCGACTTCAAAAAGTAATTTCATGTTAATATTTCGTCGTTTAGTTGTAACTAAATAAGATAATAATTATTTTATACCTTTTAGTGTATTTTATTTGTTGCATTTAATTTTTTGAAGTCGGTTTTTATTTTTTTCTTAAAAATTTTTATTTTTCTCTTTTTAGTGATGTTATTAATAGTGATCATATCATCAGAACTTGACCAAATTAATATAAACCATCCCTAAGACACCCCCTTTCGGATAAAAAAAGAACCATCGAAATCGGTTCATAAACAAAGAGGTTAGGTCTAAACAAACCTAATAAAAAAGGTCTAATACCTATGAAAAAAAATGGGACCAATCGGAAGCTAGACTGGACCCAATGCAAAAAAAATTTTCAAAATCGGTTGACAATTGGCGGAGATATGAGGTAACATAGGCACAAAAAAAAAAAAATCAGTCGAATAGAGAACCTCCTCCTTTTTTGAAGTCGGTTAAAAAGGGATGCATGTGTTTAAATATGGATGTGAGCCCAAAGATGATTTTAATTCTAACTGGCTCTCCCAGCAAAGAAAACATCAAAAAAATTTCAATATCCATACGGTATTGACTCCATGAAAAACAATATTTATAATTAATTAAAAAAGACTGAAGATGAAGACCAAGTCTTCGAAACTATAGTCTCAAACAAATAAATTATATATATAATTTCGATATATATGTGTGTGTATGTTTATTTGCATCAAGCATTTGGACAACCTCTTTGTTTCTATTTGTAAATCAACAACTCTGCTACTCTCGGCAAAACAAAAACATTTCAATTAAGTATATTATTAATTGTAAATGAAAAAAAAGAATTAAAAAACAACTTACATATTCATATCCAGTGGGATTTCATCTGGCATTTTAAATTTTGTATGTTTTATAGTGTAATTATAAAGTATAAGCCTTTCTTCAGGTGTGAAATCTGTTAAGTGTCTGTTATATGTTTTAGGAATCAGACGATGATCTATAGAGTTAAAGTTAAAGTAATGAACAATATTTTTAAAAATATAATATTATTTAAAACTAATATCTAATTTAGAAAATAATGAAGGATACAAAAAAGGATATATAATGAAGACCAGAAATTATTTTAAGGCGAGCCTTTGGTCTTGCTGAAATGTGAAGATAAAAGAGTAATAAAAAACGTTTATGTGATAGTATATGTGTAGTAAATATGATAATAATATGAATTTTAGATAATAGTGAAACTATTCATTATTATACCAATACCTTTTTGAAATTTGGTATTTTTGAAAATCTCATTTAGGGTAATTTCATCTGCAAAAAAAGAGATAAAAATTAAATCAATTTTGAATGTGAAATTTGGTGGTTAATTTGAAATTACCAATTTTAATAGTGTCCTCCCCTGTATGAGTGGGTAAGGATAATGGTTGTTCATCAGGGAGATATCCTTCATGGACCCAGGAACATTTCGAATAATGCTTTTCAGCAGATTTTTTTGGTATAACATGATGACTATTATAAGGACAAGCAACAGTTTCAGTATTCTGAAAAATTTTTTAAAATATTAATACGATTATTATATTATTTAATCTGTTAAGCTTAATCAAAGAGAAGAGGATTGTTTACTTTTGTAAGAAAATTTTTTTAATAATGGTAACAAAATAATATAAGCAAACATTGTTAACATTCAAAGAGTATAGGTAAAAATAATTTTTATAAAAAAAAATAAAACCGAGGTTTGATTTTGTCTCAATCTTAATCGTATCAGGAGAGAGTAGCTGGAGGCACCGAGCGATGCTCGGTAACTTCTTCCTTCAGTTAAAATCTTTATTTTAATTTGAAATTCTGATAAAAAGGTCGATTTTTATTTGAGAGCCGTTTTCAAATTAAAAAATACAAATATATACTATATATAAGAGCCTAGATTAATTTGTAACAACGCTCAGAGAATGCTGCTGACAAGGAGCGCTGATGCCGTCGGTATATTTGCGGCAAATTTGAAATATAATTGTAATTGTAATTTGAAATGAAAGACTCCAATTGATTTTAAATTAAGAAACATTAAATATATTGATAATTATTCCTTCCCCCCCCCCCACCACTCAAAAATTAAATATTCAATTCGCTTTTCTTTGCGCACAGAAAAATAAATTAATCAGATCTTATTTGATTTATATTTTATATATTATTTGTTTATTTTTTAATAATTTGCCACTTTTTTATAATTTTTTAAAAATCAAAATTTTGTTATTCTTAGGACGAAAATGAGGCGAAACTTTTAAGAGACTATGTATTTTCGGGAGTTTACAGGTATACATTTGGAGTGTGGTGTTTTAAGAGGAATAAAATTCGAGCTTTGTTCGGGCTTAGTTAATGCTTGACAACAACACACCACAATCACAATAGTTCTTCAAGGCCTTTGAGAACAATTAGCCCAACCCATTGTCTGCCTGGGTACAATAGTAAAAGGAATACCTTTTTTTAAAAAACCTTAAGAATGGAATTTTTCTACCTGAGAATAATTAATTTGATTACGATAAAACGCTTCAAAAACAATTTTGTCGAAGATGAGACCGCGACAGATCGAATTGTCACCCCAAAAACCCCCTAACCCGTGAATTTCATCAAAATCGGTAAAGCCGTTTTCAAACCACCAAGATACAAATATATATATATATAAATAAATATATAAACAAATATACAATTTTTGCTCGTTTAATAAGAGTAGATATAATTTTTCTATTGACTCTTATACCACGGGTTTTTGGGTATTGTTGGCATAATTTTGTATAAATGTGAGCCTTTGATTTTGCTCGATTCTCTCCTTATTCTTGTTGAAATGTTGACAATATGTTTCCTTTAATTCTAGAAACAACATCTGGTTTGGGGATTTCTATTTCGAATATTTCTCCTATTTGTATCGCATCCTTTGCTAGTTTATCAACTGTTTCATTTCCCTTGATTCCCACATGACTTGGAATCCATAAAAATCCATTTTAGTTTCTATTAGTTTGTTTTTTATTTGATATATTAAATAATTCTCTGATTTTTTTCCCAAAATTTTCCATATCTAAAAGTACACTTTTTGAATCGGAAATATTCAGGAATTTTTCATTGTTTTTACAAGAATTGATATAATCCAAAGTCTTGAAAATAGCCATGGTTTCGACTGTAAATATAGATACATCCTTCCTCAACTTAAACTGTTTATAAAAACGTGTGTTTTCGTGATAAATTGGACCCCCTGTGTGGGATTCGAGTTCTTTCTTTGATCCATCCGTATAAATATATTCAAAATCTCTCTCTTAGTATACTCCAAAGTTCTATTTTTATAAAATTATTATTATTATTAACATTCTTTTCTCTCCTATTGAAGGAGGTTTGTTTACTATACATCGGCTGTAAACAGCAGAGATGACAGCTTCTATTATGTTATTATATTGTTGAAGGAAGGTTCAGGAACCGCCGGACTGTCGCGCACGTACCCAGCAGTACAGCCTTCTGCGCCGTCGTGATAACACCCCCTCCAAAAATCCCCAGCTCCTTTAAGTTCTTAGGGAGCGTCTTCGGGACGACGCCAGTCACAGACATGACAAGGGGCAATCGCTCTCGGGGCAAGCGTGGCTTCAAAGGGTCCTCAGGTAAAGACTACGGAACCCATGGACTCAAATAAAGTCACAAATTGTAGTATTCAATTAGGTTGAATTTTAGCACGTGACGGTTTTGCCAAAAATTACATGGGGTCTCGTCGAGAGGCCAAAAAGTGCGATTTTTTCATTTAGTGCGTGCGGATGTATGTATGTATGTATGGATGGATGTATGTTATCGCTTTTTTGGCCCACGATTTTTTCCACACCTTTGCGCTGATTGAAATGAAATTGAAAACCTACCATTAGTTTAACAAAATGAAGCGCTGATTAGTTTTTGGTACATATCGGCCCACAAACATTAGTACTTTATTTCAGTACTTTTTTTAGTTTTTTCTAAATATCTTGAAAATGACTTAACCAATTTTGATGAAATTTAATATCCTAATTAAGTACCTTGGGGACCACAAAAAAGGTTAAATAAAGTTTTTAGTAAAATTATATTTTAAAGTACTTTACTCTAGAGTTAGATGGTACTTTTTTAATTTTTTAAATTCTTTAAAATTTATTCATTTGAAAGTTTTAATATAGCTCATTTAGCCTTGCTTAAGTAAGAATGGATAGGCTTCTCTCTGTGAAATGCTAAAAATTTGGGAGGAATTTTTATGAGTAACCATAGCAACTGCGTTGTTTTCTTATCCGTTACCTTTGCTGAAGACAGAGAAATCGATTTTAAACCAAAAATAGCGATTGATTCTCATCTAGTACTTGAGGAATAATCATTCTATATTGGATTTTTGACGTTTCGGTTTTTATTAGTAACCATTGCTGAAGACATAGAGAAATCGATTTTAAACCAAAAATAGCGATTGATTCTCATCTAGTACTTGAGGAATAATCATTCTATATTGGATTTTTGACGTTTCGGTTTTTATTAGTAACCATTGCTGAAGACATAGAGAAATCGATTTTAAACCAAAAATAGCGATTGATTCTCATCTAGTACTTGAGGAATAATCATTCTATATTGGATTTTTGACGTTTCGGTTTTTATTAGTAACCATTGCTGAAGACATGGAGGAATCGACTTAAAATCAAAAATAGCGATTGATTCTCATCTAATACTTGAGAAATATCCATTCTATATTGGATTTTTGACGTTTCGGTTTTTATTAGTAACCATTGCTGAAGACATAGAGAAATCGACTTTAAACCAAAAATAGCGATTGATTCTCATCTAGTACTTGAGGAATAATCATTCTATATTGGATTTTTTGACGTTTCGGTTTTTATTGGTAACCATTGCTGAAGACATAGAGGAATCGACTTAAAATCAAAAATAGCGATTGATTCTCATCTAGTACTTGAGGAATAATCATTCTATATTGGATTTTTGACATTTCGGTTTTTATTGGAAACCATTGCTGAAGACATGGAGGAATCGACTTAAAATCAAAAATAGCCATCGATTCTCATCTAATACTTGAGGAATAACCATTCTATATTGGATTTTTGGCGTTTCGGTTTTTATTGGAAACTATTGCTGAAGACATAGAGAAATCGACTTTAAACCAAAAATAACGATTGATTCTCATCTAATACTTGAGGAATAACCATTCTATATTGGATTTTTGACATTTCGGTTTTTATTGGTAACCATTGCTGAAGACATGGAGGAATCGACTTAAAATAAAAAATAGACATCGATTCTCATCTAATA